>JTDE01000176.1:134859-150286 GCA_014338405.1 Paragonimus skrjabini miyazakii | reverse complement strand
AAAAAGACTACGTGGGTCACAAGAAGACGGTATTCCAGGAGTCGGCTCCCATTTGCTCCAGCAGTTCCTAGCAGTAATTCTCCAACTTTCAACTCAGCTCTATAAGTTCAACATCGTCACCCTTTCAGTTTCGCGAGTTTGACTTCATCCTCCTCTGGGTATGAGGAAGGCTACATAAATTATTTCGAATAATCCAACGTTAAGCTACATATACATTCAGATAACAGTTTGATAGGTAGATATGTTGTAACCCTATCAACAACTAGGCATCACCTAGAAGACCCAGTAGATTTACATTCTCTGATATACGAATCGTTTACCTTTCGTTCAACTTACAATTATTTTCTCTTATGTCCCAATTTTGTCCAATCACAGCGCCACAATAGTTACTATATAAGCATCGATGTATAGCTGATAAGTGGAATTACCAAGGAAAAAAGAAAACTGTTCGCGAACATTTTGTTACCACAATGTCATTTTAGTCATGAAGTCATAAGCTGAGCGAGTTGGTGCACTGCTTACTGTTCTTTGTCAGTCGAATGTCCTAACGAGAGGGGAAGAGCTGAGTATGACGAAATGCAGTTTTGAGCATGATTGCTCCCTTCGATTTGGACTGCATGCCCGGAAAGCAGGAGTCTGGGCCCGTTGATATATATGTTGACGATCGCAAGCTCAGAAATTCTGGCTATCGCTGTCAAACTGACTTGAACCAACATTGAAAATGGGGGTTCATACTTTTGGCAAGATTTCGTGCGATTTGCCTACCGCACCAAACCAGGTCTGCTGTAGTACTTTTGTTTGCGTAGGACTAAGGATGGTTGACACTTTCATCGTCATTCTGCATATATGAATCTGCTGTAAACTGTCTACTGGAGATAGCGTATGCGTCGCAACCATGTTACACCAAAAGATCACTCGCAGGATATTGCTTTGGCTTCTATCATACCAAACATGACTAAATTTTCTACATTAGTTAATGCTACAACAAACATTGCTTATGGATGTTTTAGACGGCCGTGAATATGTTGTGAAAGGCCCCATAGATCCTCACAGATTTCATATTCTCCTACACTTCTCACTCAGTCCTCTCATGAAAAGGTATATTATGTGCGACGTCAGCTCTTGTTAGAGGTCGTCAGTAATGGATGTACTTGCCACGGCTGGGAGTAGGACGAGTGGCAGAGGTTCAAATCCCAGTCATGACACGTATGCACACTAAGGACGACCTCTAACGAGAGCGAGATATGGGTCCAAAGCCTTTTTCGATCGGAACGGGTAAACAGTTCTACAGAAACCCCCCATTCGGTGATCATTCTGTCAATGCAGAGATTGCTCAGGCACAAATGTTATTTAGAAGATGGGACTGCATACGACTTTAAACAAACTTACCTACTGTTCAACCCGCGAAGTGGTTTAAAACATATTACAACAATAATAAATCGAGAAACAGGAAATTAAATAGGTTTCGGAAGATACCACGTTAAAGATATTGTTAATTAGTAATACACCAGACAATGATATTCTTTTGAAAAGATCGTATAACCAAGGTTAGTTACTTTTCACGCTCCAACATTTCTTATAGGATTGGTTTTGCTTGTCACATTCTGTATATAACGTATTCACATTGAGTACCTTATATGCACACTAATCTTTTTAGAGTCGCGTACATCCGCAAAGCAATATGCTGGTTGATTTTCTCCTAGTCTAAGGACTTCAGCCCCACAGGTGCTCACGATTTTCCGATTGGTACAATTCTTTGTCACTGCTAGGAAATAAAGTTACAACCATGCTGACGAGATATCTGTTTGGACAAGCTGATACAACCCATTGTCGACTTGTTATCAGCGGCCGTGGATTACAGTGTCTTTTGTGACGTATTTTTGTTTTACAGACCCATTTTATGAGAGATATTATTTGTTGCCCTGTAGACAGACCCAAAAACTGTAACAGTACGGACATAAGTTCGTAACACTTCAACAGATTGATTTAAAATCTTTATTATTTGTGGGCAACGTTTATGGTTTTTATCTGTTCACTGTCAGCTGGTACACAGAGAAGGACGGCAATGATTCACCTACAAAGACCAGTCTGCGATCTAACTCTATACTTCCTAAGAAGCTGATGCTATGTAGTAAGCGTAGGCGCGGGAAGAAACAGAAGTAAAGCCAACGACAACAATAGATAGGAAGTTAACGGAACGGCAACAGTGCAAGGCTGGGTTATCAATATTTTTTGATTCTTTGTCATTTCCACTGCCCGAACCATACTGAGAGATCGATCTGCTTCTGGGTCAACCGTGTGCCTGAAAGGTATGTGATGATTCGACAACCCACTGGCGATGCTTCAACAATGCTTTTGTTAATAAACAACCAGTTTTTGATATCACCAGTACAAACTTTCTAAGACGTACAACTCATACTGAAAGGCCTCACATCATATATTTAAATGAAAGATGTGTGACCCCGATCCTACAATTTGCCATGGTTTATGGCCTGCAAGATCATGGTAGTTATTTAATTAAAGCAGGTTTCTATATTCATATGTGAAATCAACGAGCATTTGCAAACTGATTTGGATAACCATGCATTCGTCAAAATTCGACGCAAATCTGATAACTGGAGAAATTTTGGGTGCAGAATGTAAGCAAACTGTGACGTCAGTATAACTTTGGCGGGAGAAATAGAATGGCAAATGACATTTATGGGCGTCCGCAGACCAAACGGAATGATTAACGCCTTTCTTTTCGAGATGCTGCGCTCGACAGCTTTGTTTGAGGCAACCTCTTGGAAGCCAGTGACTCATAGATTTATCAAAATTTATTCAGGCTAACCTATTTCTCAGGGTGTTTAATGACTGCACACCGAATACAGAGCAAGGTATATTCTCATTCCAAAAGGCGTTCAAAAAAGTATGCATTCTTATATACCAATTCCGAGTTAGTCACCCTTTGTGAGTGTTGCTATACAGAATAATCTAAGTCTACTCTTAATAAGTAAAGCAGATTATTCATGTCTGCTCGCTAGTGGGAAGCCAAACAAATAAGTCTCAGAGGAGAAGTGTTTTGAATTTTCTTAGTATTAACGATAACTGGATTGTAGCAGCTGCCAAACTTGTCTCTAGGAGTGAAGTCAAATGATCAGTTAACAAACCCGAACGCTTTTGAACATGTCAGATAGTGACATTGAAGTCTCTTCTAAGAAACCAGTGAGTTGAACCGTTGATAATGCGTTCTTGAGGGACCTATTTGTCATATCTGTAAGATGTAAGATAAAGCCATAACACTACATTGTATCAGGTACTGTGTTATTAATTTGTCTGTACGCCTTGATCTACCAAACACGAAACCATCCAACCAAATTTTTTGTTAAAACCCATGACCTTTCATTCAATATGTTGGCTCTTCACCAATCAGTTCAGTGAGACTTTGTTAAATAGGGTAACACTTCTAGATTGGAACAAAAGTGGTTGGTGATGAGTATTCAGTAAAACTGATAACAAGTATCGGTACGGATAACAAAATATCCTCAGCACCATCGTTAGGATCAATGGCATCAGTGTAATTCATCTAAATCGAACAAACATGTCTTCCACTGTTGCACCTAGTTAAACTAAGGCAAGCCCAGATGGAGGACAGCACGCTTAGAAACATGTTTCATTCCTGTAAAATGAGCGACGCAAGCCTTGTTTTTAACGAATGCGTGTGCCTAAAACATCGCCGCAACCAAAATGTGTACATGGAAAATTCTAGTAATTAACGGTTAAAGAAAGTGGACGGTCTGAATCAGTCGGATTTATTGACCCACTTCTTTTGCTTCCTGAATGCTTTCGTCGAGTAGTGTGTCATCTATTTCGCTGTTGGGTCAGTGTGAAATAATGAGAACCTGAAAAACAACACAACAGTGTGATCAGGTTGCTCATCAAGTTCACGCGAAATTGCTGAAAAGCCAAGGACATCATTTTACTGATCATAAACCGAGTATTTCCTTCACCATTCCTTTTCGTTTCGAAGTTGTTTTAGCTCAACCATATTAACTCATGGAAGAATGTAACTCTTTTTAGGTAGGTTCACCGAAATTAAAATCGTTTTCATGGAAATGAGATTTGCAAGTTTGGCCGCTTTCTTATGGGCGGCCAAACTAACCTCATTCTTTGAACTCGTGCCTACATTTCAGACACGTCTTAGATAATGTTCATTCCGGTCAATGCCACAAATATATGGGTCAAACTTCTAAACCGTTTCATTAAGCTTCAAGTTGATACTCAAATATACTCACCCATCGTAATCATTACACTCAAGTCAGAGTGGAATTTCAAACCGAACAAAAGAAAATAAACCATACGAGAAGGAATATCAAAAACTGTTGTATCCTGAAATACATTTGTAAACAGAAGCCAACAAGAGCAAACTGCACGGCTTATTACATGGTGAATTTTGTTGCATCTCATCAGGTACATACTGTAGTGTGGATGCTTTTATCAGCAGTCAAACACGGTTAGTGTAAAGAAATGCATACCCACATGCACACAACCTACACAAACACAATCTATACACACATATACAAACAATAAAACTGTTCATTTGCCACGGCAACTTCAGATTGACGACCGTGTCCTTCAGTTGACGGAGGCATGCTGCCACCTTTGGATAACAACAGCCTCATTGAACTGAAGCAGTCATGGATTGTTGATCATGTAGACGACAGTGAAATCATAAGCATTGATAAGGTTACATCCAGAGGTCAACAAGTGACGCGCGATCGAGGGTTGCGTTTTCCAGGTGGTGCAAAAACGGTTGATGGAGTCTGTTCAGTCTCACGTCCAATCCAAGCGGGAACAGGTTCGGCTGCTCGATTGCGCAACTGTGGGCCTAGATGATGTGGTATCCTCACTGAAACTGGTAAATGCAGAGAGATTTGACGTATGGCAGTAGTGGCGGATTCGTCAGAAATAATGTCGTTCGGCTGGTGGGATACAGTACCGTGACGGAGACTGCGTAAAACTCTCGATCGATTTCTGCACGAAGTCGCTGACTAAATTGTTTCGTCACATCATCATCTTTGTAGGCTATCTGTGAGTATAGGCTCTGCTTGAGTATAGTTGGCTGTCTTGTTGAAGCATGGTCAGGCTTGCTATATCGCTCGATGAATGCACGGGGAAAGCTAGTGGATTTCAACATCCTTGTAGGTGTTGTATTTCACTATGCAATGTGTGAGGTGCCCATTTTCCTGGTATGATCAAATAAAGCACGAACCAGACAAACCACTGGCAGCCACTCCTTTGTTAACAGAAGGACAGGTCATCTCTCTGAAACCGTCATTGCAAATGAACACTTCGATTGCTATTGTATATGTGGGTAGATTGTGTATGTGTATGGTCATGCATTTCATCTCACTAACTGTGTTTGAATCTGTTTAATAAACAACTATTTAATAAACACCTGATGAAATGAGGTGAAATTCATCCAACAATAAATCCTGCAGTCTGCTGTTTTTTACTTGTGTTTAAATGAACAAATACTGTTGCTCTATTCTGCATACAGTGCACGCATCGTATACGACTGTTTATAAATCTGCCATATCCAGGTCCGTTTTAAACTTAGCAATACCAGATTTTGTCTCAATAGGTGGAATATGTAAACACAACATTCACCATTCACGTGCTTTATTGTCCATGCACTAATAAACCAATAGCTAGGATAAAACACAACGAATGTTACGAGACAGTTGTATGATCATTGTGTACATTATTATTCTGCACAATACCATGGAAGAGAAAAAAACAGTAATCGAGTTGCATTCAGTCTTGAGTGTATGATGCATCCTTAGTAATTTTTATCAACTTTCTGTTATTGTTGTCAAAAGTACACTTTCCTAAAAGCCTCTTCGCATAGGTCAGTTTAGCAAACTTCCTCAGTATCCTATCTGCACCCGATTCATAAAGGTCAAGTCTACAAATCAGCAAGAACGAACAGTTGGTAGTGGATTATAGACGACTCAATTCGAAGACTTGAAATATATGGTTTGAAGCCCACTGTTTTATTAAGTCAAAGTTTGTACCGTGCATCTTGACCATAAGAAGAATCAGAGTAGAGCTTGTATGGTCACTGGAAGCCAACGTATGTTCTACGTTTAGTTTTTTTCTAGATCATATGTCTGCATTGGAACCTCTATCTAAAACTGTTCAAGAGCATTCAACACACATTTCCGTTACTTTTTTTAGTTTGGTTGACCCAAACATACAGATTGTTTTTTACATGCTGTTGATTGTGTTGTCACATGCACGTTACCGAATTGGGTTAATATTGTACAACTGGTCAGCCCAATTAGGTTAAACTCAAGACACCCTAATAGGCCGGGTACTATCCTCGAATAATTGACTGACATGCCCTCCCTTTAATCAATTTCAATCTTGGTCTGCTGTTCCATCGAGAAGCTTCTAAATAAAGCACATGGGACATGTCTTTCGTTACTCTTTTCCAATCAAATCTTTTCTTGTTCTGTCCATAGTTGTTGCTCAGCAGCATGAGGTAGACTGGTTCAAGACGTTTAGGACTTTCTTAAACCCAATCACATCTACCGATTACGCTTCCGTTCAGAACACATCTAAAAGGCCAGTATAATCCCATGGTTTGAATTTAACAGCTAGACCCCACGTGAACTAGTAAAGTCACACTGACGAAAAATTGCTGATCAGCTTTGCAGTACTATGATTTATCCATTAAATTTAACGTGTGACTAGTACATTCTAATCGTTCACCACGTGCTCATCAGCTGCCGATTGAACAGAAAGTGAGAAACTATCATAATCTTTCCGGAGAAATTGACCGCCGTTAATACACCTAGTTCATATCAATTGATTGCTTTAGCACACGACTGAAAAACACATGTGTGTCAAGCATCATGTTTTTTTCTACTTTCGGTTTATTGCATTTATGAAGTAAACGGAACTGTTAGTTTAAAAGTGAGCTGGGACTTGAAGTTATTTTGCAGTGTATCAAATCAATAGTTTAGTTATAACCATAACCATAACTTCGGTGATGTCGCCATTTTCAGATAACACCAGTTTTCAATTCGACTATTCATGATAAATTGAATGCAACTAGGTTCGACCTTTATGACAGCACCCATCTCAAAATGAAATCATTTGAAACACAACTGCACATTGTAAGGGTATATCTGAAGTAGAACACTTTTTAAAAGGCTGGCTACCAAAATGGAGTCAGCTACACACTATGAACAGAAAGAATACCCCGTTTCGTTGACTGCATATACAAAGGAGTTCAAATGACCGCTGCATTAAAATACACGTGATCCGTTAGCTTGTATATTTGCCCTGAAAGAGACTGGCTGAATGTGAGCCAGTGAGTTAATTAAAGTGGTAGAAGTAGATTTTGTCTTCTCTCAGTCAATCATCATTGCACCTGCTTGTAAGGGGCGCAATTAACTGAAATGTTCATCCGAAGGGAATGTTGTTGGAATGAGCTAAAGCTAAACCATAAACACTTAATAAAGCATTAAATGATGAGGTCTAAAGCTTCGTGGACGATAAAGAAAACTATCTGGGTGCTGAGATGGATACCATCAGCATCTCCATGAGACCGTTGGAAACTGGTAATGCTAACTCAGTCACAGATGATGCTGTCCGAGAAAGGGTGTCACTCGGTCAGCCTGTTAATATCTTCGTCTCTAATGTCACGTTATAACAGAAGACGTTGTGAGTGTGACGTATTCGAACAGTAGTTCAAAATTATACGAGATATATCCAAAAATACATATCAGTGAGGGTGCACAAGTTATGATATAACGGATGTTATGCTGAACCACACTTCTCGAGCTTTTCAGAAGTTGTTTCATACGCTCATTAGAAAGTTGCTGTATCAGAGTACGTTTAAGAGACATTGCGAGTACTAAAGTTGGAAAACAATTAAACATTTCTGAAAACATAAAGTGTAAAATAATACCAACATTTAACAGGTTTTGCTTTCATATGATAAACTATGGTATCGTACATTTGAGAAGATAATACAATCCAATCTGCAATTCAGGCAAATACGAAATTTAACATTACAATCCAGAACATTTTCCGAATCATTGATTAACTATTCAAGTGAAAATGGAGCAACTGTCGCAGGTAAACTGTGGTTAATTGTTGGCGACCACTTATATACACCAGTGTCATGCAATAGTTGGGCGTTAGCAAAAATAATAACAAATTTAATAAGTATGCAGTTGAAGTTTTTATGTACCTGATTTGTAACACAACGAATTATTCTTTTCGTGCAGCCATCAATTAAGCAACTTGCTAACTTGATATCTAGGTTACTTTAAACTACTTCGGTTCAAATCCTCATCGGGAGAACAGGCACAACCAAGTGCATGCAACCAGGCTCATTTCATTACGCATAATCGTCTTTGTTTCGATCAGTTTTTCATACTGCAAGCATTTCATCCTGGCTCTTGCTCTACTTTATTGCGATCACATTTACCGTCTATGGCCTGTTGGCTTGGGTGGTATTTTCACAAAATTCTCAACAACTCTTTATTGACCGTCATAGTGAAACCACATGTTCAGTATCGATCACAAGTATGTTCATGACAGCGATCAACATGTGGTTGCCCACCAGAACAGTCTAAAATCAGTGTCAGGGTACTTGTTTTCTTACGAATATGGGAAGGAAAAAAAGTATACTTATTCCACAGTCTCCGTTTTTAGTCTCACTAATTCAATACCCATTATCATTAATTATAAGACTGAGCACTTTAATCCTGTCTTTCTACGTAATCTTCGGGTGCTCACATTTATATTTGTTTTTGTAAATCCCCGTTTTGAAAAGAAAGTTTTTAGTCCTACGTTTTCTTAACAGGAGGAATGAAACGTTTATTGAATTTAAAGCACACGGAGAAAGGGGTTTTCGAGTTACTAATTTGACATATCTATTTGACGGTGAATGTTGTTGCTGGGTTGACCGTTTATAACATTACAGAATTAGAGGCAAAATTGAACAACAAGAAAGCTTCGAAAGACTATCATAATTTCTGCGGAATCTAAATACGTCTGAATTTGCGGTTTCAGCTTTTCAAACAACCTGGGTCGAGGCCTACAATTATTTCCAGAAAACTGACTGACCTGTATGTTTACAACATTGAGTTCCCGTTATCCCGTTCATCAAGACCGTTAGAAGACAATGCTCGATGCAAGCATTTTGTTTATCCTCATCAGTCGATTGTAAAAATCATTCGGTTATATAGGTTCAGCGCACGTAAAAAACTGACAAAATAACTGAACGTCGAAGGCTGAATTCTGCCACTGACCACACTTATCCTGCAGCGGAATCGCGTCTATTACTTCTCCCTTGTAGGAAGAGTCTTCAACTTCCCGATCGTTCTTTCTCAGAAAAGTCTCTCGTGTCATCCACCAGGTCACCTGCAGTTATGGGGACTCGTACATTAGCAGAACGGACGGAAAATTATGACAGAGGAAAGTGGAGCACATCTTTAAGTGACTAGTGCAGACAATACCTGAACGCCGGTCAGCATACAAACATCCGAACAGAAACTTGACCTCCGATCACGAAACACTTAATCAGAACAGGTCATGTGAGCCACTCCGTCATCTCGTTTATGGTCCTGTTACGCAAACGCAACCTTAAAACTGTTGGCGTTTTCCGGGGCGTCGTTAATCCAGCGTCACGTACTGACCTTCCGTTGGCAAAGGGTACTGACGCCACCAATTTCGTTGCCGTGATTGCACCCAGGTGATGTTTGTTTATTTAACTGTTTTGTCGCCATGTTTTTAACTGTATAACCGAATGTATTATATGATCGAATGATGAGACTAGACTAAATACTTGCATCTCGTAATGTCTTTTTGCTACCTGTACATGTCAACTCACTCCTTCATAAAGGATATTTGGACTCTTAGCTGCAGCAAAAGCATACATTATGAGAAGATTAACCGTAGCGGAAGATTTTTGTAAACAGATTAAGAACTTGTGGAATATTACTTTGGTCATTTGTCCAGACAAATACGGTTACAGTCTCCAGCAGAGAAATTTAAGACAAATGATCTTTGTTAGTGTGAAGTAGGTTGTTTGTTAAGAGATATAACTAGTTCAAAGCAGACGACTAGTCTCCTCGTTCCCATGATTCCACTGGTGTACGCACCTGATGAAATCAGGCCATCTGTCCTATCGTATCAAAAAACACGGACTAAATTGTAAAATTGGTAACAATTTGCTGGTTAGTTTGACCACTCATCTCCGGTTTCAAAATTTGCCCTAACGTAAGAATTTTAGTGAGCCCAAAATGAGCAATAAAAGTGATTGGCTTGGGAGTTATTAGGTCAGATTGTACACGAAAATGGTAAGAAGTCACTTGTTTTCAGATATAAGCATTTTTCTGAATCTTGCCGATGGATTACGTAAGGCATTTGATTATACAGGGCTATCTTGTAGCGACAAAACAATAATGTGGTTACAAGATGAGTTGAACCACATGTTGTCAGCGTCACTACAACGACAGTGGTTGCATTAAGACTTTATGGAAACAGGGGCTGAAATTCGTCCCTTGGTGAACACTGCTTTGCGGAACACCGCAATCTTCTAGCTGCAATTGGACATTGTAACTTGAATGAAGTAAATGGCTCAACAGTTTGTGCAACAACGTGCTCAGTAAACATCTAAACGTTTTATCGTATGTAACCAAGGCAATTTTATCACAGTGTATGCTTGAGTATTTTTGACTTACCTCAGTTGTGAATGAAATGGTGCGTCACCTTCTACTGTGCTTTCATTTTTAGTATTGTGACCACTATGAATATTAATAATATTCATGAGTGTCATGCAAATGAATCGGATGTGCACTGTTGGAAACAGTGTAAACAGCAGTTAGGTTTAAATGCTGTTTTTGCTATGTATGGCTTATTTGTTACTCTCACTCACTTGTTGGGTGAAACAATAGTGACCTGTGTGCTTTTTGTGTTTATACCAACAATTGTAATCGTTAGGGGCTCCGTGATAACCGATGAGCTACAGTGAACAGAGCGTTAGTCTAATTATCTAATGGTCAAGTTATTTGGAAACAGTGTGAACTATTACGGTAATGCGTCAAAGTATGACAACGAGATTGTCAAAAACCATTCTTCTCAGTTAACACACTACTTATGTGTTTTTCAGCCGCTTGCTTGCGGTGAATGTTCAGTCTCTGACTGATTTAAAATGAGAAAAACCTTAGATGCGACAGTCAAAGAAAGTAACTGACATACCTTCTTGCAACATCGGTGGCCATGTTACAGTCTTCTAACAGGTAAAGTTCAGGATTGTCATTTTGGTACTTGCTCACCGTCCATAATTTCCACTCCCTAACGCAAACAGCGTTGATATAACCCAGTTTAATTTGGACCGCTAACCATCCTCCAGTTGGTGACCATTAGGATCAGCTGTATACAACGGCTAAAGTTTCTCTGTGGTAAGAGTTCAAAATTCTTGAGTATACCAGAGGCAAGCAATTAAAAAGTATATGAGCATCGCCGGTACTTAATGGGTACCTCGTCATGATTCAGTCAAAACATTTAAATCCGTATCTTGTTTTTCCTGTCAAAAATCAATCTTATTTGTTTTTTTCTCATCACACCAAACATTTTGATATTGTCTTTACCTTGGCTATGGCGAGAACACCCGACTCTTAATGAATCATCTTATCAAGCAGTTATCTTCAATAGTATACCCATACAGAACCCCTCCTGTCACATCGAAAAGCAGTTATCTTTCTGAAAGAAAAACCGCTTTCTAGATGAGGTAGGTTGAATTAGAAACCTTATATATGGAATGACGGTGAAGTATAAGCTAATTTGGCGGCAAAAAATTATCATTGATAGTTTACTAGTAAGAAGTGCATGTGAATGTTTGTTGTTTTGTAAGCGTTTAAACAAATCACTGTTTTCCAATTCAAGCACCTGTATGAAGTATACTGGGGATAAATACCTGGTGGATATCTACTTTTTCATTTTGTGACTTAGCAGCTGGGCAGTAATATCATCAATACATATTGATTTAATGCAGTTCATTTCAGATACTAGTCAATGGGTTCAAGTGGTTTTCTAGGGCCAAAAACACTGTCCATTGTGACTCGTTCAAACGCACGGAAGTCCACAAAACTCAAAGAAGGAAACTTTGTAAGTAAACGAACATCATTCCTGTTCATCCTATGCCTATACAGTTCAGTAAATTATGCAAGATATGCAGAAATAATTGTATCATCAACCACAATTCCAAATACTTATCAAACTGATTGGTAAAGATAATATCGAAAACAATAAAATTCGGGATTTTCCGGTGATCGTGATTTATGGTTAATCAATATCCATTATTCGGTCCGGATTTAATGAATCAACTCACCGAAAGTGTTTTACAGATCCATATAAGCGTGATCGACTTTGCAGAGTCGGCACGTATTCACTGATACACATTAGAATGTATGTTTGGAAAAGTAAGCATGACCAAAATTATTCCGACAACACACAGTCCTGCATACATTGAACGTTTCTATCACAGGTAAGATAAATTTGGGATGTGCTATAACCTGTACTCGCCAGGTGACCAATGAATTTCAGGTGGAGACATGACCAATGAGAAATAACCTCGATTTCTATTGGTCGAGGATCTGGTTATAAGCTGTTTTTTTCTGTAATTAATGGCAACGGTAAAGGTTTGGAAAATAAGTCAGACAGAACGTCTATCTGGTTTCGGTAGACGACGAACAAGTTTGAAAGGCACGGAATTCGTAAAACATTCAAAGATAGGATTTTACTCATTTTCCGCATTAGCACTAAAGAGACAGCACCAGTTTTGACTTATCGACAACATTCCTATATGAAATCGTTGACGATATTTTTTTAAATAATTATATAATCGCATATTACTTTTTGCAAGTAAGACTCATTTTAACATAAATCTTGAATATATCGGTAAGCAGCTGGCTTGGTCGAACTAATCTAAGCTGCTATCTAATATTCCCAGTGGTAATTTGTCTACAAAGTACGATTATTCAAAAACAGCGTGTAGACTAGCACTGCGGACATGTAAAGAAATTCAGAATATACACCCACTTAATGGACCTATCAGTTCACGTCTGTCGATAATAGAAAACTGTCAAATATTGCAACCTTGTAAATCAAGCTTTCTTTGGTTTATCTTAGACATATTCAACTAAGAAAGAAAGGTGTTTATAAATTGTCTAAACACTGGCATTTCCTCTTATGAAGTTTATGCCTTGATTCTAGTCGGTTAGCAAACATTGCAGCCATATCATGAACGTTTCTGCAGTCACTTAAGTCACATATTCTGATCGGTATTGAAATGAAATAGCTGGCATATGGGCTGGAGGAGACTGTGAATGAAATTCACGAATGAACTTAGGACAAGTCTAATGAGCTACCAACTGTTTCCAGCACACACAGTGGGCTTCCACTAGCTGACTTCGTGGTACTTTAAACTTAGTGAGTTGTAAACGTATGTCGGGATAAAACTATGACACAGTACTAAAGTTTTCACTCCCGTTCGTAGAGTGTTTTATTATGGAGGATAGGACGTTTCTTCCCGTCCGGGTGTCACTCGCCAATAAGTGTATTATTATACATTCCCGTCACTTTGGCTCTGGGTCCAAGTAATTTCTCTGTTCTAATGAGGTATATGCTGTCGTAACTGAAGAACAACTGATAAATGCAAAGAAATTAAAAGTCAGTCTACTGTATGAGGGCAGATGTACCTTATGTTTTGTGGGAACTATGCTGGATTTGTTGTAATGAAGCTAATTTTCATCTCGATTGAAGCGTTCATCATAAATAGTTTTCATAGGCATGCATGCCACGCACAGTATTGTCATCTCTTCTAACACAGCCATTTTTCAAACAGGTAATTTGCCTTGATTTCTAAAGAAGAAATGTTTCAGAAACATGCTAGCACTGATGGCTTTTGCAACAAAATTTTGTTGTACGATTCATGCCACGTCAGAGTTAGATACACTTTTACAGCTTTAAAAAACAGTTGGTTAACTTAAGACAAATTACAATGAAGTACTTGTCGTCCGTTAGCACGCACACTATGACAATAACAAGCAGCTCCTTTAGAATTCTCAAAGTGAGCTTGCACCTTCTGAGGAAACTTAGTTCGGAATATTGAGTGATATTTACCTTGAAAACCATGCTGAACCCTTCGACGGCGTCTTGTTGATGACGCAATAGCACCAAGTGTTATGTAGTGATTGAGACAGGTCACTTGAGGATTCGGATATTCAGTACATGATTATGTTGAGCATTCTGGTTTTCTACCTACCTCGGTAAGTGGTCGCTGGTCTGTAACCGGCATTCCGTGCTGCTAATGTTGGAGCTTCCGGACATACTGCAATTGGAAAGTGAGGTGTGATTCGGCCGGCCAAGGAATCAGCCGTTTGACCTGATGTATTGGGATGCAAACAGTATGGGACAGGATAAGTGATGCAGCAGCAGCGTCCGAGAGTTTCAGCGCAGGCAAACCATCAATCATTTAAGTGAATTCTCAGTATACACGAAATAATTCGACGACATATGTAATTGTGAACAACCGGCATTTAAAAGTAGCAGCGCCATATTTAATCAACAATGAACGCAATAATGTTTGCATAACTGTCAATGGGTGAAAATGCTGTTTCATATTTACATTGATATCAGGTATGATAGAACTAATCACTGTTCCGCGTAAACGCCTTGTCTTATCATTGTCTGCAAGTCAAAACTTAGTGCCGATTAGCTATAAATGTGATTTAGTGGGAATATGGTTTGCGCGGGTTAGATTCTATCGTTTTGAAGCGTGCTGGATGTCAAACCAATAATATGGGTCTTCTGCAATGTACCATGGCGACTGCCAACAGAAAAATACAAACTCATTCTAAGCATTCCAGAGAAACTCGCTGTTATCCTGTCATTATCAAGATGGTGATAGGGGTTACACAAAAGTGTGCGATTGACACTTGCCTTTATGTTGCACCACCACCCTGAAATGGATTGAAACTTTCGATTCTTGTATCTAACAGCTGTCAGTAGAATACCTAAATATTCGACTAAATACAGGATGACATCAACCATGCAGACAAACGTTCTTGACTTCACAGTTTTAGAGTGTCAATGGTGTCGCGTGCTGAGCTACCCAATCGAGAAGAAGTCGGAACAGAAATCTGAGAAGCACTAAGCAATCTCAATTTATTGAAAAACAATAATCTTTTCATAGGGGAACGACATTACTTAACGTAGCAGCTGATCCATATATCTGATTGATTGGTGCTGATTGATTACAATTCGGCTGGCAGCAGCTTGTGTGTGAGTTCCGATCAGCTGTATCGTCATCATTCAGAAAACTGATCCAGTCCAATGTCATTACAAAAAGGAAAAAAGCTTT
>JTDE01000176.1:80169-134759 GCA_014338405.1 Paragonimus skrjabini miyazakii | reverse complement strand
TTTCTCATACAAATTAGCTTCTGAACAAGTTTCTTCAGTATCTTAGTACAGCATACAGGCGCATTCTACGAAAGTGAAAGTTACTCAGTTCCCTGACCGCCCCGTTCATGTTTTGCGAGGCTTTCGTGACACTCATTGATCATAAAACTGCGTATTTTTCAGCGGTAAACAGGTTTTGGTCACATGTCACTAGGCTACTATAAAATAGGCATACATTGCCCCTATGACTATACATAGCTCACATTGAATGTCTAGTCACACGACTGTTTACTAGTCATTCCAGTAGTTATGAGCGTTGAACACAGGCTAGATCAACTTGCCCGTTGTTTTTTCCCTTCGCAATTTTCGTTTTGCTTTTATGCTGTTCACAGGCAGAAAGCTGACAGAAATGCAAGGGCGATTGCTACCTCAACTTGTAATCTCGAAGTCCGTCAAGGAACAGGTGCAAGTGAACTCATCGTTTCTAACCAGACGACATTTCAAAGTGAATTCTGCCAATATATCTACAGAAAAAAACAATGCCAAAAGATAATGTTTAACAACAAATTCGATGAGGAAAATATTGTGTGCAAACTTGACGGTAACCAGAAGTGTGTTAAGCTTCTTCTCTCTGTAATGTCTGTGAGTGTTCCCATCTGTTCAAGAATAACTGCCAGGCTTCGTGGAAATGACTCAAAGATCCATACAGGTTGGCTGATTCAAACTGTTCTGAAATCATCAAACAGAAAACTAAATAGTTGACCTTTGTTCTGTCCGAAAGCTGCATGCGTTTATCCCTGGATTGAATTAGGCTGATTGGGACTACAGTTGCAGAATAATCAATAAACTACAACGCAAAAAAGATAACGGACCTGATATAACTGTGGTTCAGAAAGGCCACATGAAAGAAAAGGTATGAGCGAGAACGAACAGTGAAAGCGCGAAACGATGATGATGAATTATGAAACACATTCAGGTATTTTGTGTGGTTGCAACATTACAAATGATCTTGAAGAGGTACCGTCGATATCCTGGCAGTATTCTGGGTAAAGTGACTGGGGGAAACAGTTTTGTTTTGACTATCGAACGTTTCAGTTCAACTAATGTATGACTGTTCACAAGAATGCTTTCTGGTAAGTCAGAACTATGATAGTTGTGTTCCACTTGAATACATTAAGCGTATTATTTTGGCTTGCACAGAAAACGTTCATTTTCATTGTAAAGGGACTTGCACGCAAGCAGATAAACAGAAGCGCAAGTGACAATCGCTTAGGTCCAACACTCATGAATGACTGAGCGGTAAGTCCCAGAGTATATAGGTCAGTTATTAATGTGGAAACGGTAGATCGATTATATTTCATTCGTTCATCTGGTTCGTCTTTGAAACTCTCAACTAGTATTCACCCGTAAACTACCGTTACCTCACAGGCTGGGTCAAAAAACGTCTCAGGCCCTTCAGGCTTATTTATTACGATACTTACGGATGATACTTTACAGCGCACGGTTCAACGCAAAGCCATATGCAGCGCTTCCGGACTTGCATATAAACGTGGTTTGGTCGACATCCTGTCCAACAGAACCAGGCATATTTGTACCCTTGACAAATTGCAGACGGAACAAGAGGTGCTGATGAAAAATTTACCTGAGAAATTAATCGGGTTACGCATCAAAATGAGTGTACCGAGCCCATATTTACAGCTCACAAGAAGGATGTATTCCTGTCTTTGTCATTCAGCGGTGACTATCCAGCAAACTATATAAAGCGGTTGCGTCTAATTCAAACCATCAGAGGACATCAGAGCACAGATCGACAACTATCACAGTGAGTAATCCGAACACATTCCGAAATGGTTGAAACAATAGATGACGCACCAGTCTCACCTAGGTGCATTGACGGCTCGAAATCCAACGTCATCGATTGCTAGACATCTTGTGACAACATGTCACCAATTTGACCTGGTAAACTTATTCATGATATGGTTGTGAAGTGAAAAACCGAAGTTACTGGTTTTCTGTTAGGCGATGATTCTCCGACCCTACCAGTCGACGTTGTCCGCATAGAATTGGTCGAGGCAACCCATTAGGTTTTCATGGTTTTAATACATGTTTTGTTTGTAGATGCGTCTGTATGATGTATATAACTAGCATGTCTCGTGTTGACGACTGATAAGCGTAAATAAAAGTTTGACATGTAGCAATATTTCGTCTTCCTGCTTTGATGAACTGATTAAAGAGAATTTAATGTTTCAAAATACTTGCAAGACATTGTACCCCGGGATTAACTGGTGCACTTTACACAAACAAATTGGATCGTTTGGTGTGTTTCTGAAAACTTGTTTCCAATTCTGAGCTACCATCTTCAGCTGTTGATGTAAGGTACGCACGTGTTAGAAAGCTTCCGTTTCTGTTAATCTGACGTTAATTTCTGGCAGTACTTCCGTCATCAGTAGGCAAGGCCTTGTGCAGTCCTCATTCCACGGAGACATCAGTCAAGAAGATTTATGGTACTAAAGTAAAACATCTATTCTAGGCATAACACCCGATATTAGATACTGGCAGATATTTACATTTACAGGAGAGTGTACAATCGTCAGTGGTGTGCTATACAAAACAGACACTTTTTTAAACGTCTGACTCAAAGGAGTTAAGTTGATCAACAACTTCAGTCACAAGTTGGAACTAGTAATGCAACGCGGGTAACTAGCCGCACTATAAGCTTGGCTTTCCACCGGTTCACTCTGCTGTTTACTTCACATTTGAGATTGACTTCGAGCACCGTAACGTTTAGGGGGACAGAACAGATTGTTACTTATGCCATCCTATGATCCACTGTGATCCTAAATGATCAATACTGGCAAGATTAACTTAGACACGTACGGAGTTTATTTGTGAACCCGAGATTGCTGTTCTTAACTAAGTGTCATTCGGAAATTACGGAATTATGGATCTAACTGAATACTGAACAGATGTTAACAAGTCACCTAGCTGACTCGGGTAAATCAGTTCTAGTTTGTTAGCCAGCTGTAAGGAATATTTGACCTACCATACTGTCGTCTATGAGCATTTTATTAAGTTTTTCGAACGCTTCATGTTTAATTACCAATCCGTTCTTTACCCTTTGTATTTGATAGCTGAGCAATCCCGCAGGCGTTCTACTCATTTCACAAGGAATGATGAGCTAGATCGAATTCCCTTGCCTTGTCCAGAAGAATAGAACACCATGTTTGTAATATTATATATCCGTAACTCGTTCAGCCAGTGTCACTTGTCAGAGAGTGATCTGACCAACTAGGACAATGAAGAGTAGTAGGTCTTATCGTACACTATTCATGGGGCGGTGTTGTTTATCACGGCAATCCGCTTGCAACACCAGGATAACTAGTAGACTACCCGATCACCTCGTAGCCTGTAATTCAACGGAGTCCACCACCATCCAATCAGCACAAGCCCTCTTTACCTCATTTGTCTACTTTTACTCAACCATTGTAGCGACATCTATGTTTGTCGTATACGCTTAGGTTTAGCTACGTCTTCTAAATCTTCCACCATGGGATATTACGGTTGCGAAAGCGTCCAGCCAATAGGTTACCAAACTGAAATAGTCGTCCGGTATGGTATGACCAACGCAGTTGTCTGTTCTCTTCAATGTCTATACGAGAAAAACGACCAGACAGATACGTCAATTAACGAATCAACAGAGTTACTATTCATCAGACAGTCGATTGTATGTTCATCAAATAGTTGGCAAAGGGCAAAACATTCAACGATTCGCTTGTTTTTGTGCACAACATGTGTGACATACAAGAACAAGTGCCTGCACGAATCAAGCTAGTTCAGCTGGAAACTAACGTTCATGTTAACCAGACATCCTACACCAGTCTTGTGTGTACGCATGATGTTTGATTTGATCAATCTATTTTCTATAGGATTTGGTCAACATTTTAAGAGGAAAAGATAAAACTCTTATTTGGTTGGTGAAAATGTTATATAAAATTTGACCATTTTACTCTGACGATAGATTAAGGTGAACAATAAGAGATCTGTATTTCAAATAAAACAGTAGTTTGCGTAATAGTTCCGATTCCCGTTTGAACAGGGCTACACAAATCTAGTATGTTCTCACGTGAATAAGTTGCTTGGTTGCTAAACTTCAACTTCGATGCCAGCGAAACTCTGTTTTGATTAAATTACACTGTATCGCTCGCGGTATACATACCAGTAAGTAATACATACTGTGAGTTGGTAGAACTGTTTAGGCCGAAAGACTCAGTGATCAGAGACATGTTTCCAACTTGATTGGATTCACCCATATTTTGAAACTAGTGAATCCAGTGTCTTATGGTGAGCACATATCGACGAAACTAAGTTTCAGAATGTCACCTGGTCGAAATGATCATTTAGGGGTTAGAAGTCGAAAGCCTAACAAAAGTTCGTTTGTGAACAAACGGAAAATTGGCAAACGAAAAACTGCAGGATTGATTGGGTGAAAGAAGGAAAAACAGGTCACGAAGCCAATCCATCTGAAAAAGGTATCATTCGAATTTGTAGAGATTGGCTAAAAGCGATGTTCGTGAGGAGCTCCAGAAGGAGACAGTATAACCGATTAATACGGAATAGAATTTCAAAACATAGCTATACATAAGGTCGAAAGAAAATCACAAAAATCTTTCTCTTTTTCTTCCTCCTCTTCTTCTTCCTGATGTAAAAATGATAATAAGACTGTCAGACAATCCAATTTAGGGCAGACCGATCATGAAATCATAGCATCATCCCCTGTCACTGAATTACGCTGATGGTTTAACAAAGACATATTTGAATATCCTAGAAAGAAGCAAAGTATCGTTGTTGGCTGATAAAATCACAGCTTTCATTACCCAAAAAAACAGCTTACATTGCCCAGGAAGCAGACAAAAGATGTTATCACGTCAATACTGCATTCCAGAGAACGCATAAAATGGAATTTAATTGGACTAGATGACTGAATTGTCGTGGTCCTATTTTTACAGTGGTTGACGTATGTTTATGAACTTTTGGTCAATCTTTGTCCCAATTTGTACTATATACATCATTTTCATATTCAACAGCTGTGAATGATTGGTATAAACAAAATGTTAGTCTATATCTATACAGGACTTCTTACTAATACAGTGAATGTACTTTGTCATCCTCCACTGCATATTTTACAATTTTTTTAAAACTGTCCATGCTGCTAACACAACACGGTCGGTTTTTAGCCAAAGTCTCCCTTCGTAAGTTTTTAATGAAATTTTACAACCAAGAATGTTGAGCCAGTTTGTTTGATGCTGTTCTCATACTTCAGTGATAAACTAGAAAATCATGGAAGGGGAAGCAATGCACTCGACCGATGCATATCTTCCCGAATGCAAATCTGCCTGACTTATTGATTTGTTTGACAGACACAACCCTGATAAGTGGAGTTAAGGCAAGTCAACGCAATTAGCGAGAAATCGCGAGTGTGAATAACATCTAACGCGGCTGCTTGCCTAAAGAACGCAGATTGTACATCCCGTTTGCACAGACAACACAAATTAGCGGTTCATCCCTCTTTCTACTACAATTGGCTAACAGCCGTAGTACGCGATCATTTAATTAGACTGACAATTTAAAGCTGTCATCGTATCGTACGCTAAAATTCCTATTGCACTATACTGCATTCTGCGACCGACAGTTAATATGTTCCCTAAGAACAGAACGTTTGCTGGCAAGATAGTTAGAATAAATATACTTTTCGACCTACTCTTCAAAACATTGGTGCTTTGTACTGCAAGCATCACCGTGAAATTTTAGTAGCGTTGGAATCGAAAATGCGTTGCGATGTGATCAGCTGCTCGTCATCGATCCCATGGTCGCATCGAGGCGAATGTGATATTTAGCTAATAACCGAGAAGGTAAGCTATAGAGTAAGGTTCACAAATGCTCTGAAGCACTGCAAACCTCAATCAACTGATGCACGTCGAGTTGTCCTGACACCTAACATAATACACGTTCATGAGATAGCATCTAAGAGTGGGTCATCATAGGGATAATTTGTTGCAAAAATTTAGTTAGTTGGAGCAAACGGACAGTTTTCAAAACTACGTTTTGCAAGTTATAAATCTGATGTCCATTTGCGTTTGAAAACAACGCAAGCAAATTATCAATGCAATTGTTGAACTGAAGTTAAAAATACGAACGTCTTAAGGGTTATGTTCTTAAACGTTGAAATTTTAAGTAGCGGATGCTATGACACTTGGAACAATGAGAACAGTGGGATTCAGCATTTCTCAATTGCATGGTCTAAGACTCAAAGAACGTGGAGGCTAGGACATCTGGTATTTGATATAATCATCTACTTATTCATTGGGCTAGAAAGTTTTCTGCTGGAATGCACAGAACGTACGAGAAAATGTTCTTACCAAAATGTCCGCATGCTATGTTGTATTCTTCCGTGTTTTGGTTCAAGCTAAAGTGGCTCAGCGTTTAAAGTGCTGTCAAGATACTGTGTCGTTGTTTGCTGCTGATCTTTGTATCAAACTATGCAGTACTCGTGAACAGACAGGATGTGTCTAGATTTGTGTCTATTGCTAAATCAGTCGACTTCAGCTCCCGGTCCATCTTCAGACCATTTTAGTTTTCACAAACAAACTAACATGTAGGTATCAAACCCAACCAAACGTAGTAACTAGCTCAGAAAGATATTACGATGTCCAGCACTTCAAACCGCTCTACACGTTGAGTTTTATAAAGCACTGTTTAAATGAAACATAAGTACACCAGGAAACAATGCTAATTCTTATTAAGATTTGTAATGAAGCCAGCAACAATGAAGATTGCTGTAGTTCTCTGAGTGCTCTCAAACCATATTCACCTAATCTTTTGTTTTCTGTGTTGTTTGAGATATAGCAGCGCCGTAATAACATCTTGTGTTGGCATTTTGGGCTTTGTGGGCTATTTCATCCAATGTCGGAGGCCTTGATATAATTAGCGTCTAACGTCGGCACACTGGTAGTACTCACGTTAGGATGGATTACCACCGCAAAATACAACGGCCTAAATCATGAAAACCCAATACACCATGGTCAACACCAGAGCTGTCATTGTTACTCAGTTTCTTAACCATGGCGTCCCCAAACGTATTGTCATATCTATCAGTCAAGCATGAAGCGAGTATGATGGAATACGCTGGCAACATATTACTATTCACTTTTTCTTAATATGTCTTGTGTTTTATTTCACATTTGGAATAGCGCAAACACATTTAATTCTTACAACTTTAAACAGTTCGTTACTTTTTCCAACATCTGCAGGAATATGCTGTTTCACTGAAGCAAACACTGTGTGAATTGTGTGTTACATTTTGTTCTCCATCGTTCCAATGCATTTCACTTTTGTGTCCATCACCTATAGTACCTTTTACATGCAAAACGAACGAATGTGTCTTATTCAATTTAGTTGGGTCAAACATATACATCCTCGTGCTGTCAGTCAGTAAGCAGTTCCTGCTTCACCCAAATGCGACAAGACTAGGTAATTTAAAATTGCTTGTCTTTCGCATGTCTTACAGCAACTAAACAGCACAGCTTGGTTTATGTGGACTGTGTTGAAAAAAATTTTCATTGCTTAGTTTCACTATCGCAAATAGCCTGAGCCATCTTGCTTCAACTTTGAGCTGATACGTGGACTTCACTCATGAGATGTCGTGATCTGAGATGCAGTAACACCCTACTCAACTCTGAGCTTTCATCTTGCTAACGAATACCTCTTGCTTTCAAAAATGTTTCATTATGCTGGAATGGTTTTTTAAAGTTTCTTACACCAGTACTAACTCCGCAGTTTTATTCAACGACCAAGCAGACTGTAATAAACGTACCAACATTGCTGGAACTACGGTGATATGCAAAGCCAAACCGTCTGCTCAGAAGAGCACGAGTGGTTCGTTAACAACTCATGTGACTAAAATTGACAGCCACGAATAGAACTTCACCGGTGTGGATGAAGTTGACACACGACATTAGGTTCTAGCTTGTGAGTTGTTGGCGACGAATTCAACGATTGCTAACAAAGGATTAATATTCTAACGACGAACTAATCATTTTGACCTTCTGAATTGACCGAATAACCATAGCCTGGTCCGCTGGCATATGCGGAATTGTCACATTGCCACTACATACTGGACAGAAGTGCACATCTATGAACGGGGTTTGAGTACGGTTGGTCGGTTTCACTTCTGTGACAAACTGGACGGTAACTCGATCAACAAACACTGGATTGATGGCATTGAAATTGTAGTTGACAACCATCAGACACAGTCAGTTAAACTATGCTTCAGTTTTTACCCATCTAATGAAGTCGTACAGTTGAACAAAAGCTGACGGGGACGGTTTACATCCCAGTCGACCCCCTGTGGGTTTTCCCGTATGCTTCAAACCAGCAAACCTTCAACACCGATTTAGTGATTTAAGATTTTACCGAAAGCGCGGAGAGTCTTTAACGCAGATAGACCCTTATCTTGGTTGGTTATCGCTGGCTGTGCGATGCCCTGTCAACTTTAAGCAGACGCCAACCCTGTTGAAGTGAATTTTTTCAAACACAAAATGACAACTTCACAAGTCACAGTAGGCTAACTGCGATACAAACTGCACGATTGCTTCATGTTTGCATGTACTTTTGCTTATATGTTTGTTAGAAATATTTCATATATACCAGTCCTTTATACAATAAGGACGTTCATCCGCATATTTTAAACTTCACGACATAACGTTAGTTTTACTAACACACTTTCTGTCGTTATCTTACCCCACTTAGATCAGATGGCGAGATTTATACTAACTGTTTTCAAATCAAACATCAATCGAGTACACAGTATTCTAGAATATGAAATATACAGATCATATAGACGGATACTATGTGTCAAAAGGTAGCCTATAATAGATGTTTACAGCTTGGGGGGCTAAGATAGCGTATGCGCATTCGCAAAACTATATGGACTGGCCAGTGTATTTATTTCAGCAGTTTTTTGCCTTTTAAACAGAAACGAAATCTAGTCCAATGTCTGTCATCTAGAGCAAGAGAGATTTGTTCCAATGACGCAGTAGAACAGAACCTGAGAACCATTCAAAACCTACTGACGGCAAACGGCTATCCGGAGCCACTTATCCCTTCAAGTATGAAGCCCGAAATTTTGCAGGAGGTAATTTCCACAGCTGAAGTAGATGATATATCAGTAGATGATGATCAGATCAACTTAACCACCGCTTGTACCGGTCACTTAGACGTACGTTTCCAGCGGCAACTTTGAGAAGTTGGCTCACAACAATGAGGATGATAAGAGTGAACCTGAAAGACAAGTCACTAGTCCTCATTCCAAATTCCTTTGGATGGTTTGGGAGAACAATGCAAATCGGAAGGTTGTTTAAGTTTCAGAAAATCATCAGTAGAGAAGTCACCAACCAGGAACTCGAAGATCACTGAGAGAAATTGAAAACAGACCTTGTCCCTATCAGGCATACCGTAAGCACTCTGCAGTATGCAACAGTCGACAGCTAGTTGACGTCAGCAGTAAGTGGTCAAGCTTATCCTCAAACTTCCGCAATTAATATGTCAATCGAGGTATTCGATGACTTTTCAAATCTGGAATTTTTGCATTACGTCTGCACTTAATTTACCTTGTTAATAGCGCAGTACCGTGAGACGCTAGTGAGCTGTTTCAAACTAGATATACCGTTGGCCTGGAAAGTGGTTCACTTACCGTTGTGTAATTAACGAGTTGTCCCTGAGGTGGCTGTGTTCATCAGGCGAGTATTTTTCACGAGATATTGAGTCTCATAGGTAACCTTGCATGTCAACATCGTACCCTGTGATGTGCCGTCAATAGAGTAAGAACTGTTACAGTTTGCGCAACCTATCTGAGTAGGTTAGAGACTGACGTTATAAACTGTTTTGTAAATCTACATTTTGTCTTTTCAACATGAGTATTCTCTTTCACGGACCAAATAAGACAGACTTGAGAGTATGGCATTAGTGCAATGAATATAGTAACGTAACAGTCTGGGTTGAACAGTCCAACCAGCATAGTGGGTAATCCAAACACAAATTCAGCGCTCTTGGTCATTGGCGAACAGTTGGAAGAAAGACTAAAGACAGTTCAGACAACCGCCCTTAAGTGGTGCTCAAATGCTGTGATACCCATATGTTCGCCCGGCAGAACCTGTTTTATGCAACTGACTGGGGAAGATATATTATTTCGCAGATTTTTGGTGTCATCAGCCTACAGTAGCAACGGGGAGTTGACAAGCTGTGGGATTTCAAGCACAAACATAACATATGTCAGAGTTTCTAGCATGTAACTTTGTGGTGCAAAGCCAGGCGCACTATAACAATCTGACAAACGTTCCTTCAGTTCAAAATTAAGGTGGTTACCTTTAGTTTACTTGGTGACCTCAAGAGCAAGGAGTGTACTGTAACATGCTTACGAAACCTTGGGCATAGCGTTACCTGATTTAATCGGTTGAGAGCCTCAAATATATCCAGAAATGCCAGAGGAAATGGTTTGCATTTATCAAAGAATTCTATCAACATTTCCCATTAACGCAAGCGAATTTCCCTTGAAATCTATGTTAACTCTCAGGTAACAGCGCACATGGAAAAGAATTTCACGGACCATGTCACGGATCTAACTCCTCATGAAAATCGAAGCAACCCTCAACAATACATCCGGTCTGCAATTACCAAGCTGCTCGCAATCACCGATGTTAAATAGGAGTGATAGTGTTTGTGCTTTTGAACTCTTGATAAGTTGCTTCTCTTCTTTATGCAATCGAAAAAGTGCAGGGTGGTAATAACACCATTTCAGTACACTCATTTTCTGGTAGAGGAACTAGAAGATCTAGACCTGACGATTAACTTTACTCAGCATTAACGGTTTTTGGAAAGCAGTTTGCCTTGATAACGTAGTTCTTAGCAAGAGACATACAATGCTAGTCCTAGATGTGTACAACGATTCTTTGAAGCCAGTGACGAATACCCTAATTTACAGCATGCCAAGAACATTGGAGACGTATTCATTTGGGATAGCCTCCCACTTGTGTGACGCAAGTAAAAGATTATTGAACGGCAGTTTTAGAGATGGAAGCAACAATGCTGTAAAACAGATATGGACTGAATCTACGCCTGTCAGTGAGATCTAGATAGTACTGATGTTTATCATCGCACGCAGCAGGTTTTGCAGGGTCATTAAGTACTCGATCACTAACATGCAAATCTGGCATGATCATTGAGTCATATCCAGTAGACAACTGGATGATTATTTAAAATACATATTGCTTCATAGAATTGCAAGCGAGCCCAGAACTGCGTCACATAATGCAGCTTTCATCAAGTAAACTGTCCGCATTCAAGGTCATGCCTCCATGTTTTGCATACTGGCGGTGGTGACCGTAAACAGTAAAATATGGTTGATTAATCTCCTCACCTTTTGCGTCTAGGATACGCCAGCTTTCTAATATACCGACAAAGAACATTTGTAAGAAATTGCAAACCCTTTAAAGGTTTTGTATTTTGATGGGAAGGGATGCGGGATTGACATAAAGCTACTTGGCGGAGGTCACGACGAAGTGCATTCCTCGTATGTTTACCTCTGGTCGCTGAGTTCTGTGTACATTTACTCTTCTAGAAAACTGATTACGTTTTGTCATTTTGGTGCACTTGTCGCTGCCTGCAGTTAAGACAGCGGCCACATTTCCATTTTTGTTCACGGAGTTGAAGTGATTGTTGAATCATCATTCAAAAAGTCTGTGTGACTTTGTATGGGCGATAACTACCGAGTATCAAACAGCTCACGAAGATCCTATCCGGATTTCTGAGACCGGTCTGAGTGCCACTTGACAACACTCGGAAGCAGATGATAAATCGCAGATCAAACCATTAGGGCTTGTCAGCCATGTCTTCAACCGAAAAAGACAATGTTAGAAGTCGTTATTGAAGCGGATAACACGTTAACAGGCCGATACAGCCTAGTGTCTTCTGTACCTTATAGGCAAGACAACAAAAACTTGACGAATGTGACCTTCTACCTGCTTAAACCCTGAAATTCATTGGCACAATTATTCTAAATATCGAGAGAAGGAACTCTGTCGATTACAACAGACTTATGCTTTCAATCTCAGGTCACAGAAAGTCGCGTTGGTTCGTATCAGCATTTCCATACAGTCACTGTAAAACTCCAATGGAATGGCTGACATAGCACACATTTGGGGAGTGTTCAACAACGCCGGCCTAATTATGCACCATCCGTGATGACAGCGTTTGTTACGCGCTCTTAGGAAGATACCTGCCATTACAGACATCTCTGGCGACTGATCCATACTCTATAACACCAGTGTGGAGTAATACATCCGCGGAGTGTTTGCCCTCTCGCACTCGCATGTCTAGGTTGCCGTACCACATGAGCATCCTTCAATTAGTCAGCTACAAGTGATAGCTCTATTGCCCAGTGCGAAGCCTTATCGTCACAGTCAGGCGTAGTCTAACTTGCTACCTGTTCAATCCGTTTACGAATATTTGCACCAACAATATCGGGGTCAGCGAAATGAAAAATCTTCGTGAGCTAATCAGCTTTCTCTCTTATTCAGCCTATAAAGTGAAATGACTCATTTTGTGCCCTCTGTCAGCAAGTCTAGTTTCTTCCCCTATTCCCAATCGCTAGGTATCTGATAATTGTCAGGGTGATTGCTGCCTGCTCAGTTACTATGATGAGTTGTCTGCCATAGAATATCCGCATGCATTTTGGTACGAATGAAGCCAAATGACCTGAAAATCGTGTTTGGCGTATGTTCAACAAATTGACTAAGAACAACACATTGTCATATTGTACATCGTATGCTTCCGTTCCATCCATTCACCAGTCACTACCTGTGCATAGCGTTAAGTTGTTTGTCACTAGCTAGAGGCTCAGGTGTGAAAGCTTGACGCGTGTAGTTCCACTTGGCGCAATGAAGGTACATACTCTATTGTGCATGCACCAATAACGAAACTATTGAGTGCTTCCTATATAACTCAGCAGCCCATATGGCATAAAACAGAGTACCCACAACATTTTACATCATGCTGCATTTTGTTTATTTTTGGTGTTTATTCATCAGAAAGAGAATCCGTTGATAAAAATCAGTTTGGTACAAAAAATACAAGTTTTTGCCTCAACTAAAAGTCTTCTATAACCCAAAAACTTCAGTCGCTAGAATTTAGCAAAACACCGGACAAATTGTTCAACCCTCCCGCCAGGTTACATCCGAATTCAAACAGTCTTCTTTGGGCAACTTGGTGGAGTATTAGATGAGACGACATCTCGGTTCAATACCTTTCGTCTTCATTTTACAGACTCTACGTCGAAGACACTTTGCTGGTTACTAACCGTGATTATTTTGATAAACTCCATGATATATTAATTCCCCATCGTGCCGATTTAGATGTTACTTTTGATTTGGTCTCCAAAAATGACATTCCAGTTTGAGACATTTTACCTCCACGAGAGATTGGACTGCATCCTATTGTTAATCGAAACTACTTACTATCTTCAGATTATCAATTTTGCCGCTGTCAACTATAAACATAGGTTGAGTGAGATAACTTTTATATGTCTCGCCGAATTTTGTTACTGGTATGTTAGCTCGGAAAAGATAGTTATTAACAAGGTTGCTTCTTATCTATGGGCTTTTACAAAAGCTTGCTAACATCCACAGCTAACCAGATGATGTCAAGTCGACTGTACACAATGCGTAAAGTCAAATGTTTTCCTATAGTTGTTACTTTCAAACAGACCATCTCATCCACAAAAGATGGCACGGGCTCCAAGGCAACTTATCTTCAAAGTGTCTCGCAGTTCCTCATTACTCGTTACGCTCGATCTGAGGAGTAGGTAGGAATATTGCGAAACACTGGCTATCTGAAGATTCTGTCTTTCCTGTTGGCTATTAGTTCATTTGTAATTCCCATAGCAGTTGCATCAGCAGAACGGATGATTGCCTTCATGAGGCAGTAGTGAAACATACCTTCAAATAGCTTATCAATACGGGAGAGTAGAGTTGTAGTATGACTAACAAAAAGTAAACCTATCCAACACCCATACCGAAGGGCATTCCAGTGACTGTTAACTTACCGAACACGATCAATATATTTTCCTTGCTATAACTTAATTCAAAGTGTGCGGCTGCACAACACAGGTTCACACTGTCTATGAAGTGTAAGTTTGCGGGCAGCCTGGTGAAGAATCAAAAGCACACAATTGATCAGGTCTTTACTATCAAGTTTTCATTTTTTTTATAGGAAAGACCATTAACAATAGTAAGTCAGGTGGCTACCTACCAAATTAAATGTCTTCATTGTGTGAATCGTTCAAATGACCTAACGAAATTTGTTGTTTAGCTTAGCTCACCTTACGAGACTATTATTCCAATGCTGCATCAATCTTGTTCAAGCGTCACCTTCAAATTATGGAAAGTAGAAAACACGTGTAAACGTAATTCCGATACAGTGTTATTAATGGAACATAGTATATATGTAAAATTAATTGGCTAGCAAACATTAAATTAAGAATTTCTCAATTTTCTTATGTAGCTTGAAGTTGCCGCCTAGACGATCGCACACATTATTTTGTGATTAACTCACCCATCCACAAATGAATTGAATGTATTGAGTATTAAGTTTGATTCGCTTTAAAATATGGAAAGTTTTGACGTGTCACTCAACCTAGAAATTGACGTTGTGTGCAGAGTACTCATTCAGTGCACTCAAGGTGTGATCCGTTAGTTTTTGCGTGACTCAACAACGGCTAGGGTTACCCAAACTGTTAAACCCCAGTGAGTGCACAATTGGTTGAGTAACCCCAGAAAGCCTATACAACTGCTGAATGCCGTGAAATTTTAGCGGCACTCGTTCGGCCATCTATCAACAGACCCGCCATTAGAAAAATAGATTCAACTTTCTGTACATAGTTGACAATGTTCAAAGAGGTTAACCATTATGTGAACGAGCACCATCCCTCACAACAGGTAACACTGACAGATGATGATATACAGTTCGAGTTGTAAAAAACACCCTGTATATTGAGAATTAGAAATGCGGTATCTCACAAACATCTGCAACATCCTATCACATACCCTATTGTTTGTCAATTGTTCTAGTGCACTAAATTAGTGCCAAGACAGATGCACTAATCTAAAAAGCTGCATAAAAAATGTTTCAGGGCTTTAGATGGATGGGTACAATTATTTATTCAGGGAGAACGCTTTTCGGGGAATTTGGTGAACTCCACAGAGTGAGTGTATCGTCTAAATGTATTTATGTGTGCACATACTTGCAGAACTGTATTCACAACGCGCACTCGAAAATATGTGCAGAATTACGTCGTTCAGATGGCATTGATCTTGCAACAAAGCATACGGTTAAGAAAATTAGGCATAAGCGGAAATTGTGGGCTCATATTCAATGTCATTAGCTTATACTATAGTGACACCGGTGTATCATAATAATATTCATTTCAAGTTTGACTGTCTATTACTCAGTATGCATTTCCGACTTTGCAATTCATCACCCAGCCTGAACTAAGTGAGAGTCCGAGGATCCGAGTTTGGCATTACCGTGACTAATTTTCAACCTACGAATCCGTTTTCTTTACACATATATAGTTGCAGCACGAAACATACCGGAAGGTATAAGTGGATGATTTATAGAATGAGAAAAATGTTGTATAATTCACCTAGTTGACCTTTATTCGAAAGCTACATTGTGGAAGAAATTCTATTAACACATTCAGAGAATGTGTTTTCCATTTCTTCTCATATGTGAAAGATATACTTTCACAGTCTATTTCACACTTATCCTGCTAATTCAGCATCACCGATCTGCTATTCTTACTAGAACACGCATTGTAGCCCAATCTCATGATGAAACGTTCGTTCATTTCGACATAGGAAATAGGTCCACAGTTCCATTATGAGAGTCAGGCCAGCGTTTCGTACAGGCCTGTTGTTTGTTCTTAACAATTAAAGTTTAGAAAGAGCTGCTATGGTTGACGAATTTAAAATTATTTGAAGGATAGTTTTTCATCGTGTGTCTGAGAATAAAATGTGACACCTCAAATATTCCTATGAAATACGCTACTGGGAACTCTTTATTACACTGTTGGTAATTCCATTCTCCATTTAGAAGATCTTTGTCCTCAAACCATCAGTAAGTCTTTCTTATATGTTTATGAACGGAATTAGTTCACCTTTTGTGCCATAAACCTACCAGCTGCATAATTACTGGCAGTAGAAGTGCTCCAACATTTCTGCACAGTTTGCGTTGTGTTCTGCACAATTCAGTCAATGTTTTATGTGTTCTTCAGTTGATGAGGATTTGCGTATGGGTTTACCATAAGTAAAATACGGCGAATTATGGAGTTCATTTTGTATCAGTTGTACTCACGATCTTTTCTGTTGTGCAGCCTTTAATAGTACATTCGACTGAATAAGTTCTTGTCCGTCTAATTCGGGTGAAGTCGTCTATCCTCCTCACTCTGAATCACAGTTCCACACACTACCAGATTGTTATATCTTTTGAAATAGTTATATCCCATCATCAGTTTGAACAAAACAGTTAGAAGACGAATACTAGTAGATGCTAGCGTTTCGTATTGGCTCGACAGTACCAAATAACCAGTTACACGGGAAACTTCAACTTAAACGTCTACAGTACTTGAGGGCTATGAACAAAGAAATCAAGAATAAGACAAACGTCCAACAATATGATCTGAATGACATTCACTGCAATTTATGACCATGGCAACCTCAGGCTGACGAATAATTGTTTTTGTACACACAACACAGGTTTGAACCGGTTTATCGTGACGGCTTCAGCATACAATGATGGTGAAGGCTGGGATCAGGTCCACGTTGTGGCCAGTTGACAGGGCGTTTCGTCTGATCGACGAAGCTGGGGGCTTACGATCCTCTGTGATTACGATATCTGGTTTTGAGACTTGTTTGTGAACCTACACAGGTACATGTTCCTTCATTCCTAAGATCAATGATCTATCGGTTTTTTCTATGTAACTTTCCCCGCAGTTATATGAGAATTGGTAAACACAGTGTGACTTGGCGCCAATAAGTTGATCTTTTTTGATGGTAGGCACAGGTAACCTGCCAGTCTGTTTGAGGACCCTCAATTCGACTGCGTTGTAAGTACGTTTCAACGAAGAGACAATTCGTTAAGTTACTGTGACGCTGAATAAAGCTTCTGGGGTACCCATTACCCTACAGAGTCGTTTTAAGCATTTCTAGCTCTTGCTCAACACAATCGTAGGTGCAAACGCGGCGTGCTCTGGTGAACAGAGTTCTCGCTACACCACGCTTATATTTCACCGGGTTGAAAATAGAGAAATGCTTATACTGACCAGACCTGTAAATGCCACACGTTGTTGACCCGTCGGCCCTTCTTGTGATAAGTATGTCCAACTAAGGCCGACTGTTATCAGCCTCTGGTTCACACGTCAGCTTGAGGTTGGGATGAACGCCGTCAAGCCGCAAGACAAATTGTTCAGATAGCTCTTGACTTTTGGCAATGACCAGGACATCATCTACATAGCGTCTGTAGTATGATAGCTGTGAGGTGATATCACTTAGTTGCTCTTTGATCATGACAAAGTTAGCGAGGAGTGGGCCAAATGGACTCCTCATCGCTACTCCGCCGATTGATCTGTACGCTGTGTTTTAAAATTGAAACTGACATTTTCTGTACACAATAGAAGTAGTGTTTTCAGATAATCATTTGGGATGGGTTTGGAGATATTTTCAGCAACAATCCATTCACACACAAAGTCAACAGTTTCTCTCATGGGGACCTTGGTAGAGACTGAATGGCTATAGAGCACATATGTTAATTTTTGATATTGATTCGATCCAACTCATCCGCGAGTTCCAGTGGGTCTTTGATACTATAGTTGTCAAACTCCTGCATGGCGGGCGTCAAAATCTCGACCAACCATCTAGCCAGTTTATGCTGAGGTGAATTAGACATGATTAGTATAGGTCGAAGTGGCATACCCGGCTTGTGGTTCTTGAAAAAACCGTAGAGTTGAGGCAACAAGCAACCGCCGGGCTTTAGGTACTTTTATGTTTATCCATCTATCCAGCCATGTTTAAGAGCTACTTCTAACTGATGGCCGATTTTCTTTTCTATCAGGAACATGTTTTATTCTTTGTCTGGGAGTTGCAATTTTTGTCTACCACTCAGGATTGATAACATTTTTCCACGTAGCTCGCCTTATCCATTACTACTGCTCCGGAGCTTTTGTCTGGCTTGAGGATTACAACCTTTTTGAATTGAGTTTCTGCAAAGCCCGAATTTACCCAGCTGTTATCGGACAGTTGTCGTTCACACGAGTATGCAAACACTCATAAGCAACATCAGTGAGCTTATTTTTGAACCAGTTAAATTTATCGGGTTCTCAAATTGTGCTTCTACAAATATTCCGTTAGGTCTGCGTATAAGTATCCTATAATCCAAGCCTAGCGATAGTGCTTCCTACTGTAGAACACTGAGTGGTACAGATGAAATGTTCTGAACGTACTTGCCGGGGTCCACATTAATAGGTTCAGATTCTGGTTTGGTTGGCATTCGCTCGAAACGTTCGATCCATCACAGTCTTACAAAAATTGACAAGAATGATCCGACAGCACAGTGATAACCTATCAACGACAAATTGTAGGCGATGGTGGGTTTCAAGTAATTGTGTCAGACGTGTTTGCGATGCCTCTAAAAACGAGGTGGTTTTAAGTCGGTGAATTTTGCAAGTGTATGAGTGATAATCGGTATCCACACAAGTTTCTCAGGCTACTCCGAATGAGCAACCTCATTCCAAGCAATACTAATGTCCGATGTATCACCAACTCGCATTTAGAGGTTTCGTCGATCACACGATACGTCCTGTCAACTGGTCACAACGTGGACCTGATCTCAGCCTTCACCATCATTGTATGCTGAAGCAGTCGCGATAAACCGGTTCAAACCTGTGTTGTGTGTACAAAAACAATTATTTGTCAACCTGAGGTTGCCATGGTCCTAAATTGCAGTGAATGTCATTCAGATCACACGGTTGGACGTTTGTCTTATTCTTGATTTCTTTGTTCATAGCCCCCAAGTACTGTAGACATTTAAGTTGAAGTTTTCTGTGTTATTGGTTATTTGGTACTGTCGACCCAATACCAGTGTTCATCTTGTAACTGTTTTGTTATATTGTCATTCACTTTTCAAAATAACATTGTGACTTAACACTGGATTACTGTTTCTTGTGTAATTTAACACCTCGCAAGGGTGTTCTTTTGTTCAGCGCACCACTGAACACCTACTCTATTGATCAGCTCTTAAGAAACGAACACAGCTGAAAACCGTAAGTGATGCAAACTGAACGTCACTCACAACTGTCTGTAGTTATTGTATTCGCGTTTGTGTATGGTCAATTTACCTACGCTCCTGTCAAGTATACTAGTATTAGTTTCCCTTTGATTTTTGAAGCAGGCTACTACCATAAACACTCTTAGTCTACAAAGTTTGGTTTCTAGCGTAATGCATAAAAACATTTGGCACAGTGGATTATTTTATAGGAATTAATAATGCAGTCATCCGACACGAATTAAACACATAGGTTTGTTAGGCAGTACAATAATGGAAAACCTTCACAATGACTTAAAACGGTTTGTTTATTAGTTACATCACTCAACTATTCTGAACTGGATCAATTTTTATTTTTCATCAGAAGTTGTTAACTGGTGTGATTCTTGACGGAGGATTGACAGCCTGTTCTTTTGAACTATGTAAGAAATGCCAAGCCTATAAACGATACTTCACACTAGATTCAGGGCCAAGTTTATCGATACTATGGGCAAGCTGTGCCCAGTAATCGTATTGTCAAATCTGTGATCGCTCAGATGTAATTGGACTTGCAGTTCTTTAGCATAAAGTCCATGTCAATATAAGTTACTTTTTATGTGAGCATAAAACTGTTCACAATGTATACAGTGTATAAAAAGTCGGATCTCACTGTGCATGGTCAAATGGGCAAAGCTTTGACAATCAGTAAATATGAAGTGACTATTTCCTGTAACGGATTTTATTAGATTACGCAAGAAGGCGAATGCACATGATTTATGGCTTGGAGAATTTCTCTCCGTGTTATCAAGTGCACATTTCGCAATAGGAAGATCCAAAAGGTTAGAAGTTGACGAAATGATCACCTAACGATAAGGAAAAGCCTAGTACAATGTTAGTCAATAATCGGTCTTTGTCATTTTTCCCATGACAAAGTGAAGCTAACAACCAGGTCCCTCCGTATACATGTGTACTCATCTTGTCGCTTGTCAACCGTCTCACCATATGAGAATAACACAGCATAGAACCGATTGTGAAAACCTTTGTGGACTCTACCTGGTGATGGCTTGCCGGGAGATAACTAACGATCACTTATATTAGTTATATGCATTGGTTACAATGTGCATGTATACCTGTCGGCTTGAGCTTATGCACTGATAGCTGGACTGCGTTCAGAAATCCGAAACCCTAGCTGTCACTCTAACTTACTAACATTGTTGACTTAACAACTATGTAAAAATCAGTAATTTATGTACAATCTCATTAAAATAGTAAGTGGGGTTCTAAAGCCGAAGTTATTAAGTCTGCAGCCTCGTAAGTAAACAGTAATGCTTTTTTATCTATCACTTTAATCTGTTACTGTCATTGTTCATTGTGTATGATTGTTGTAAAACCGCTTTCAACCTTAATGCAAAACTCACTATTTCGTTGTATTACTGTTTCTTGGAAAACTTAGGTGCGAATGTCAAGGGGTATTAGTCATCCAAGAAGACTTAATTAATTTGCCGCTGTTTATCCTATATTGTTCTTGAGTGTAAATCGTTCTGACTTTAATGAACAACGGTTTGAAGTGGCATGCTTCATCATACCTTGACAATGCTTGTCAAATAAAGTAGAGTTTCAACAAAATAAGCAATGCAGTGAATGCCCAACCATCACAATGATTTGGGTGTTCTCTTACAGACTGATGGTGTTAAAAAATTTAGCTGAACAAAACTGCTGTCTAACGCATTCTTATTTACCGACTGATTTACGGGTTCCCGCTACTTCGCGGACCTATGGTGAGGTGATGTTGACTGTGACAAAACAGGTCACTGTGATCCATCTTCTTTTTAATCTTTGGTGTTTCAAACAACCTTACGGAGTATATTGGTTCATGGTTATCCCGCTGTTGTTGAGTCAATCAACCTCATTCGTTGCAAGAGTTGTGATCCTTTAACTGGTTTCTATTCAACCTGTTTGGAAACATCAAATACGCTATCAGAATATTCAATAAAACCTGACATTTTCGACTACTTGAACGCTTGAAGCGTTGCTTATTTACTAAAAGTTACAAACTTAAGCTGTTTACAGAAGGTCACGCATAAAGAGCCGAACGTGAAAACAACGGAAGCCGTTCAACAGTTGCGTGCCCAGCTCCGGAGATAATGCCGTTGATCTTTTTATCACAACACTTCAACTAATTGTTCTGGAAGCTGGCTAAGTGAAATAATCTGGAAGAAGTTCGGAGGTATTGATCTAAACACATTGGAAGTATAAATGACCTATGCAAAATACATTATTGTGAACATCTACACTAAGAGATTGTAGTGCAGACGAAGAAGCATATATATATATATACATGCGTTTATTTACAAACACACGACGGTTTAGTGAAATACACTGTTGGGGTAGACGAAATTGCTCACATTCCATTACTAAGCTAACGTGGCCGTCGAGTTAAGCGTCTCATATCATGTCTTAGATTTCATGAGTGATGTTCGGGGTAGTAGAACAGGCAGAGCTTGAGAATACACTTTTAACAGTTTGTATTCGTGTTTATTTCTGTATGCTGATTTGCTGCAATTGAAATAACGACAGTTTGTATTTCTGAATGATGAATTATACGACAGATTGTCAACGTGTAAAAGTTTCGGAACTCTATACATATTATAACTGCTTGTTCTCAGAAAATATCTCTCAGTAGAAGAGCCTTTCTTTAAAACTGGGTCGGCTACCAAATTGATTTTTCAGTGGTTCTAGGTTGCATCCAATTGTGTTCAATAATTTCTATTCCAAGAAATTAAATACATTAATGTGATTAATGAAGCCGGAGGAACATTGATATTAGCGATGCCTCAGATTGTGAAGCATGAAACTTTCTGGACTTCAATGCATAAAACGATGCCAACATGGCCACGCTTCACATTCTTTATTTGCATCTATATTAGGGATTCTACTTTTCTATCATAACTTGGTGTGTTGATAACTCCGTGTAACGTTTGTCGCTTTAACAAAGTTTTATGGATGGTGTAAGGTTTTACGATATCAACCCCATGTTTAAAACAAAATCATTCATAGCCTTTGTGAATCAAGTGCGAACCTCTACCGTCAGTGAGAGTAGGAATTACCAGGAACGTTAGTTCCACAAGTTTTCACTATGTTATTGTTTGAGACTAGATATTGTCCGTGGATTGCTTTACTTGTAATATCTCACATAATGGCAAATACTGTTGTAGTTCAGGAAATCGTTTATTTTCTTTCACTTTTACAAATTATAATTCAAGGGACATAACAGTAAACGCTCGTAATGTTAGTCTATGTACGATGCTTTGTGTGAATTCAAACGCCGATTTCATCTTATTATCTTAAGTTATCTAGCAGCTAATCCTCAACATTTTAATAATATAAACTGCAGTTTACGATACGACAGAACAAATTGAGACACACCAATATACATCTGAGTAGTAATTTTTCAAATTAGGCGCCGAAAGATACGTAGGATCTGGTCAAAGGACAACTATATTGGAATAATCTCACAATACGCATCAATGGCTTTTCCTGTCTTGTTGAACTCCAACATAAATGTGTATTCCAATTTAATTCAGTGGCGGAAACAGTGCAATTTTGTGATAACCGTAATTTAAGATAACAGCAATCAAACTTCGGCCTAGTGTTTGAAAATACCAGTCCGACGTACAATATGTTCTTTCAAATTGTGGCCTTGATGTTTTCGGTAGTAAGTTGTATGCTTAATCGATGAATCCGGGGTTAAGTTAGCTCTGAATGGAATTCAGCCGACGTGGATTGAATTTACTTCAAATCAAATGCTTTCTTTGTAAAACCGGTTGGACAGCAGGTCGTCATATTGGAGAAACAGTTGTGCAAAATGTCATATGTAGGTAAACTATCGAAACAACGATTTTCATACTTTTGTGCCATTGGAATGTGGCTTTTGTAATATCACCTCACAGCAGAAGCTGAATGTTATCTTCTAAATACTTTTAGAGGCACTAGTTGATCGTGACACAGTATTTATCCATCTGATAGATAGACGTTTGATGTTTCAGCATTTACTTGAATAAGTTCCTCAGTTGATAATTTATCTATGACTAGCCCTTTCCAGTTATATGACAGCTTCTATTGCGTGAATACCCAACACTCAAATCCTCTGATGCTTTTCAAATTACAGACTCTACGACTGTGTTACTCAGTAACCCGCCTCGAGGTTGATATGTAACTTCTGTTGTTGATTATTTAAGTAAGCACCGACCCAGTACTTGTCTTCTTCGCGTGAGGATTTTATCATTTCTACCTAAGAGGTACAGTCGTAGTGGACTCATCTGACTTCATCATGCTCACGCAGTAAACTAACGTGTGGTGCTGTCGAGGAATTCTGACTGAATAATTGGGCGGTAGCGCGAGCTGCAATCATTCCGGACAAAAGTTCACAGCCCATAAGGCAGCGGATGAAAATAAGCCGTGAACTACGTCCAACCGGCTTGACAACAGTGGGGCCAAACACTAGGACGCCGCTGGAATGCAATGGTTGTACTCATACATGCAAAGTAGGTTGTCTCGTCCAAAGCATGTCGGGGAAACCAACAGTCTGATTTCACTTTTGATGGTTTTTCTTTATAGACTAAATAATCTTCTTTGCAACCGTGCGCGGAAGCAGTATGCTGGTTGTCTTATCATTCATGGCATACAATCACAAATGAAGGTACACAAAACATTTCCCTGGTGTTGCGCACAGAATGGATAACAGTGGTTTTCCGAAAAGTTGTGTGGCAGGTTTGGCGGTCTAAAAGTGACTCAGCTGCAAAACATCTGGGCTAGGGATTGATTCCAACTAACGACAGAAACAAAATGGTAGACAAGCGGTTGACTCCGTCTGCCCCGAAGTCATACCGGTCGCTCAGAAATGTCACATTCGGACCCGGTTATCTACCCGTTTTGGCGGAAGCCTGGAGTTTTCTTAACAACCAAGCATAACAGCTGTCATACTGTTTATTACCAGTGGAAGCTTAACATTCAACAGCGACGGATTCCAACATGAGTTTTCAATCATTTTACCAGATTGGTCACTTATCTGGACTACTAAAATTCGGGTGAGTAACTGTGTCCATGTATGAACTATCCGAGTTACTAGCGGGACTATGCATCTCAGGTGGTATAGCGTTTGGCGCTTTTTAGAATGTCGTTTCCCTCGCTGGTTCGAAACCAGACTTTTCAGGGGTGGATTTTTTCTGAAATATTTTGCTTCAATCCTCTGGGATTTTCTGAAATTACGCCTCCTTGTAGTCGAAATATTACTTCAATCCAATTAGTGACCACTGTGTATACGTGACCAATCTGGCACGCTTTGAATTATGATGACGATAGTGAACTCTATGCAACATTTTTATATAAATTAAGGTTTCACAAATAAAAGACTACGCAACTTTTGTGTGTTCAACGAATTCCCGTTTAAAACACGGTCAAGAAGAAAACACTTCCTCAACAACCATGCGCGGAACGAAAGAAAAATATAGAAAAACAGAACGGTGATTTGATATGAACAACGTTGATGGAAACAATATTCCACACTTTCGGCAGATACACATAATTGATGTGTGCCCGTCCTTCTCTAGTACTCAACTGTGGGAGCACTCATGGACTGAATTAAGTGGCCCAGATTATTCTGTAGGTAACCAAATAGCAGCCGCTCACAAAAAAGCACAACCTTCCTCAGGGTTGCGTAATTTTTTTACCCCCTATGCTGGTCTGTTCCTGAACACCTACTCTATATATCAATACAAACAGTAGAGACGGTTTTTCTGCCACACGTACAAACAATCGTTGTAATAAGTAATCTAGATATAGTAGAAGCATGTTTACCTTCAAATAATTTGTAATCTGTCAAGATACTTTGTGGAAGAATCATCTAAAAGTACATCTCTGGCCGTATTAGCCGCCTCCTGCTGTAACATTGAACAACACAGGTTTCAACAAAAAATGACAATAATTTAGAAGGATCGGATTTTAGGAAATAACACAAATATATTTTTCAATTCTTGGGAAAAGATACGTAAGGGGTTTCGTTTATGGGCTTCCCCACCGAGTGCGTTGTTCCGTTCTGAACCTTAGCCTCAACAATCTACTGCTGAAAAAATTTCAGGCTTACAATCTTACATTTTCTTATGCAGTATTTTCTTGACTTTGTTGTTCACCTTCAAAGCGTTCCTCCTCCGTTTTAGCATGTTTCTGTCCACAAAGTAAGCCAAGAACTGTACATCATACGAATTATGAAGCTATCATCAACGATATAACAATTAACACAGACAGAAATTATTGGAGTTGCCGAGGTATTATTAGGATCAGTCGCCCTCTAAACAAACTCTGATAAACTTTTCACCGGCTGACAATAGCCCAACCTCGAAACAAGTGTCATTTCCTACTGTCCCACTTTATCCGTCACTACCACGGACCTCTTGATATTCATAATGGAGCTTATGTTTCTCACTGCTACACTACCGTTTATCCATCGTTGTACGAATCAAAATTTCACGTGTGAGACGTTTACCCAAATATTCAGTTCTGCTCATATACTTTTAAAATGTTATACCAGTCAACAAACCGTGTGTGATTGTTATCTAATTGGCTATTTTCTGTCACAGTGAAACTACTACGGTTTTCTTCCGCTAGACATGGCTAAAATGAGGCGATAGACAAAGTAGTGGGCTCGTCAACCTGCATGCCATGATGACCAGATTTCAGACAAACTATTATTCTGTGTACTTCGGAAAGCAAGTTATCTAAAAAAACGTCTGTCACGACAGTGTCAAAATGTCATATTGGCAAACTGCAGCAAGAAGTCTTTACCAAAAACAAAGGCGGAATTTAACCAAATGGCAAATCACGCCACCGTAGTAAAGCGAAAGATAACGTTTGAAGAAAATTTCTTAACTAATTTGCTTTTAGGAGAACGTGAAAATCGTCTCAGATTGATCAAACTATTCGTTAGAACTTGAAAGTACCGAACGTAATTTCTTGCTTTTGTTAATGTATTGTTCTAGTTCTCACGCTTGCCATATACTAAACTTTATGAACGGTATGAATGTTGGTGATAATCATAGTTTCTACTGTGAGGAAATAAACGCTTCGGCACATTTGAAATCGCAAGATTATCCTCAGATAGCTAACTGACGCACTGAAAACGTGGGTTTATTCTATTAACAACGCTATCAATGAGATAAATATTACAACAAACTTAAGTTTTCATGCTTATAGGTCAAAAAACACAACCAACAACAGCACTTTGAAATATCGGGTTACTTTTACGCTGTTCTGCAATGGTGAGTGAAGATGTTTTGCGAAATGTAAACATCTTTACTTTTATCAGCTGCAAAGTCAAAGCATTAGATTGTGTATAACATGAGGGTACTATCAATAGAATAGGTCAACCTTCGGAATTTACACAAGTGGAACTGTTGTTATCAGTCCTTAGGCAAACAAACTGACTGAATTAACTATATACACAAACAATACGCAACCTTAAATCGAGACACGTGGGCAAAACACGCGTGTGGATCAAATGCCTATGAAGGAACAGTAGAAAATAGTGAGAGCAGACCAACAACCCTTTGAACGGAGGTTTCTTCATCTCCCAATTTAATACTTAGTACAAAGTATAAGTGGTAAGTAATTAGAAGGTCACCACGGTGTGTCTAATAAAATTGTTTTGGTCGGGAAGTTTGCCATGAGGGCGTGACAACCACTGAATGCCATGAAGAGAGGCGTAAAACCAGGACGTATGAGATAACCGTGACTAGTTATCAATGTAGGCTGAACAACCACTGCCTGAAATGAAAGGGAAGAAAAACACAACGGACATTCTTGAAACAATTAGTTCCCTTCAGACGTTTGAACAAGACAGTCAGGACGCGAAGCGTGGTGGGTGCAAGCACTGTAACTTTACAGCTTGCCGAAGACGTGCAAGTCTGATGTGGAGCATGTGACAGCCAAAGATTCTAAATACCATAATTCGCCACGCTGGGTAGTCCGTAGAAGCGAAAATGTCGGATAAATTCCGCTAAAGATTATCTTAAATTGATCTACTGCTTGCATGAGGCCGATGTTGGTAATAAACTGGTGTGTTTTGTGGACGTTCAATCATTGTTTACAAATCTATAAGTGCATGAACACAGTGATTACATCTGTGAGGTCGTCTAAATGAAGCACACTAAGTTACCACTCCAAATCGATATGCTGAAGGAAACAGTGATGCTGCGCCCTGAGAAAGTCAGTTTTCTTTGTCTCGGGCAACTTTGTCACAAGATAGACTAAGTAAGTTCCATCTTGGCAAACGTTTTAGGCTACAGATTGTGCCAGAGTTAGGTATGGAGATAACAGGCTTGCTATATTACAAGTGTTGCGTCAACGACACATTAATATGCAGCAAATCTAAATTGACAGTACGTTGCCTGGAGCAACGCCCGACTATTTTGCTGTTCTAGTCTGAAAGTTAAATATAAAGCTGATAGCGACAGCTGCCGTTCGTTTCTATACGTATTTACTGATCGTCGAGAAGATAGCCCGATTAAAGGAGTTGTTTACCAGAAATGCATCTGTTTCAATCATTACCTAAACTTCAGCGGTTTTACATTCATTAAGAATAAGCAAATACAAGTGAATACACGAGGAGCCCGTACTATATTCATGACCTTCTTGTGCGTAAATTAGACTTGCTCAGTCCTTTTTACAGTCAAATGGTTACACCAAGAGGCTCAGAGAAAGGCACAATAGACGAAGAGCACTAGCCGGAGAGAAGGTCTTTGTAGAGAAACAGAGTGTCTAAATAAAAATGCCTTTTAAATGTGATCACGTGATAAAATGGACGGCAAAAACTGGGAAGTTCAGTTAAACGAATATTTATTGCCACTGAACTCCATGTAATCGCTCGGACTCAGAAGCTACCAGTGCCTTCAACTGATAGTCAGCCAATCAGTGATATCTCACATTATGTTTATCAAGTTAATTATAACTATGGGAAAAACCATGTGATCAAAATCACATTAGCGCAGGAATCCTTGTTAGCGGAGAATGTTCGTAAAACTTCGAAACAACCAGTCTCCCCAAATGTTGGACACACCTTGACCGGTAGTCAGGCTATCGATCAGGTATGTGCATTTAGAAAAGTATCACGTCATTGCAATTCAAACGTTCTGTAATTTTAAAAAAGCTGGTTAAAACCTGATTCAAGCCAGCCATGTGTGTCCAGAAACCACTGTTCATGAAACTGCCCCTTCCCGAAATTAATATTCTTCAGACCTGCTGAATTATTAGTCACCTTCACTATCCGCTTATAGTAAAAAGCCGATTCATTTCATTGTAACCCTGGTACTGATGAATCAATAAAATCCGCTATCATCTACTACATTTTTCGTTCTAAATGCTTTGTTTGCCACAGGGACTGAGGAGGTCATAGAAAGAATTGGCAAGTTGGGCATAAAAATCATAATGTCTATTAATGTCACAGAAATTCACGTAGTCTTCCTACAGTTGGTATTTCATGTCTGTTCAACCTGTGGGGCATATCCAAATGACATGATTTAAATTATTAAGTCGGGACTGGTAAATTGTTACAGTTTGTTCGTCAGTGGGTATACTTAATAGTCGTTGGCCTTGTAACCGCGGGTATTACGGCGGTTGGAAACTTCAGCTTCTCGCTTATCGAGTTTCACCCTATATGAACTCAACTAAAGGGAACACTGGGATAGTACTGCATACTAAGATGTTGTCACTTGATTGATAATAAAATTACCATTTCTCTTCATCAGATTTAAGCACATGTTCTCGTAATTTCTTAAAGTGTCTCGAAAATTGAATGCGACGGAAATGGCGAATGAAAAGAGGGGTTAGACGAATGCAAATTTATGAGGATGTGGTTTGCAGTATTTTTAGAAAAAACTGGCGTGCGTCGTGAACCGCATTCAACTCTATGGAACGGCTCCAATAAATCGGAGCACTCCTGTTCCTGGAAAGTTAAAGTATTTTGCAGAAGGGAACATACATTCATGGTTGAATGCCCGAATCGGCACATTTATGTACCAGTGGTTTGAAAGTGTAGGATGCAGTCTTTTAAAACAGATTGTGACAATCCCTTTGGGGATTATACTAAATTTCTAACCTAGTCAGGTTTTAGGCAGGTGGCTCAAGATTAATGTTCGATGTACCACCATTGACATGAAGTTAAGTTTTTGAGGTTGGATGCCATCAAGTCTTACGACAAAGAGGTGATTTGCAAGACCTAATTCGAAATCATTTGCCTCAAAATCTATGAAAATCAACTGCACAGCAATGAGGTCTGAAGTGAGCTCCGTGTGGAAAGTGGTTGAGTCCGGTAACTACCTTGGTAATTGCTTGACAGTCATCATTTTTTTCGAACGAGCACATGAGATCGAACTGTTACACTTAAGCAACTATCTTGTAAACACTGGTATATTTATTGGAAGCAGAACCTAGCGCTGTGAAAAATGCCGTTTTTACTCCCATGTGGTTTGGCCATCAACCACTTGATTCACTTTATAATTCCTTCATCAGATGTAAAGCATTTACGTGTTTGTTATGCACAGTGAGCTGTCCCCTGCTCTTAGATCTCTTAGACAACATTGTTTTATACCATCACGGGCCTCTAATCAATAATGCATGTCACTGTTGAAAAATAACTTCACATATGTATTTTGTTTGTTATAAAGTTATTCCTACAACAAAATCAATACGTGTTCACATGAGGCAATTTTGTACTTCATACTCCGTGCTGAATACTTATAATTATTCGCAATTGAATTACACAACCAGTTAATTATTCTCATATGACGCAAGATCATATCAAATTAATGCTTAATAAATCAATGCAATAACATGGAGAAAATACATGACGGACTGCTCTACTGGGAGTAGATTAAAAAGAACACCTTTCAAGCACTCTTGTGTGAGAAATCTCAATACACTCCGTCCCTGGCAGACGCTCTACCAAGAACTAACCGCGTGTCGGTAGCTCGCATAACCATCAAGATCGGATCTTAGGTTGAACTAAGTATAAATGTCTAATGGCAACACAACGGACCACGTCGTTTGTGATTGACATGTTCAACTAGGTGGCTTCGAGGAGGTGTGGGCTGGATGTCAAAATTAAACGAACAGACCAAAACTGATGACCTGAAATGGAAACACGATTATTTGCCAATAGTCTTGTTTTGTTAACACGATTTGAACTACGTAAGTTGAGTTAGCAATTATAGATTTCTATACAGATGCTGAACGGGTTAATTAACTAAGCAATATACTAAACCTTGTTGTGAAGAGAAACAGAAAACAATGCACTATATCACTTTGATGTGCGATATCTCACGGCAAGCAAGAAATAACCAATTTTATTATGTAGACATTTAATTCTGTTCACAAAGTCTACCTGAAACACTTGGATGAGTTTTCTTTATCAGGCATATCAGCACTGCAGGAAGGGTCCCCATCACCTGACAATGTTAGCGGGCAGTACCGATTTAACTAATAGCAAATTCCCACCCTGACATTTTCCTTTAGAATATCTAATCTTTATCTCCTCGGTACACACGGCCTCTCTCTCGATGCATAATTTGCGAAATATTGTGACCTGTGTATTTTGTGGGAATGATTTATTTGAAGAGAGCCGGAGGGTTGAAAAAATTAAAATGTGTTTGAGTTTTAGTTATATAAACCGATGACCCAAGGTGACCTGCAGTAGTTAGCAAGTTGCCTGTGGTTGAAGACTGTAGATGGTAGCGTTACGCTGGTTACATCCTAATGGTTAATGACACCTCTTTTTTCTCACTTCTATCATAGACTAGAGTGGCTATACACATGTGTAGTTGTACTTCAAGTTTATTCTTGCAATTGATCAGACACCTACTTGAAAACTAACAGACGTGATGGAATTTGACAAAAAGATGCAGTGAACCTATCTCCCCACCACGTGGTATCCGGCTGCTGAAATAGTACAGCATGACGGAGGTCTCCATAGTAGTTGACCTCGTTTCATTCTCTGGTGTAAACATCAGCACCACAGTAGTGATACCTGCTAGCTAAAAACAATTCATTCAGTGAGACCGGATTCAGAAAATAATTTTGTCCCAGTCCTGAATGTATTTTATTGACTGATTTGATTTTGATAGTATTCCCCCGTTGGCCAAACAAACATGCAGTGTAATTATAGATCAGTGACGGTCGTGACGAACTATTCCATGACTTTCAATCGAAGTCGTACTGCTTTTCGTTTGTCGCGAGACATGAATGAATGCAACACACATCCTTGCGTAATTATCCCATTTGGTTCACTCCAGTAAAGAGGCAGTCAGCTATACGTATTGCTCTTAAACCGTCAGGAAAAAAGATGTCAACTGTGTTGAGTGGTATGAGACGAATTCAACTATCAACAGTCAAAACTAATTTACTTCACGTTCTTCCGCACCACTATCAAGTAATAGAAAAATATAAACAACTGACACATTCTGACGGACCAGAACGACAACTGGTGCAAAAATGAACTAATTGCACTGAACAAACGTAAATGTTGTACGAGTACTTTTGTATCTACCTATATCGTATGTCTGCCATTTGAATATCTGCTGATCAATTAATAGAAATAGGTTTGTATTTCACAACAACTGACTGTTTGGTGGTTTTTATCTCCACAACGAGGTTTGGAAAGAGGACCATTCAACAATGCATTGACATTGCATTAATTTGCGGTTCTCTACAACTGTGATTGCTAACAAAACGTTTACAGTTCTGGTGTTAGTCTAAAGATTTACAGATTAATTTATTTCACTTGGACGGCTGATAGTCACGAAAATTGTCTGATGATTGCTTTTTGTGAGACCCCAGACCAGAAAATAATTCTACTTGGCAATCTCAGACGCATATCCAAAGAACGACATACACAATCGTCAATACTAGCGACATGTCTGAAAAATTTGAAACAGTCAGTTCCCTTTCGAAGTTTGAACAGAACAGTAAGAACACGAAAACTGGTAGATGCAAAAATTTCGTACTGACTCATCATTACCAAGTTTACAATAACATGGATCGGTTTTTATAGCAAACAATTCAGGGGGTTGATATTCAATAAGCAGGCTAAGCTAAGTCAATAGGTCCAGGGAAGGATCAAGTTCACAAACAGTTTTTTTCTGAACACAGAGAGCTGGCTTGAGGCGATTGATTGCTACAGCCTCAGCAAATCTCAGGAATCTTGAATTGGAATGACGCTACAGGATTCTGAATGCACAGGCTGGATCGATAGCATGACCAGTGATCAGGACGTATCTAGCGACTGGTGAAACTGACTATTTACGCGGTACAGCAACGTATTCGCGTTCTAACGGATTTGTTCAAATTTATAAAGTGAACTAACTGTTTCAACTATTATTTTGTTGGCAATTCCTGTTATTGCACAGAATTTACGTCAGACACTACAGACTAAGCACATTCTAAATATACGGCTGAATCGCGTATGAATAATTCCCAGCTTAATAAGTCAATGGTAACTTCTGGATTCGAGAGTGTACACGGAGTTCAGCCGTAATAAATGTTTGTTTAAGTGAATTTCTCAGTCGTTGTGTTGTTTGCCGCATGACGTGATCACCCTTAAAGAGCAACTCTATGTAATCCCTCTTTTTCTCTAAAGTGATCACTGCTTCGGATGGCGTTTTTTGTCTGCTGAGCCTTTCTAGGAACGCTTTAGGATAACTATTAGATTGTAAGACAGAAGTTATCAAGTCTAGTTCCTACGCAAGACTGTCGCGAGTACAACTTCGTATTGCACGTGTGAACAGTGTATTTACAAATGCTTGTTTATGTTGGATCGGTGTGAAACTGCTGAAGTTTAGTTTTTGACCGGACCATGTGGGTTTCCTATAGACAACTCTTCTAATCGAGCCATCTTGTCGACGACATATTAGTTTGTCTATGCCGCAGACCAGAAAATAATTCTACTTGGCAATCTCAGATGCATATCCAAAGAACGATATAAAGGATCATCAATACTATCGACATATCTGAGAAAGTTACGAACAAAGTTGGAAAAGTTATTTTTAATGCATGCGATTGCTACCTGGATGGCGCTGTGATTACTTCACATGACTACATCAGAAATTCAAGTCAATGGTGTGAAAATATTTATGCGTTATCCCCTACGCTCTTCAAAGAACATGACGTCATAGTCATTTCTCAGACATATTCTAAGATGCATACGTTCAAGGAAGGAACCACTTTTCTGTCACAGTTTTTCTAATTATTCTGCCAGCTTTCATTGGAAGCTTTTCGGGATGTTCTCAACGCCAGATTAACAACAGATAGGTGGTCACTAGTGGGATCTAAGTTAAAGTTTACGTCAGGAAGGTGACAGTAATTACGGGATATATATGCGTATAAAAGTAGGCGTATTCCATCGGGCATTTGAAACTTTTATACTACGGCTAAAATACTAACCCACAATATCATCTACAAGGGTTTCGTGAAAGTAAAACGTTGAAAACTTGCCTAGGAAAGCTAAATTTGTTGACAAAGTGGGTCCTTTTTAGAGGCGTGCACTCAAATGAGATCGATGATCAAAAGGTTTTAGTGCATTCTCTAATTATCTATTGGTTAAAGCCGACCACTGTTGTCCAGGTTAGAAAAATGCTATGGACATTATAGAATATTTGTGGCATTATCTAATTCACTTACGACAGAGACTTGTTTGTGCTAATTTCACTTCCCATTACTGCAGTTATGGTGTGCGGGAACTAAGTGTGGCTACCATTAGCGTACCATGACATTTTAACCCATTCATCGTAATATAAATTTCGACAAAATGCAGTCTGGTGACACCTAGTATCTACACTAATTTAAACACTGAAAGTTAATGTTCCATGCAAACCATGTGTTAATTACTCTGGAATGTTTGGCTGTGCTATGGTTACATCACGGTGTCAGACGTATATCCAGGAATTGAACGGATAGACGTTCATAGTAATTTAAATAGATCAAAGCGCCTTGTGCTGCATCCGCAAACGTAGTACCCGCCTTAGCTGCCACCAAGTTGGCAGAATAGTAGCTTAAGGATTTACACCAAACACAAATTCGATCGACTCAAATTGAAATATATTTCATTAAAATTGAGATATTTCGGCTGAAATGTTTAATTCTGAAAGAAGAATAGCATCAGTGGGAAACTCGTGACCGCCAGTGGTAAAATTACCTGAGAAGATAGAACTAAACGGTAATGACTCATAAGTGCAGATGGGAATTTTGTACCACTACTACGTTTTTTCTCAATCGTCTTTTCACGACGTAATTTAATAAAAATTGAAGTAATTCATTATAATATAAGTAGATATAAACGAACTATTGCGTATCACGGAAGAAAGAATCGATTTTGAATGTATCAGTTCGTTTTTGGCATTTCTTTACGATCAGGTCCCAGTATGTGTTTAACGGGTTACGTTCGTTTTTTAATCTGTGCAATCTGTGTACACGATGTTAAGATTAGGTAGCTTCGGTGAGTTATGCGTGACCACAATTGTCGAAAGTAGTATTTTAACATGCCGGTCACTGAGGGGTGTCTTCTTACACCTTAATAATTGCATTGCCTCCTCGTCGTCCAATTGGAATCGAGAAAACGGCTATTTACATAACCCAGTCCAGACATGCCAGTACAGTCTAGTTAGGCGTCTTTTGACTTACTATAGATGGTTGATTCTTGAGAAATCTACTGAGTTACATGGAAACCTACAATAGTTTTCAGCCATATATGCCCTACAATGAGCGACGCTTCAAACTGACTGAAGCGTACGTGGCGGTCACAAAATATACGTGTGTGCGAACCGGTGTGTTTTACCAAAGCATTTTATTTTCGCTGAAAGCGACAAATACATAGTTCAAGGTAAACTGTTGATATTTCAGCGGTCCTCAATCACTAATACGTGAGAGGATAAGCTTGAGTAGACGACTGTACAAGTCACTAAGCTGTTAGCAGTAGCCAAAATCTCAGGAGGTTGAAAAATTCGTAGCGGTCGAACGTTTAGTTTGACACTAGAAATTAGCTCCTTAAGTGAATGTCAACCACAGTGGTGTAACACAGCGATGTGTGGATAAAGTTGTTTTACAGAATTGTTGATGGTTTGGTTAAGAAAGAAATGAATTGTTCTGTACTAATTATTAACGGGTGAAATGGTTCTGCCTTACGGACAATGATTCTGTTGGACATCAAGAAAGAGGCGTTTGACACAAGCACAGAGGGGTACCCAATTGATACAATGTAAAATATCATTTCTCTCTCTTGCTATCTGTGGAGAGACACTATTAGATATTGCAACATGAGGAAATCTACTTGAACCGCAAAAAGCGGTATCACATTTCGTGTAACTTTAAAGTCAAAACAAACGGCATCCGTGAAAGATTTCTGGTTATCTTTGGCGACCAGAATATGCAAGACGTGACCCCAAGGAATGTAAGATCTGTAATGTTGTCTCTAGTTGGAAGCCATTAAACCAAACCGTCGGTGATCGGAAACAAATTGCAAATATAAATATCAACCTCAAGCTTAAGCTCACACGCTACGTAATCTTGGAGTCCTCCAGAATGTCTCAATAGGTTGTTACCGAACTAAAGTGAAAGATGTTGATTATCATCTGTGAGGCATGCGGGCATTCATGAAACATTTTTTCCATAAGGCCATCAATCCACAATACTTACCGGATGAGTGTTACAGTGATCAGAAATCTTGTCAGATTGCAGTTTGTTTTTAAGATGATCTGGATCCTTCAACACAAAGTTAGAACATTAGTAAAACAAACATTAGTTGAATCATCAGAATGTTTTGGTACGTTGTATTCTAGCAAAAGAATGCCAGCGTCATCTATGTTAAGAAGAGAAGATATGAATGTGTTATTCGGAATAACGAGCACCCAACGGTGAATTAGGAAGCGGAACGTCTAGCTGAATGAGATGAGATCAGCACATTTGATCATACCTTAAGGTTTGATATTACAGCTTGCTTCTTTGTGAGTTCGAAATGTGTTCTCGTGCACAAGTAAAGGCGAAAGCCAACACATCGAATAATTGACATCAAGTTGTATACGACGAAACTTATGTACCAAATCGCACAACTGGTACCTTGAAAAAACTAGTACAGAATTTAGCGGAACTACTCAAGATATGCCTTTTGCAAAGGATCTTTAATTGAAGCACGATAACCTAAAGAGACTAGCTGTTAGAGGAATGTTGCGTTCGATTAGGTCTCGTGTTTTATCAACTTTTCGGGGGTGTCCTTAAAGGTTAGATGCTTACGCCGCGGTTGGTCTCAAAAACGTTTTCTTATTATCTGAGTCATCCAGTGCAATTTGTGATTCGTATGTTTCTGAATTATATATTAGTCTTTGTTGCAGCTTTCAATTTCATATTCTATCTTGTCACGTAAACTTGTCTGTTATATCTTGTCACAGAAGTCACATTATATGCACACTTTGATCTGTCTAATTGAATTCCAGTAGCCCTTTTGTCTATTTTGAAGGAAAGATGAACGGTCGCGTCTTGCCTTTGGTTGTGTTTGCTACAAAATCTTTATTAGCAACACCTTGGAATGTTTATCAAAAGCTTTGTGTATGGCTTTTAACAGCAACTTCACATAAACTTCAACAAAACCTCAATTTGGGACAAATAAACGACCAGTTTTCATGATGCATTTCCATAATGTACACCTTCAGATAAATCATATGTGGTGAAATTCTATTTTGGAATAGTTCACATTGAATGTTATACATCCATCAACAGCGTTATTTGAGTTCCTGTGTGAAGCAATCCATCTTGTTTGAGAACTAACAAGTGGATCGTCATGACACATTGTTTTCGTAACAGCAGAATAATCAATACTAATATATCTGTATATTCCGTTTGAACAAATACACTTTTACACCTTTCCTGTTGGAGACCACACTACGTTTATCTTAAACTAGTATATGGTTAATTTAATAGCTGCAACTTTCTTGTTGCACTGCGACTGACAAAACCTTCACGCCCTTGACCTAATCTTTCGAAGTTACACAGTCTAAATAAACCTGTCCAATTGTTTATTTCAATGGATGATTGTATTTTTATTTTCATCTTGATATCGTCACTCCAAACCAGTCGCTGATCCTTATCCCTGAACAATTGACTTACGATCTATTTATTTCAGAACAAAGGATCGATTGACGTCTCACTTGCAAACAGTTTCTGGTCTAAGTCAAAGTTCTATTGATGTACATAAATATGCAGGCCGTGATTGAAAGGTCGCAAAAAAATTATCAGTACTGTTTGTAGAGAATTTCCTAAAATCCGAATTTTAGTCGGTTTTAGCCAGATTCCGATAAGCAAACCAACATTTCCCAACTTCGTTTAATGAATCAACGCATCACATGTTGTTTGGCATTATCCAGCACTGAATTTGGATGGACCAATTTTGATGGTTGAACAACTCATCAGAAGGGCAAATATAGCGTCTGTGCATCTGTAGACAGTGTAACTTCTCAACCTTATGCGATGGAAAATGTGAAAAAGTGCTTCATAAACGTTGTACTAATGAGTAGTGTGTTAATGTATAATAATTCTTTACGCGCTTAATATACTTCCATTGCAAATCAACCAGACTGACTGTCACATTCGAGATGCAGATTGCCTGCCTCATAGTTACAATCATTGCAACTCGAATTTATGGAGGGTTGAAAAGCGACAAAGTAACCAATATCTAAGAAATATACAGCAAAATTAATGTGGCTGATATGTCGAGTTCGAAAAAGTGCGAATACACTGTTCAGTTTTGCTTACAGATGCTACTACGTCCGACTTTAGGCATGAAAGATTAACCGTGTGCTACCAAAATGTTCATCGGAAATCTCAGAACTACACCATAGTAGACTGACGGCATTGCATTTTCAAGAAATTCCCGTAAAGTCAGAGGTAACGGGTGGTAATACATTGTTCCTGATAATTCTTTCTCAAGCCAATGCATTTATATCGCCATCATCAAGATGAGTTATGAAACAAACCGAGAAAACCAAGAAGCGACTATTTACGATTTACCATTGAAGGTTTTAATATCACATATTGAGTTTCAGGGAATTTCCTTCTTCCATACTGATCCCTTATAGGCGAACATACCTTTTAATTAGAGTTCTGTAAGCCCAGCATATTTGTTATATTGCTTTGTACGCAGCAAACTTAATGAGCTATTTTGCTTGTTATTGGTTTGCTGAATTCTTAGCTTATGTTATGGGGCGTTATAATTGTACAACGTATCCAATGAACTTATTCAAACGCACTAACATTTTCCGTTGCTCTTCTTCCTAGTTAAACTGCATATCAAGTTCTTACAACTTCCTAAATCAGTGCATCACAACTTCCGTTCTGTATAAGTCACTGTCAAAACTTTAATCGAAATAGATTGTATTCGTTACTTAACACATTAGTTGTCTTAGGCTTCTGCGTTCACTTGGTTCACCTCCATTTCTCAGTTGATTCGACTCCCACAAAATTCCACTCATATTAGCCGAGACAAAAAACCTTCACCAAAATTGTTCGTGTATGGTATTAATGTCTTTAGTGTTGTGTATATAAAAACTAACGATTTGTCTACTTTCACCTAAATCTTTATTTGCAAGATAAAAGGAATAGAATTTTCTGAGACCATCCCTACTTTCCAAGTTTATTGGGACATCGAATCATTTTGGCAGCGCCAAAGAAGTCGTACTATTCGGACAGATATTTCGGAGCAAGAAGATTATGTCACCTTTTTGGTTGCTTTATTGCAGACATTACTACATATCCTCAATTCAAATCTGTCTACTTTGTAACCAGTTCTACTTTTTCATATATTATGTCCCATTGAACATAATTTTGGTAGAAAACCAAAACACTGACTGACAGTGAAAATGAAGCGGTTGTTGTAGAGAAACAATATAAACTTTTAAGGCTGTCAAACACGTGCTTGTCTAAAACCACGATAATTAAATCCAATGATACCATAGTTTGACTTTTTCATGCAGTAGTACATATGTTTCTAAGAGCAATTCCTCGTAACGAATGGTATGACGATGGACAGCTTGGACAATGCAAACTAAAAAGTGTTCATTCAATCACTTTGAATAATTGCCAATCTGCTGAGGGGTTTCTTTGTGGCATAGCTAAGTGAATTATGATAGTGAAAATTTGTCGCACTTTTGCCATATGAGGAAAACATTCCTGATGATCCCCTTCTTGTTATATTAACAACTCAAGATTGCTCTTTGTAGCAGTTTATCTGAATGCTATTGGAGTTACATGCATTCGTCGTTCAATAGAATGCGGTCATTTGGAAAACTTTTGGCTACATTTTTTATAAGGTGAACGTCAAATTCGTCAAAATTTAAGTGAGTTTACTCCGCTAAAAGCTGGCTGTCGCTCATTAATTCCTTGCAGTCTTTTGAGTAGTTTGGTGTTCAGTTTTAGGACCACTGTAAACAATTAGCATTTGTAGGGGTTTTTGGTTGCAAACTGATATGAAAATTTGCTTTCTGACACGCGATACCTGATCGTTCGTTAGTTGGAAACGACACCATGTAGATGTCAATCTGGGTAGTGAGTAAAGTTTTGCCTGTAATGAGAGATATTATCTAACATGACAAATTAAAGAGAATCAGCCATAATTTCTCTACTTCAAAGATAAATCGGTCCAGTTTTATTCTTGTAACTTAGTTTACAGCAAATAACTGAAATTGATACTTCCGGACCTTCAGGAATAATATAAGGTGCGAAAATGCTTACACACTCTGTGCTAAGTAACAGTTATTTGAAGTGAATGTATAAGTAAAATTTGTTTTTTCGTCACGCCCATCGACTGCCTTGTAATAACAATTCTAATACATTAGAGTACCGGTTCACACAATTATCACCTAGTTTGTTCCGAGAACTCGGAGGCCAGTGGTTATCTTAATATTGCGGGTTCGATTTCTAGCAGACCAGTCTAAATAAGTTCACCAGTGCTCACATCTGCTTGTTAGTTGTAGGATGAGTAGCAGCCGTCTATCTTTTTGTGAATTGAACCGCTTTCTGGAGTGTTTCTGTTAGCTAAGTCAAATATCGGAGAAGTGATTCCGGTGATACTGAATTGACTCACCTAATCTGAAGATTTGACAGATTTAACGAGACTACTGAAATGTTCAGTCGTTTCAACTTTCTTTCGACATTGCTGATTTAATGTGACATGGAGAATGGCACTGTGTCTAAGATCATTCCCTTTTTCAAGAGATGCCAGAAGAATGCTTAACTTGTCATTAGGTATTTCTTCCACGTTTGTTATTCATAGTTTTTTGTCGCACGAAGATACTATCGTTAGACACTGTTGCTGCATGTACTGGCATGTTCCTGATATTGGAGCGCTGAAAAATGTCCAGCGCAAATACAGATCTTTTTAAATCTGACAACCAAGGCCAGTGGCTTCACCCAACATTCGTTAATTCAAACGATAGCCCATCTGGACTAACAAAGTGTTACACTAAATATGACATCACTGAGTTGTTTTTTACACTACAGAAACCATGTAACACCATGAAAACTGTTACTGACGTTTTATCCGATAAGTTTCACTTACAGTTATGTACTGCTGTCTACAATTTCCCAGCCTTGAGCGACCAATCGACGAATCGTAATCCATGTTTGGCTACCTCCGTAGGTATAGATGTCGCTTCCACGTTTTGCAGACAAATCTTGCCAGTAGTCCGTGGAGTTTCACACAACTTCACAGCCTCACAAAACAATGGTCGTTCAGACACTTAAACGTTACCGTCATCTGTTCCCGGAAAAATTGATCTCATCAAATTACTGGGCAAGATATACACATAGGCTCATATATCCTAGCACGTTCTCCTAAACTTCTTCATTAACGTTTCGATGAGTTAAAAAGCTGGCTGATTTTTAAACTAGTTATGTAGAGTTCAATGAGCAGCTAAGCACGCAAAATTGTGAACCCTCCCGTTAGTTTCTGTGTAGCGCTCAGTTGATAGTATTGTGGTCCTGTTTTTTTGCGCAGTAACTTTAACGCATCCAGATTGATCTTAATTACGGAAGTTACGCACAAAACAGGAAGCGTGATTATACGAGGTCAGTCGTCAATCGAGATTAAAGTCAGCTTTCTGTCATACTGGGGTGTTCAAATCCTTCAATACGCACAATGATTCAACCCATACAGAAACCGGAAGTTTGATTACAGCTGATCACATACAGATGCAAGTCCACTTGTACTCCATATACACGGCTTTTCACTGAAACGATACAGTGAAATTTGATCCGTTTTTTTCGAATAAATGCAGGATAACATTTGTCTATATTCACTACTTTATCTCTTATAATGGTAAGCCTTTCCGTCAGAGGGGACAAACGCTTGAGATATCGAGACTTAATCTTTGAGCCAAGCTGGCGTCTTCCTAATGTTCGTAAGTGTTCACCAAGTTTAATAACTCCACTTACAGTAGGGAAAAAAGCAGAAGTAATTCCAATAACCTGCCGTGACACGACAATCGTCTTACGGGCTAATCGGGTAGTTGCATCGATCACTTGTAAAGAGACATCCGAAACTGCTATGGCTCTGCTTACAGGTTACCATCAAGTGTGTGGCCGGTTTTTAACAGTTGGTACATAGTTCATACTCCTTGCAGATAATCACATACTAATTGCGCCTAGTCTTCAGTACCTGGAGATCACTTGAAACTGTATAGGAATATGGACTTACTCTGATCATTCTGAATGGGTCGCAACTGGACATCGTATATGGGGTGTTCATTTATTTTTACTTAAACGGTTGACCATGCCAGTCTGACCAAAAGCCGAGAGGAATCTCAGCGACTGAGTAGTTACGTCCGTTTGGATTAATGCTTGGTGAGTGAGTTTAACCAAAGGACTTTTGATCTGGATTCTGAATCGTTTGATGTTTTTCAGACTGTTGACCAAATGATAATAATATTGCCTGGTGTGCAATTTTTATGAGTATACGAAGCAACATTTTGAATGAATTTGAAGTAGAAAATGATAAAAGTTCTCATTTATATCTATATTCTGGCGCACTTTTAAATGGTCTGAATCGGTGACCCCTTACATTCCTGATAAACGTGTCGCAATCAGACAGCACTCTTTCGGGCTGGTCCAGGTTAAATATGACAGACGACCATCTACTGTCAAACGCTAACCACACAGTGCACTGAAGCGCTCAACTAATTCGTAAGTATGGATTAATCATAAATAAGAATTTCTCATTCGGACGAAAAACGGGTGGCATTATCAGCACGGATTTAAATTGCCATCCATTAAAACGTTTGTTGTTACCTGGTAACGAGCAGAACCTCCGTATTCAATTGCTCTGTGGCTTACTTTAGTTCCACCAACACAAAATGAAACAGACACACGGATTGGAAAATGGAAATTGGTGCCTTGCCGACTGTTATGCGTGACAGTAGTGCTGGTCACAGCAGTGAACTGTTACTGTTTGCCCAACTTTCCATGTTTAGTCTGTAAATTACACCGTGTGTCAATTGTTCAATCGACCATTTTGAATTTATCAATCACAGTGTGAACCATTTGAGAAAAACACGCTGCCCAACGTAGCCCACACTATGAGAAACGCTTCCACCTAAAACTGTGGTAATATCAGTATTGAATTAAAATATGCCTCAACATTTATTTTGTCCGGCATTATGCTTAGGAGGAAACTCTCCTTGAGCAACTTGCCATCATCTAGTTTCTATCATTTTTGTCCAGTAGTCAAAAAGAAGTCAGGTGAAGCTCAGATAAAGGTAACTCCATTCTTGATAACAGGGGGATTCTCAGGTGTGTAATGCGTTATCCACAGGAGACAGTTGCAGCTCATCTCTCAGACTTAACCTATCATTTCAGCCTGGACAGACCTGTGTTTGCTGCACGTGCCTTTCGTGGTCAAACCGTACAGTTTTCAGTTATCAGCACACAAGTATGAGGTCACAGATTTGAGCCAATCGAATCTAGTCATTTTGTCTTATTTAGCAGTCGACCAGAGTCTGTTGTAAACAGGATGCAGTACTGCTGTTGCGAATTACAGCTGTTAAGCAAAGTCGCCAGTTGAAATATATCTTAAGTGGGCATCACAGAGACTTCTTTTCATGAATTAGGAAGACCACTTCCATGGTCTATTCAGATTATGAACAGTTTCCGTCAGGCTGAAAGCTGTCTCTTAGAGGACACCAGGATATATCTTCTATGTCCCCATTGTGCTATTGGATTTAGTTTTGTCCAAGTCTCCCGAACATCAGTGCTATTTTAGTCAACTGTCGAGAATGGTTGCTGAAGTTTTCACCAGTATAACGTAGAATGACAGCGTGTCGGTTCCATGATGAACACCAATAGGATTGCATACCCTCGTCTTCACCATAATCTGTGTTTCAATCCACGTGCTTGCGAGACCAGCGTGTTAACCACAACACCAGTTACCATATAGTATGTATGACCGAACAAGCAAAACCACAATTTTGTGTAAATAGTGTTCATTTCTAAAGGGGTATTAAGAGAATGGCTATATTTACTCCAGTCGATAAGGCCTTGATCAGTTCTCAGATGAGTTGAGATTGCCATCTACATGAAACTAACTGAGCGTGGTCTTAAACCATAAAAGATGTTCGGGAGTTCACTCACGATTTTCATTCTGGTGAGTTTGCACGTGTTCAATTTGTTGACGTGGATAAAGTTTCCTGTCACTAACATTTTCCAATTCACCGTATTGATGTACTCACTAATCAACCAATTAAGGCGCTTTCACTAAGAATCCTATGACTTTTTCTATAATATTTCGCTGTCGAACAGTTTTCTGTGTACGGTTTCATTTTGGAATCCGAATCATGATTTTGTCTGAAATAAATACCTTACATGCAGTTATGAATAGAACGGACTGCTTTAGGGATCTGAGGTCCGTAGTATGGGAATGAACGGATCTGATCAGTAGACGACCATAGCTGAATAGTACGAGTCCCGTCTACTTCACCTACCCAAATTCGTTCACTTTTTGGCTCATATTTTAAAATACTTTTATTTTTACAACTGATCAGACTGCAACCATACAGCTACCTTACACCTCTCAGCTGAGATGATTGTCTAATTTTGCAAATGAACCACTGTGACAGAGCCTTTACGATCGTTTTTGTTTAGCTCTCAACGTTCGATCAGCTCTTGCTCTTTCATGGCTAAAATCTCAAAGACTGCACCGCTAAGCGTCAACTGATACAAACAGTCATGCTTGCTTATACTCTTTCTTCTGACACTGCATTTAATGTCACTTCAACCTAAATAATTTAATGAATTGGCTCCAATCAAACTATGTTCCGGTTACCCCGAAAGACTTTGTAACTTCGATCACCTGCACATTGAACATTTAATGCGATACTCTTTACTTGCCGTATACAGACCAAGGTTTCGGTGATGATTCCTACTTGGTTGAACCGATGGAGTCCACTGTGGATTGTTTTTTGTCTGCTTCAGCTATTATCCTAGACGTTGTGCCACGCTTGCAGTGATACCATTTAATTTAAGTATGACTACGCTGGAAGGTGTTTGAGAAAAAGTGCTGCCAAATAATAGCATTCAGAACTTCGCCCTGGAAATGCCTGCCAAATATTTTGCATGCGCCATGCCAAGGAAGTTTGGTTAACGGTAAGGGGTATAAATGTAAAAACTGCCGTACGAATTAGCCGAACGAACCATTTTGAAGGCACAGCATCTTTGTAAGTTAGTTATTGGTATCGCTGACGAAGTTACTGTACATTATGAATGATTAATCTTCCAACCTTCTTTGATTTCTTGTGGAATGCTAAGAATCGCCGTAGCCCGTCATTTAAAAATCCGGTTGGTAGAGTGTTCTGCTGAAATTAAATAACATAGTCACCGCTGGCGAAAGACGCAGGATGTAAATCAAAAAATGAACGCACCATCGTGAATCAATTTAGTCGTCGACCATGTTGAGCAAGTAACCATATGATGGTTCCTGCAGGTTAGTAAGAAACGACACTCTCCAAGTGATCAGCTGATTATCTATAAGGTGGTCGGTACAACAAAGACATTTAACACTGGACAACAACATTCCCACTACTTACAATTATTTACAACATTAAACCTTATGCAATGTGATCTGTGACGTTTGTTATTCCTAACCAGATTCTGTACCCGTTCAGTTGCCACAAATCTCTTCTACCGACTTAAATTGCATTATTGAGTTTCACATCCAAGAATCTAATGTTAACTTGTCAAATCTTGCGTTTATCCATCGTTAACACACATTCAACATTCTGTTCTGTTTTCTCGCTTAATACTGATCAATACTCATGCATGGTAATGGTCACCGAATTCCTAAAGCAAGACAAAAACAGCGAATTGCGTAACTGACCAACAGTGCAGTGCACACCGTATGGCATGCGGAATCGTGCATCTGTTTTATTGCATGGCGCAAGCAAATCAGTACGCTGTACTGTCTTTTGTTCCTCAGAAAAGTCGTACGCTACGTGATGAACATGGCTATTGTCAAGAATGGATCAGTTGTCAAAATATTTGCCAGAAGTCAAAATATTTCTTGTGCACCTCTGCGAATATATCGTGTGGTTAGTTCAACCAGATAAATCATCTTCTGAGAAATAGTCGCAATAATTTTTCTAATCGCATTATTTAAGGTTAGACATTTATCTACGTAAGACATAATAGCATAGTTATGATGGATGACAACTGGTTAATTAATTTTGAAATTTACTTTCTTCAGTGTGGCAGAGAACGAGTTACAGACGAAAGCTTAATAGTATATGCATATCGATTAATTTATCGCCAACTGTGTAATTGTCCGATGGTTATTGATTAACCTACAACGCGAAATGGTCCGGTAGTTTGCGAATTGCCTCAGAACAACAACGCAGAGCTCGGCTGTTTTACAGCTTGTTGTCATCTACTTTCTGATAGCGCAGCCTTAATCCAAGTGTAGCATTGCCTTGAAAACGTTAGCATTTCTGACCTCGTATTCGTTTGTCTGAACTAAAAAATTATAAAATTTCGAATACATCTTGTTTCTGTTCTGTCTATTTTCTGGTTGAAACTATTTGGTCAATGAACGCGGTCGATTTATTGTTTCATCAACGTTGTTTCACTCTTTAGACAAAACTTTCTCCACTGCTGTTATTTCATTTTTGGGCATTAAACCATTGATATTGTTAAATGTTTTGATAATCGGGCACCCGAGAATAGCAGACTGACCAAAAATCCATTAGCACACTGGCCAATTTGACCGATGTAATCTATGAATAATTCGGCATATCACAGACTTGCGCATCAGTTAGCAGACATCCTCTAAACCGATTAATGAGCTGTTATCCCATAAATCTGCTTGTAGTTCTTCCGAGTTGACAGAACTTTTAGAAAGCAATTCAGTAGGTCCACAAATGTTGTACTTGATCGACGTTGACTCTTCATTTTCCACTGTAACTTTCAGTGAGCCGGTTGCATTTAAACACGACTTTATTTTCAGTCAGAACGTAAACTTTTACATACCCTAAGCCCATTCTAATAATCTTATTTTTGCCTGTATGATAAAATTTCTTCTGAATTCGTAATTATGAATTATAAATAGATCGACAGCATAGCTGTGGGTCCCATATTGGCAGACATTTTCAAGAATGTTTAGAAGGCAACTCCGTGAAGTGATTTCAAGGGTCTTGTTACGTGAGCATTACGTTGTTGACATCCGAATGTTCGCTCATAAGCAGATTTTTACTTCATTTTATAACAATGTAAACTCCATTTGCACAAACCCCACTGCATTCTTTAAGATAGAGGTTATCAATTGTTCGTCATTCTCAGGTAGTATCATTGTTTCAAAGATCTCTTTCTTAGAAGTCAACCGAACTTCATTGATCGTCGAACACCCCTTGATAATTGGTCGCCTAGCAGACCCTGACACGTTATTGAATATACCGTTACCTGGTCTTAACTCGTACCGATCGTCTGCACAGAAGAAGCTGACGCAATCGATCATTTTGCCGTGTAACTGAAAGGTGTCTCCGAACTCGATCTTCCTGTTCATTTCTTGATGGAGGGTATTCTGGAAGGCGCACTTGTGAGATTCAGCGAACTGGTGCCGTGCCTCTTCCTGACAATATGGTAGAGTGTGCGGATTACACTGTCATACTTAGCACCTCAGCCGAAGACATTCAGACCATGCTGAACAAGGCGACTAACCGGGCTGGATTTATGGAATATGTTTCGCATTTTCAAAGCACAAGGAGCTGCTTCATGACATGGTGATTTTCACTTCAAATTTCTTCATTGCAGGTAATCCGCTTGGGACTGTGGACAGTTTCACATAATTGGGTAGCACTATCTCGTCAGCCTGTAATATTGCTGACGAGATATAAGCGAGGATAGCAAATGTACCAGTAGCCTTTGCCAGCCTAAGTCATCTGTGACGATGAAAAGACGTTCAAAATACGTCGCTAAATGAAGACTATATAATGCTTGTGTACGTTTTGTTTTGCTGCATGATTCAGAAACGTGGCCTGCTTGTAAGGAAGTTATCAACAGGTTTGCTGTGCTTGGCCATCGTTGTCTCCGCCATTTAGCCCACATTAAGTGGACTGAGCGCATGGGCAATGTGGCCGTCCGCCTGCGCGTATTTTGGGACGCTCGGGATGGGCAATCACGTTGCACAGCCTGCGAAGATTAGGTCACGTACTCCGCATGCCAGCCGATCGTTTACCGTACCCAGCATCACCTACTGAGACCACCAACAGTTGGGTAAAACCACGTGGTGGTCAAGCATCAACGTGGTCACAAAATATGATGACCCTAACTGTTGCATTGAGTAAAGTGGGTAAGTATCACCTGTCTTGATGAGGTTTTCATGACTACTGATATCGCTACATACCGACGCTATCATAGATAGCAGTGTGCCGTAGTTAATCGCGTGTCTACATCCACACTATTTTTAGTTCTTCCTCTTGGTCTTTTTAGATCAACACTTTTTTAAAAACCCTTCCAATAACGTTTTCTTCTAGAACATTCGACACCGCTTTCGGGGTGAGTTGCGGTCTGAGCCACAGTATCATCTTGTTGGGCTAGCAATTATGATACTGAGTTTTAATTGCTTTGGTAATAATGTACAGGAGATGAAAATTGTCAAATGTGTAACTGTTGCATGCTGTGCAGTTGAGTCAGGTGTGTGTCCATTTTCTAGAAAGACATTGTGAACCGTTACTCCACTAAAACCAGTCAGTCATTTTGGATTGTATCCATCGTTGCGTCATATCAGTTGCCATGAAACGAGGCGTGCATCTGCTTTCGCAATAGATTTCGAAAACGGTTTTGTAGATAAACAACATTTTTCATTTTGAAACTGTTGCCATTTTGATATTCCTGTGTTTTAGTCAATTTCACAACCCAATTTCCATGTGGTGGGTTTAGTTCTACGTGCGCCCTTAAAAAATTCAGTTTATCGAATAAAAAGTTGTCAGTCCTTGTACAAAAATATATTGCGGCAACAAATGCGTCGTCATTATAAATTTCATTAAACTAAAATTATCATAACATCGGTGGAGTGTTAGAAACATGCGTCAGGTTACTGTCAGCGGTAAATACAACGTTGACTCCTGAACAATGCTGAGCGGATATATCCTCCAGATTTCTGTCACGAGGGCAGTTTAATGTTCAAGCAACATTTTATCAACGAAAAGTTGGCCATTGTAGTCTTGTGGTTGGATGAACAACATACGCCTCTCGTCCATATGTTTGATGGACGTATGCAATTTAGCAATTGGAACGGAATAGTAATGGACTCTGAGACCGTGGTAGGTATGTGAAGGTAGCTATTTAAATACTTTCCATCGGAACAACGTCCGATCTAATCAGAGTAACAAGGCGATTATCAATCATTCGGGTTGTTTAATCGGACACGTATCGATTGATGAATGCATTGTAAATGTTCACTTCTGGTCGAAACAACAGCTGAATGGAATCACTGTAAAACCACTGCAAGTTGATTTGTACTTCCGATTAGGTCACTTCAACCTAATCTCAGTTTAACTTGGAAGAAATGTTCAGTCTAGTCGGGATGAGACAGTCAGATGGGGAGAATGCTTTACTGTCTGTGTGATCGCGTTTTGCCATGAAAGCCCAAGCTTCGAACGATCTACCTTCAACGCATAAATCCATGTGAAATAATCGGCTTAAGTTTTTGGTTTTCGACGGGTTATGATATTTTGCGTTTCACGACGTGGAGACGAGGATCTGATAGATTGTGTTTCCATGTATCTTTATTGGGTACAATCGGTCAAATGAGTCAACATTTATTAACTGTTGTCTCACATCAAGATCATCCTGAGCAGTGTTTGCGATTTTTTTACGATAAGCTTCTATTAGTGCGGCGTGCATACACTGAACCATAGAAATAGCAAAGAAGTAATATTATCAAGCATGCTGTCAATTAAATGGTGTAATATGGAACGTTTTAACTTCATGTATTACTACAGCCTACAGCGTAATGGGTGGCGTTGATGACATTAGTTATTTGGCGTTGTAGTTAACAGTCGTATGAATTTAACAGATCTAAGCTTCTTCATTTGATCAACCTTCAAAATAGCTCGTAAGGAAGCTAAACATGATGTTGGATTTGCGTTATTCACAGTTGTCATAATGGTAATAAAACAGATTGTAATTAGTAAAAATATTATTTACTTGCATCAGACACAAATACATAATATGCGCGTTACATACGACAGGCTGATAGAAGCGGGAAAAGAATGACCAAACATATTTTCACACTTTTTATTATTTAACCTAGGGCTATGCAACTCAATGAGTTGCTTGGGCAAGATTTGTGAAACCATGAGCTGCTGATGAATTAGCGCATTTTCGCTAAAGGCTGGTAGATTTGGGTTATGATTATATAAACGTATTCCTTAACAGTATCCTTCACAACTTACAACAGGACATTTTGCAGTCGATGTTGTGTCATTTTGAACGACACATTCACCAATTCTCACTAACTCCCTCATAAACGTTTCAAACGTTGAGGAAAAGGCTTTGCTACTCACTGAAGCAATTTTCGATCTTTCTTGCCTATAGCGATACTATTGCAATTGTAAATGAAGTATCACACCACGAACGCAATTCTGGTGCTCGGTGGTTTGAAAAGGTCACAACTACATGTTAAGGTCCCCGATAGAATTCGTCAGACTGTTCAGTTTCAGTTGTAAAACTCAACAATAAATCGTTCCTATTGAGCTGCTTAAAAAGACTCCGACTTCACCGCTTGACATGACTGATGAATTTTCAATAAATACCATTTGCCGATATATGCTTCTCTGTCGCATGTAATCTGTTTTGTCTTGCTTTTGCGAGTGAGGGGAATTGAACAAAATATCCGCATGTATTACCGCTTAACTTCGTTCTGTTTGTTTCTGGTTGGGATAAAGCTAGTGCATCATATTGTCTTATTTGATTGCCTTCTTGCATGTCGTGACTCTGTTTTTGAAATCTCAATCGTAAAATGCTATGGGAGAGTTATGCACAATTTTCCACATATGTGTATATATAGAATAATGGTAGGAAGTCGAATTAAAACTGAAGGTTCTAGTCTGTCAAACTATTGGCATACACGCTTCAGTACAAATTCTAATGTGTCTGCTTCACCGGGAAATGTACGGATCATTTGGCATCATCAAAGGAAGACAACACGGTGCACTTCAGTCTCGGTGTCAAACAACTCACAGAGATATGAAAAACTAAGGTTGTCTCCAAAAATGTAGAGAGTAAAATCACAACATACGGGTTATGAACTAACACAATTATTTCGTGCGTTCTGATCAACTGTAAAGTATGCAGTGAAACAATGCATCCGAAACGAAGTAGATTCGAAAATCAAATTATGAGCTCATATGTCATTCATCCCATAGCAGTCTGAACGTCAGGATTAGCTTATAGGATCGACCAAAGAACAGTTTACCCATGTCTTGTAGTTGATGATATTGTATACAATTTTTTAGGCACGTCACAAACCGGTCCACTAGAATTCACGATTTTGACTTTTTGGAGGATCCCAAGGGATTTTTTGGCCACATGTACAGTCCACTTTCCAAGTGCTCTGTTTCGAGAACCTCTGGAGTTCACTGATGTTTTGCGTGATTACGACCTTGTTTTGATCGCCATCATTGAAAACCATGTTACAAAAAGTATGAATAGTTAAGTGGAGTTGAATGTTGGCAACGGATTCGTCTCAGTTGAATGCTGTGACAAACGTTTCTTTGAAAAATTGTGAACTTCATATTTTCTTCATACTCGGTAGCTTAAGTAATTACGTCATAAATGGATTATACTAAGACCATTGCTTATAGTACCACCAAAATCATTGAATGTATTTTATAGAAATTCGCGTAGTAAATTCATAAGCTGAAATTGTTTCTAAGTCTGCAATTTTTTTTAAGTATCCCAAAAAATGAACGTTAACCAGCTGATGGTTAAGAAGACAGTTTTAGTTACTAGCTTCTCGTTTGCAGTTAAGGTGTGAAACTATTATCCGGGATATTTCGCACATAATATTCAGTAGAGGATGTGTGCTGTTACGTCACACACTGTTCTGTACACGTTAACCGGTTACAGGCACCAAACATGAAGATATCTATTTTTCGCTCGTACTTATAAAAAACATAGAGACTCTTTTGTGACTCAAGTTAATCAAAGATTCGCTCGAAGTGAACGGGTTTTTGTGCATGCAGTACTCCGTGTACCATATAGATGCACAATATTCCGCAGACCTACCCGATACACCGGCAGAATGCTATACGCCACACCATAGATATATTTGTTCGAACTAGTGCGCAGTTTAAATGGCATCTTTGTTAGTTCGTACAAAACGCTTTCTGCTGATGTCAGTATCTTACTCATCAATATTCCAGTTCGTTTAACACTTGATCTTCCATCAGTTTAAACCGGATCATTTATGTTCCTTCAAATATATTTATCAGAAATGTGCAAAATACAAATGTTTAAACCTTATGAGTTTTCTTTAAAAGGTATATTGATGTAGTGACAGGACGGTCGATAATATTAAGATTTGAAGACAGTTTTTGAAAATAACAACATAATATTCCATAAAATATTGACAATCACTTTTTTAAACAGATATTACGTTGACAATTTGTAACTGTTAATCACCTGTCTATACTTTCTTCAGATTGATCTTTATAATCTTTTTTGTCACAGAAACTAGACTGAGTAAAAGTCTTTCAGTTTGGGACATTTCGAAGTCTGAACGTTTTTTCTAAACACTGCTTCTAACAGTCTGGTGTGCGTCCACCTGATGAAATTTGTATTTAGACACTAGTCACATGCAGGTAAATATATGGTTGAGACGATTATTTTATAGCTAAGCAAACGTGTGTAACATGTATGACTTAGAAAGACGAGAGGGGCGATGGAAGAAGAATTCTCGGGGGGTAATCATTGTTATCCGTGATTAACAAAACGCTGATTACTATCAATTTTTGGGGATCGAGGTAGCCTTCGTTGTGTTAAATATTCAGGGGGTTATGAGTGTTAGACAGGCCGAGTCCAGCAATCGGTTGCATATACCTAACTAATCAACTACTATTGATCTAGTCTGCCAGGATGATTAGCCTGCGTAATTGAGTGCAATATCCAACAAATCCCCACCTATGATTCCAATAACTATTACATTGACGGAACGCACCTACAGTAAATGTATCAGCGGCTCAGTTCATTTCAAAACGCATGACTTAAAAGATGACGAAACCCAATCCGGCTGTAAATTTCATGACAAAACTTCGGTCCTTTTGATCCTTAAATGTCTAGGGAAAACAATTTTTCTGAGTGGGCTAACATATTCAGGATATCATTATGTAGGACATAATTCATGTTTCTAATGTCATCGCAACCGTGGCTACCAAAAGTTATTGGGTTATGTTGTAAGAAAATGTCGGTGATGCAACTCAATTACTAGGTGTACCCCTCGCGTTATTTTTGGCAAACTTGGGTCAAATCATTTTCCGCTCATATCTGATCTGCTCTAATTCTTAAACCGTACCCACTACACGTTTCAATTATAGAATTGAAGACAGCGAATTGAATGTATGCGATTTGTTACACCTAACAGATAGGATTATTTATGGGTTGGCTTCATATCCTTACAAGTTTCCTATAACTTAAGATTATCACGGCATAAATAACTAAAAATTCATTACTTGAGATTTTGCCTGATCAAGTGAATCAACATTCGTTGACTCAAAAAAGTGTCAACGAAGCGTTCCGATTGTCCGTTGGATTGTGGGTGATAAGGCGGAGAACAAGTGTGCTGGATGAGCGATCGGCGGCAGAAATCTTCGAAATGTGAAGACGTGAATTGCGTCCCGTTGTCCGACACCAGAATGTCGGGAAAGCCATGCTGACTGAAAATGCGACGCAGGGCAGCGATTGTATTGAGGGATGTCGCCGGAGAAAGCGTGACTATCTCCGATCACTTGGAATACGCATCGACCAAGACGAGATAGGACACTCTGTCGATCGGACCAGCGAAGTCAAGGTGGAGACGTAACCATGGTTACCTTTGGTTTGGGAGCAAATACATTCTCAGCTAAGGTCACGGTCTTCTGTGTTATTCTAGGGTTTCCGGGTATTGCTAAGCTCTGTGCTACGTTCCGTGATTTTATTATCGTGCGCTAGACATTTTTTGATTATCAATGACCACAAGAGTCATAGCACTTGGCGACGGAATTTTCGCTTTGTCTTTGTTCTCTCTCTTGAATTATGTCTGCTGACCCAGATCTCAAGAAGATGATGCAGTCGCAGATCCGACTGATGGAGATGCTACCCACCCGCTTTGCCGCGTTTGGGCCTTCCACTTCTGTCGATCCGCCGTCCGTGGATCACTTGGCCAGAAATGTCTCCGACTTCCTGTATGATCCCCAAGCCGGTGTTTACTTCGAGGCTTGGTACAAGCGGTATGAAGATACATTCACGGTTGAACTGGCATCCAGAGATGGCGAGACGAAGGTTCGTCTATTACTCCGGAAATTGGGCCCGGCGGAACACGTCCGCTATACCAACTACATCTTGCCCGCCGAACCGCGAACCCTGACTTTCGCGGACACGGTCCAGAA
>JTDE01000176.1:56791-76985 GCA_014338405.1 Paragonimus skrjabini miyazakii | reverse complement strand
CTGCGTCACATTTTCAGTCAGCATGACTTTCCCGACATTCTGGTGTCGGACAACGAGACGCAGTTCACGTCTTCACATTTCGAAGATTTCTGCCGTCGATCGCTCATCCAGCACACTTGTTCTCCGCCTTATCACCCACAATCCAACGGACAATCGGAACGCTTCGTTGACACTTTCAAACGGGCGTTGCTCAAATCTCGTGGGGAGGGGACCACAGACGAGGTGTTACAGGATTTCCTGTTCGTCTACCGCACAACCCCCAATTCTGCAACTTCCGACCAGCCAAAGTTCTTGTGGGTCGCAAGCTTCGCATAGTCCATCAGGTTCTCATTCCGACGAATGAGCCAACATAGGTCTCCGGCTCAAACCCTTACGACGGTTTCGCTATCGGAGAAGCCGTTTACGCTCGTGACTATCGACCAGGTCACAACAATTGGACAGACGCAATTGTAAGTGCCCGTCACGGAAAGGTGCCGTATGATGTCTCCGCCAGCGGCACCATATGGAAACGTCACCGCAACCAATTGCGCTCTCGGCACACGAACTCAACAACCAGAGATGAGCAGCAGTTGCTTCCGCTGGACGTCTTGTTGGATACGTTTGCAATTCCGGATGCAGCCACTTCCACCGTTCCGTTTTCTCTTGTCTAAACAACCACCAGCCTCCTTCCCAAACGTTGGACAGACCGCAATAGACGTCCCCACCGTCGTATGCAGCTGGACCATCGAGCCAAGTGCTACGGATCACAGTCATCTCAAAAGGGAGGTGTTGAGGAAAGTCCATTTTGCCCAAAAATGATTTATTTTTCGAGATATTATCGAAAAATAAATTGTGATTTTGAATCTTACTTTTTCGCGCCACAACGTGCCAAAACTCAATTTTGGCGCACGTTTCCCCGGCGTCTGTGATTGGCCCATTCCACTTTTAATGCACCAATTATAGTGGGATTCTCCAACGCCATCAAAAAACTATATATATGCAGACGCTCGTCTGCATTGTTACCTTTGGTTTGAGAACAAATATATTCTCAGCTAAGGCCACGGTCTTCTGTGTTATTCTGGGGTTTCCGGGTATTCCTAAGCTCTGTGCTACGTTCCGTGATTTGTATCATCGTGCACTAGACATTTTGTGATTATCGTTGACCACAAGGGTCATAACACTCATCATAAACTGTTGGGAAATATCATAACAGTTCTAGTGTTTTGAATGACAAGTAGGACACACCTGGATCGATCGTACAGAAACAGTGAATTTCCTTTAACTGTGCACGATCTCTGGTTAATACTAGTGAAATTCCCCTAACATATCGAAATTTGAACAAAACAGGTAGAACACGAAAACTGGTAGATGCCAGCATTTCGTATTGACTCATCAGTACCAAATTTACAATAACATGAAACGGTGTTTTATATCGAACAGTTAGGGGTGGGTAGGATGGATAGTTGATTGATGGATTAGAAAAGGTCACTAAGTCCAGGGTAGGGTCAAATTCACGAACAATTGTTTCTGAACACACAGGGCCGGCTTCAGTCGATTGATTGCGACAGCCTCAGCAAACCGCAAGAATCTTGAACTAGGATGACGTAATAAGATACTGAATGCACAAGCCGGATCGATGACGTGACCACTGGTTAGGATGTGTCTTGCGATTGCGGACACTGGTTGTTTGCGTGTTTCAACAACATTGCCGGTTCTTCGGTAATACTGAGTTCTGCACCCATTTAGGCAAATGTTCCTTCATTCTGGAAATCAAACACCTCTCGGTTCTGCCTATGTAACTTTCTTTGCAGTTACATGTAAATTGATAGATACAGTGTGAGATGGCACCGACAGGCTGATCTCCTTTGATTGAAGGCATAGGTAGCTTCTGGGTTCGAGCTAGTACACGAAGTTCGGCTGCGTTGAATGTTCGTTTAATCGAATTAATCAGTCTTTGTGTTGTTTGTTTCATACTGTAATCACCTTTAAAAGGCAATTCTATATAAACCTTCTTCTTTTCTACTGTAACCACCGGTTCGGATGGCGGTTTCAGCCTACTGTGCCTTTCTATGAACCTTTTCGGGTAACCATTTGATTGTAGTACAGTCGTGATCAACTCTAATTCCTCCACAAGACTGTCTTGTGTACAGATTCGTCTTGCGCGCGTGAATAGTGTATTCACTACTGCTCGCTTTTGATGGACCGGTGTAAAACTACTAAAGTTTAGGTATTGACCGGACCACGTGGATTTCCTATAAACACTTCTTTTGATAGAGCCATCCTCCCGGCGACTTATGAGTATGTCTAAAAACGGCGAACAATTATCGGTCTCAAATTCGCAAGTTACGTTCAGATTGGGATGGCAACTATTTAAGCGGTGCACTAGGTTATCTATTGCCCGTTTGGATCGACTGAATACTAGTGTATCGTCAACATAGCGTTTGTAGTACGTCAGACTCGCTGTCTCCGGCTAACTCTTGTTCAATCCTTAACATGAAAAAGTCCGCTAAGATAGGCCCTAATGGACTTCCCATGGCTACCCCATCTATTTGGCGGTAGCACTGATCAAGAAAACGGAGGCTGACATTTTCAGTACATAACAATAAGGCTTCCTTCAGAATATCACTAGGCAGAGGCAAAGTAATGTGGCTCGTTTCAACGAGCCTACAAATATAATCAATTGTCTCATGTAACGGGACGTTCGTGAACAGTGACTGAACGTCTACGGAACACATCAACTCATTAGCAAGATTGATGTTGTCCAAGTCACTAATCAGCTCGAAAGAATCTTTAATAGAGAATGCCTGAAACTTCTGTTTTAATGGAGTTAAGATAGTGACTAGCCAGCGTGCCAGTTTATGATACGGATAATTCGTCATTGCTAGTATAGGCCTAAGAGGCATTCCAGACTTGTGTGTTTTAGGGAATCTTATTACGTCATCCCAGTTCAAGATTCTTGCGGTTTGCTGAGGCTGTCGCAATCAATCGACTGAAGCCGGCCCTGTGTGTTCAGAAACAATTGTTCGTGAATTTGACCCTACCCTGGACTTAGTGACCTTTTCTAACCCATCAGTCAACTATCCATCCTACCCACCCCTAACTGTTCGATATAAAACACCGTTTCATGTTATTGTAAATTTGGTACTGATGAGTCAATACGAAATGCTGGCATCTACCAGTTTTCGTGTTCTACCTGTTTTGTTCAAACTACTGAAGGGAATGAACTGTTTTAAATATCGAAATCTATTAACTGCTGGTACAACACGGAAAACCGATTTTCAAACAGGCGGAATACAATTAAATAAGCCAATGATTGAAGGGTTTCCCATAAGTGAGAACGGTGTTACGCGGTTGACAGACCCGTAATAGAAAGTAATTTACGAATGTTTGCATGCGGACATTCAGCGACCATCATTTGTACAGCAAGTGCACTTATTTCATGCGCCGTCCGCCTACCAATTTGCGAAGTTGCCGGTCAGAAAATTGATACAGGACTCCATGAACATTCAATTTAAATAGGATTAAAACAACAAGCTTATTGATTACACCACATCAGCGGTTGTCAGGTGAAACGTGAGTCCTGTTTCACTAAACTGCGTTTATTCGTACGCTACTTCTGTCACAATTACTATCTATACATTGGTTGTTGAAGTCATTGTCACAGTATGTAGCCTTAACATTCACACTGGTTTCTTTTTTTGATAAAATAGTGTTTGTCGTTGCATTTTTATCTATAATCTTAAAATATTTGACTGACTTGCCTAATTTTTACAGTTCTATCGACAGTACGAGCTCAGTATGCACATGACTCGATAGTCCAAAGGATGGACGATTTGTTCGTGTGTTGTTACACAGTGATACCTTGATGGTGGCTACACCAACAACTTGACGATACTAACAGCATGGTGAGTCAAACACTTTGGTTTGTGTGCTTTATTCCAACAATTATGACTATTTAATTTACGATAGAGAATCCCAACAAAAGAGGTGATACGCCTCATCAGCGATTTTCAATTCTGCTCTACTTTGTTGACTTTTTTTTTGACATACGATTAAGCAAGCAGACGTCATGTGAAGTTTTCAAAAGGGTGAAATACTTTCAATAATTATTTCATGTTTAAAGTTTACCCCAAATATAAAGGTTTGACAGAAGTATCCCATGTAGTGGAAAACATCGATTGTTTGAGCATTTTCAGTAGCACGGCGGTAACAAATAAGAATGCATCTCAATTTTGACCGATTTTATGCGTATTTGTGTGTTTAACAAATTTTGAAAGGGATGGTTTTGACATACCTGCCTAAAAATGCATAAACGGCCAGGCTGTGTTTTGTATTCCTGAGGCTAATTTTATTAAACCATTTATATATTGTTGTCAGATTACTATTTTATGGATTGTCTTTACTGTAGCCTTCAGGTGTCAAGACGTTTTCGTCAGCTTCCAAGAAGTTTGATCTTCTCTAAGATTCAGTTTTTTCCTCAGCCTTTATTTTCCCTCAGGGTGAGCTCAAAGTCTATTCTCTAGCATTTGCTTGCGTAAAATTATGCGAGTGACGTCATCTCTTGCGTTCAACGTTCACAAATAGCCACCAGCTTTGTCCTGCAGAAGGCCTGATTGAACGGACTAGTTGGTATAACACACACTCTGTTGTTTAGTGCTTTTACTTCTCTTGTTTAAAAGAACAACTTGCGGGGAGCTTTTGATTTTTGGTCTAAAATACAAATTGAATGTAGATATATTCCTAGATCTTAAAGTGTTCAGCGTTCGTGTATCACTTTGAACCATCAACTGAAATGGTCTCTTCATGTTGGCATCGTTCTTATTAACGTGACAAGATTCACTTCTTATGTTTTACATCGTAAGTCGTTTTCAACCCCGTATACTTTTATCCTCGATTTCGTGAGCACAAGTGCACTGACCACTTACTGTAGTGTTCTCCGCTCGAGTCCATCGAACTTTGGACGGAGGACTTTCAAATGTCTTCTTGCACCAATGGGACATTTTTCAGGTTGCAACAACCTTCACAGTTAGAAGTGTCAACATTTTAAAACGTGAGTACAACATGCATCCCAGATTGTTTCTGTTTTCGATCGTTCACCTAAAAAGCTTTTCCCGAAAGCAATGAGTTCGGCAGCATTTGTTAAGCTTCTGCGCGTAAGGTTTAGACTTACGTTTAGACCTTTGAAACAGTCTCTCATTGACAGCGGTATATCTCATTGAAATCCTACTGGGTTTACTATCTTTAAATATGTTATATTCAGCCTATTCCGATCATTCTGTTCAATGCAATCTTTGTAGAAGTAACTCCGCACATTCAACTGAGTTTAATTTCAACTTATTATGTGTTCTTACGGGTAACCAGAACCCTTTTGTTATCCCTTACTTCGAACCATTTCAGGACAGTTTGCAGTCAACATCAATAAAAAGAAATCAAGGAATACGTCACTTGATGATCTAAGTCTGTAAGTGTTGAAAATATTCGTCTTCTAAATCTGATACATAAATTTCTCAAACTGATTTGAAAAACCGTGGAACTTCTGGCAGATTTGTTTGTGAACATTTATTGTTTATAGAACCGATCCATTTTATATAATGAACAGGGGACAATAACAATGATTACGATATCCTGTTTTGGTAGCATAAATCCACGAGAATTTGTGTAAAGGCTTCAACGTTGTCCTGTTTAGAACTTTGGTAAGATTAATAGAAAGATCTATTAGAATACTATTTGAACATCTCTGATAACACATTGAAAGTCCTGGGTGTTGATTATGAACGACCTTGGGACTGGTCGGTGATACACTGTCGGTATGTTAGAATCTCTGTTAAGTGCGGGTGATGTCGGACAATACCAAACAACTCAAATTGCACCCGTAAACTGAGCACTTTTAGTGTCAAATGTTTGAGGCGGAAATGCATAGTGTTAGCTAGACAGTAAACAGTATGATCATCGCAGTCCAAAATGGTTTAAAGGTCAAACTGCAAACAAGTTCAATGTTAAGATAACTGAAGACAGTTTAGTCTTGACATCAATGAATCAAGGCAGGATTAACATTGATCCACTGATTGAAGAAGACAACGGTGCGATTAGCCTATCAGAAAAGATGGTCCTAGAGGCTAACGAGACTCGTGGAACCTTCCGGAATTACAACTGCTTTGCAAGCATGAAAAAATGCTAGCAATGCCGCAAACCGGTGATTAACATTGTGCTGCAATTTGTGGAAAAAATGACAAAAACTTCTGATATAATTTACAAGCGGAAGAGTTAACATCAATTAAATAGCACGAAGTGAATGGGCTAAGAGTAAAGAAGTCATCGTCACGATCAGTAGAACATGATAGTTTAACAATAAATGGAAGAACCAGAACACAAGAAATTGTGAATTATGAGGAAAAATGGGGAACTTGTTACAATCTGAACATACACAATATGAACTCAGCAGGTGAGTCACAAGCAATCAGACAAGTGCAAATTAATGAAATGCTGTTAACTAGTCACAACAAGCTGTAGCAACCCAACACTTACTGTAGGAAATCAGACCAGTCATAACACGAAGCTGTAGACAAGGTGGACACCAACGCACTTGCTGAACTTTCTCTAAGGATCGAAAACCCACTTCTCTGTGAGACATTCACTTTTCAAGTAACTGTTGGAAGTAGACTCATCCAGTAGGTTTTCATTTCACAACTCCCAGCCCGTCCGGATCTTAAAAAACCTAGTTTTTATGTTTCTCAGTTTTAAACCAAACACGATCCTGATAACCCAGGGTTTTTCCAACAGAGTGATCAGTTGATTTCTTATGATTACACCGGTTGAGCGAAACGATACAAGAGTTAACATCTTAAGTCAATAGTCTGATGACTTTTACCCAATGGTATACTAGTGACAGTTACCCACGAAGGAACATGCAGTACATCAAGGGTAATGGTGGTGTATGCTTGCGCCCCACCCATCTTACGTGCCTTGTCCAGGTGACTGTGGTGTGGCTGTTACTTCTGACACCCGTAAATCGTTTTTCCTGTTTATAAAGCGCGTTTAACTCCAAAATTACACAGCATTGAGCATTACATGTTTTCTATCCTATAAAAATGAATGCTACTTCAAAAGCTGTCGCTGATTAAAGCATGATCACCAATCAACTTCTGAGATCTGTACCGCCAACCAAATTGTAGCAGGTAACGCCGTTTATAACACGGTCGATCAATGCAGCTGACGGATGGTTTAAATTGCTAGTTACCCTAATGGGTCAACAAGTTTTGTTTGGTTCTGTCTTGGTCACATGTTACACAACAGCAACCAGTTGCAGTTTACGTTGGCGTACATTTTTTGATGTTGAACATTGAAACACCACTGTGCTAGGCAAACGGTTTAAAAAATATCACTAGTTTGCGTGATGAAATGCCAGCACTCTGGCGGTTTTCCCCAGAACTTGTAACTTGGAGTTATGTTACTTTATAAATAGTATGCGCAAGATAGTAGAATAGTTCACTACAACATGTGCTTCTGTTCTGCATAACTTCAAAATCGAGTTGTAACTCGTGGTCGATAGGGCCATGTCTAACTAGTGACTGCTCACGAAGTAATCATGTCAACAAATCGAACCGGCAACATCAGTAAGCTCGAAAGAATGTCATTAAATCAGCTGTTCCAGATAGCATAGTTTGAGATAGCAATGAAAACATTGATTTGTTGCGGTCTTAAATGGAACAATAATAAACAGGCTAAAATGAGCAAAACTTTGTTGTGATTCACTGTGACAACCTCAGTTCTACATGACCAGTAGGTAGAACAGTGCCAAGTGTCTAATGAACTTTGACCGGTGTAACAAACACACAGTAATGCAATATGCCGTCCGGGAAAAGAGTCAATATATGACTTGACCCTCTCAGAGAAGACAATTTAACAGTTACACCAAGACAACGAAGCTGAGGCTGGTGAACAAAAAGCTGACTGTTCATTGAATAGGAGAACGTAAGATGGGGCAGAAGGATGGCAATGCAGTACGGAAATGGTTGAAAACCAAATTCCTTTCCCCGACAACCTGACGTAGTCCAGTAACTGGTAAGTAATGAGCAGCTTACGAGTGGCCCGATCTAGATATTAGACATGAGTAGTAGTCAGATGTTTTTCCACAAACTGTGCAGCACTTATGTTCGGCAATAAAGGAGCTTTCGTCTAGCTCAGAAAAGAGAAACAATCACTACATGATGGTTGGACGATGAAACAGTTGTGGCAAATGAAAGAACTATGATGGACTTCAGTCTAAACCGCTATATGGTTCAACAAGCCAATACATTGTGGTCAGATAAGCAAGACAAACTTCAGCTAGTCAGCGTGGTGCCAAAGAACAAACCCAACAGGTTTCAACAGAATAATCAAAAAGTCAGTCTTCTTTCGGAAGGAACAAATCATCAGTTCGGTGTTGTAATTTGGCAGATGACTCAACTCTTCTATTCTCGTCAGCGGTGAGAGAACGTTACTGTTAATGAAGACAATTGGTCATGGAGAGGCAAGGTGACTAGCTGCTAAATTCCACAAGTTGTTGCGCAAATAAAGATCTCAAAATTTCGGTCTGACCATATTTAGTCAACAAGGAAACCTGATTAATTTCCATAATTTACAGCCCCAGTTGTGGTGATCATTTTAAGGCTAGCTGTAACCAACCGTGATTCACGTTTCAGCTTTATACACTACATAGCCTTGTAAGTCATCGCTTAAAGCACACATGTCGTGTTCGTTCTTGCAGTGAGTATCAATTTTCTTGTCGATTTATCTCCAGATACCGAAAATGTCTCAGATCTTAGTGAAATTACGATTAATAAATCCCATTGTTTTAAAGATTAGAAACTAACCATGTGTTTATGCATTTCAATCGATATGACATAACAATCAAACTGCAACACAGAATTATCACGCTTTCAATTTTTTCGTCTAAATTCTGATAGCAATAAGCAACGAGGGAAGACACTGAAAGGTCAGAATGGTTGTACATTGAAAACCAGTTCTGCATTTACAAAGAAGAGGATGGAGCTGTCAACCTACGTCAGTTACCGCATTTTAGCTATGGCAAAAGCACAGCGACCTGTAAAATTTTTAACCGTCGAAGAACTGCGTAGGATCCAAAAATGTTGACGAACTAATCTAGCTACACGAGCTCTCCTTTTCTTTCGAGTAAGAGCACCACGTAAGAATATGTGTCAATGCTGTATAACAGGCAGTTTCGTTGTAAGTAGTATACTGCTCACAGGCGACATTCAGAAACAAAAGGGCAAGCTCCCAGCTCCAAGAAGACGATGAACCAGTAGAAACTATCGGAATAGTGTATACGCGCTTTGGGAGGAGTTCCACCAAGGAAAACGACAACGTTCTGTCTCCCAATGTATGTGTATTCACCTCTGCCTTGCAAACTGGGGTTCGCGCAATAAACGAGTTCGCGGGCCAAGCGTCTTTCGCGATCACAACATCACGTGATGCGTAGTGGGACTATGAGGGGAAATTCCTGTCGGCTTTCGAAGTACAAAATACGTTTTATCTGCTTATATTGTTCAGTGATGTTAAATCCCTCTTCAATGCAACACCTTCAGCATGTTCAGTGGGTTCTAATAGGCTGGTCCATAAATCTGGTGTACGTCTGAGCACCTCCAGACCACGCAGAAACTCGTACAAGACGTACTTCCCTCATCCCTCCTGATGCTCAGTCTGCGGGATTATTACTTGATGGAACATTTACCTAACATAATAACAAACGTGCTGAAAACCGTGAAAAACTGTTGTTGATAGAATAAAACGTGAACGATCTATTTGCCCTTCAGATCACTCCCTTAAAACAAACAATTCAACACGGTCGTACTGTTCAAAACGGCAAATACGAACAAGTAGCTCGAGTTCAGGGATGAGAGCCGATTAGGAGCACCAACTGTGCCGTGGAATAAATGAGAGTGCGCAACATCTTCCATTGCCGTCACACAAACATACACAAACAAGACCACCGTCTCCTGTTTAAGATTCGTCATAAAATACATGCAATTCAAAGCTCAAGTATAAGGGTGGCCACAATTCTTCACGCAGTTCTATTTGTTTCTGTTATTATCACTCTAAATGATGTGTGTTATGTGATTCCCGTCACCTCGGCCATTTGATATGCAGCTCATGCACTAATATTTTTTCTCCAAAATGAAGATAAGACGGCGGACACAACGAGCTGATAAAAGCTACAGATTGCTGGTTTCTTAGGCAGTCTGGAGCCACACAATATGTTGGTCCACAATACCAACTTTATCAATAATTATTAAAACGTTTTGGCTGAACTAAACTGTACATTATCTGCAATTGGTTGTAACTATCGTGTTTTCGTAGACGTTCCGATCAGACCTCTCCAAAAAGACACACTAGACTTGCGTTTGGCTCTTGTTACAGACCATCGGTAGTGCGTATCCTTGCCACAGGCAGAACTAGAATTCCGGCCGTGGTTTCATGAGGAATTCATGTTGGCCATTGCGCCACTGACTCCGCATGCACGACCGAATCGCCATATGTAAACACTCAGCCACACTCGCTCGTGAGTAATACTCATGGTAACTTTTGCATTAATTCTAGTCAATGACCTTAGTTCAAAGATTTTCCCGATTTGAAATCACAGTGATTATTTACTTGTCAGGTAACATTTTGACTACTATTGAGTAGCAAAGAGGTTTGGTTCACGAAAATTGAATGTTCCTCAATTATGCGCGGCTGCCGTATGCCCTCAAATTTTCGGACAAGCTCTTCTTGCCTAAGAGTTTGGTTGATTTGGGTTATTTTTGAGACTAGTTGATTGTATACCTGGCGCTGTGTTGTCTGTTTGACTTGTACATATAATACACACGGTAGTACAATTGGTGTTCCGCGATCGCTTATTTGTTTCGTCAATTTCACCGGTAGTAAAAGTATTTGACAGTTTAAGAACTTCCACAATGGAGAAAACGCCTTCGGAACTTCAGTTCATGAAAGGTTTTGCCGCACTTACAGTGCAACACGCGATCAGTCAAGCAGGGTCATAATTGGACTATACTGGTTTCGTCCAAAAACTGCCTCGTCAAGCGCTCGGTGAAATTTTACCATTAGTTTGTTTATGTGTTTTTTCTTTTACTGAACTATTTTAATAAGTAGTGTCATCGAGTGTTCATAAATCAAAAAGTAGCAACAGACAAAAAGAGCACATTTTTTTATGGTTTAGTCGTTGTCAACCTCAACGATCTCATTCGGCGGCGATGGGAATGATTTGATTTTGGCACTGGGATACTTAAAGATGTGTGTAGTTTGAAAGTTATGGTGGTTAAACATGACTGAATTGTGAAATCAAGATGGTTTTAGCAAAATTGTCTGAAACTCAAAAGAACTTTATGGGTTCTGACAAAAGTTTGCAGGATTTCCACGTAAACGGAAGCCATCGGATGTCGTACATGCTTGTAGCTACAGCATATCTTATTACAGATCCTACCGTTACTGGACGAGAAAGCTCGAGTCGATTGGATCCCGAGACGACGTAACAAGTGGTGATGCATACCTTGGCAACCATTTTCACCACACAAGGTTTTCACTCAACAGTCTGGAGCTGTATGTGACACAGTAAGGGATAAGTTAGAAGCGTCAAATCTTCCTGCATTAGACCATCTACTAGGTACATTAAGCTTGACGAATTCATGGCATCCTTCAAGACAGTGTGCAGCCTGGCACAAACTGCAGTTGATATAACACTACCATGTAGTAGTGAAACCCATACACTTTAGTGGTTTCTTCTTAACTCACTCTATTTAGTGCCCATTGGATAGACATTATTACAGGCACCACGAATATTCTGGGTAATTCGCCCAAGCTTACCCTCACTAACTAAAGTGGGCGAGCTTTGGAAAGGTCGGCTTGCATCCTGACAACTTTATCGTTTCTACAATGTGATACTACTCGTGTCACGTGTATTCGTGCGGTAAACTCATGCTTAATTTGATCCGTAACCCATGGATACAAAAATCCCATGTAACCCGTATGGCGTTTAGTTTACTTCCGATTTGAGCAAGTCGCCTCAGAGATCCCGCTTACTACGGCAGGGAAGAGCGTGTGTTAATCAGTTAACACTGACCAGTCATAATATAGCTAAATTGGCCTACAAAATTACAGTCAACACGCGACATCTTGGCTGAGACAAACAGTAAACTTAAGCAATAATCCTCTTTTGATCTGCTTCAGTTTAATCAGAGAATCCAAATGGACTTCGTAGTTTATTTGTCGAACAGTAATACATCCATTTATCCTCAAAAACTAATTCATCCGATAGCGGGCAATATGATACGGATATCAAAAACCATTCTGTAATAAGTCTGTCTTCTTCACGTAATTCGATGATGGTGGCAGCAGTATACAATCACCAACGGCCTCGCGAGTTCTTCGTTGACAACAGCAAAAAACATGGTGCATTTACTGAATGTAATCCTTTGTGTTATTCTTGCCGAATTGCTCAAAGTATTTCGTAGGTTTTCAGAATCTAATCGGGCCGCCGCCAGACTAGATCGAACGGACCTTCGACAAACCAGTAAAAACCGTCAATGGCTCCAAGATCGAGTTGATTACAAAATCCTCTCGGGGGCTGTGAGTCAACAAACAACAATACAATTTTAATTGCGACAGTCGGACACACGCTGCTTAACGCATTTTATTACAGAGCTTCGTGACAAACCACTGAGAGTCACTGAGGTCATCAGTGCCAATCGACGTTTTGTCCATGCTTTTGTGTTGCCATTGACGTTCCGAGCGTCTATTTTCACATACAATTATTGTTATGCGTTAGTGCTCGACGTTCTTACTGTAGTAATCCTTGTATGCGTTAGCATTCTATCAGTTTGGTGTTATAATCTTGCTTTGAAGATATTCTTACATATCTGTTATGGTGACACATGCTAGATCCAATAGTGTTAGCAGACAGCAATTCAGTGGCGTATACGGTTGCTTTGGATGCTGCATGTTTGGTGGCGACAGTTTGCAGTGCCAAAAATGTCCACACTTTTACAATTTCAAGCGCATTGGCCTCGAAGCTGACTAGTGTGCTGAATTCATCCTTTAAAATATTCACTTTTTATCTTCGGAATCCTATCATAGCAATCTTTATGGGTAATTGGTACGACAATTGCTGCCGTTAATCCGTGCATGCAAGATGTTCTCAAGTGTCTGTGTGAAGTTGATGGGGATAAAATTGTGCAAAACAATCTTCTCTTGGAAAAGGTGTGAAGGACATTAAACGTGCACTGCTCTGCATGAAGACACGTTTTGTCTATCTGGACGTGTGCGTAGCTCCCTCTCTTCTCGGACTTGAAGGTATGTAGCGCTGCACTGTCACTAACAGGCCGCGTGGTTCTTACGTTAAGTAACCCCATGGATTGGCATCAGGCAGTGCGTTATAAAACCCTTGAGTTGAAATCCACACATGTTAATGCGACAGGCGTCTTTTTGGACCTAGATTACACGGACAAAAGAAACGTCTTTGAGTACTGAATAATAAAATACAGATCAACGCCGACCCTAAGCTCTAGGTATAGCCAAACGTTCGCTGTGCACGGGTCCATCACCTACTTTCATGAAGATTCATCTGCTGATGAATCTTCGCTCACGGTAGGGTGCACCAACTTCGCACTCCCTTATCACCCAACATCAAAAGGAATTCGACGACCGAGCAGAACTGACCGTAAGGAAGAAGCCAGCCCTTGCCGTCTTCCAAATGTTCAACCCTAGCAACGTTCAAGGGGCCATTTACACACTATTTTTTTCCCGAATTCTGCAATCGGAACAGCTTGCTGGGTTGGCCTCTTGGATTTTAAAAATAAAAGACACGACTGGCTTCCACAAGTTTGTTGCTTTGATAGACTCAAAGTGTGCTGGGTTAAATTTACTCCTGGGTAATTAACAAAACGTGCAATAGATCATAGATGGGATAGAATATGACCAAAAGTGCATTAACCACAACACTTTAGAAGCGAGATGTGTAGTTTGCCTTTGAACAGACCGTGGTAAAACGCCCGTCATACTTCAAGAATTACCTGTAAGCTACTGAGCAAGGAAAGGCAATTTGTGCCTGGTTATCATCCAGGTCTCTTTACCATTTCTTTCATTTCTCATCACACTCCTTGCTTTCTCTTTTCTGACGCAATCGAACGAGGATGTGGCCATGAGACACATGAAGACAAGTGGTATGAGGCTGTTCAAGGAAACAGGAGTTCATCTGCTACTAATTGTAGCAATCAGCAAGAAAGTTCGCAGTCACATAAATTTACTCAAGCCGATTTAAACAGTCTGATAACCATTTTCGTTCACTACTTTTTAGTTGTGATTCAGTGAACTCAAACTAACATACTTTTCAAAAAAGCAATTAAAAAAGGAATGAGTTATTCAAAACACAGTTATTGTGTTTTTGCTTTCTGATTACCTCGTCCGCGTACACCGCATCGTTTTTTCAATGGACGTTCCTAGTCATTTGCAAAGCATAAACGTACAGAATTTTCATGAGACCTAAACGCTATCCGCATTGCTTGAAGTGAGTGTAATCAAAGAAATCACGAGTACACTGAGCTCGCACAAGAAAAAGTCGCAATGAAGGCTTGTATACCGGTTGAGGAAAATAAGCGTCCAACATTCTTTCTCTGACTGTCCGATGGGGGAGTTGTTTCTGACCTACAGTTATGTGTCGAGGTAAACAGAGTGGTCAACAGTGTTGTAACATGAAACTGGCAAGTTGTATCTTTCGAAGGCTTTCAGTGAGCACTCTTTACTGCTTACTTTTCTGTATTCAATTGTTATGATTTACATAATACTATGGATTGAAATAGAATCCACTCTGGTATCCTCAAAGAAGCCGTTGTTAGCATGACAGAACTCTTTCACAAATTGTTTCCTTAGCAGTTGGGTAGGCATTCTCCCTAGTCGATTGAAAGAAGCGACTTCCGGGTTCATCTTTTAGCCAGGTGGTCGGCACTCTCTGTTAGCAGCTGGTTAGCCAACACCAATGCTCATCGGTGGCTTTGGTGGATTCCAGCGTGAACTGATCAAGAAATGCTGCTTAGGCAGCTAATCGGCTGAATCATATGATGGATTTCATATGACGCAATTGGTTGGGTGGGTAACTAAGTCCAAATGTGAAACTTTTCAGCTTCCGGTGTGGCTTTGTGGCTCAGCTGGCAGAGCATTTGCCGCGTTTGGGCACGTTGTTTCTGTCGCTGTTCCGAATCCAGCCGAAGTACAGATTTTTCTTAAATGAGTCTCTTCTAAACTACTTCTGTGATCTGCCATGAATCCAGCATAGTGAATATCACGAAATACAACCTACAGAAACAGTTAAGTGTCTGGATATCACATAACCTGCCCTTTGTTTATTACCACAAAATACCTGAAAAAAGAGGTTTGTCAATCTTAAAATGATCAAACGGGCATTTTGGCGCAGAAAAAAAGAGGTTTTTCAAACGCTGCGTAGTTTATGTAGGAATGTTGCTTGAGCACTCTAATCAAGTTGTGTACATTGTCGTGAGGAAGGACGTTCGCCATTGTGCACTTTAATCACGCTGCTACTAGGCTGAACATTGACCCGCTGAATGTGAGTTGTGTGGTTCAGCTTGAAATTCTCAACATCTGTCTACTTGAATTTCTACTCTTCTGGAGTGCCTTCTTTCTTACATGTTTTTCCTTTGGTACAGTCCTCGTCGAGCAGTTCGTTATCTTAGTGGTGGATAGCGATCGGCGGGGTGATTTCCAGGAACTTAACAAAGTCAGTCCTTCCAACACCCCTTTTCTGGCTTGCATGTCAGTCATAAGGAACACCTTTCATCCGATTTCGTTATTTACTCCTCTAGGAGTTGGGTAAAAGCATTACTGGGTTCTTAGTTACTAGAAACCTTGTTAGACGCCAAATTTCACCCTGCTTCTGGTACTTTCCATAATCCCCAACGGCAGTGTAACATCTTAGTCTCACGGTTTACCATCCAGAACACCGGGAACCTGCTGGATATCGAAGAGACAAGCTGACTGGATTCAATGAATAGAATTTCCCGCTTTGGTAGACGAAATCGTTGAAATTTTTCCGGCTCTAAAACGAGGGACATACACAGCCATTTCAGAACGTAGCCGGACCGTTTTTATCCTTTTTTTAATCTCCCATTAAAACTTTCTAACATTTTAATTTTATGGGAAAATGCTTATTCCTTAAATTAACTGTGTTAAAGGTTGACACCAAATTACCAATACTTTTACTACCAGCCAAGAAATAACAAAATAAAAGCTTGTCAGAACCGAAGCAAATATCATTGCTATCAATTTATTTGACTTTTTTCTCATCTGGTATGTGCATTTTTGTCTTTGACCTGGACGGCATTGTGATGGGCTTGGCGGAAATGCTCAACCATAAGCTTCCTGTTTAATTGCCGACAAGTTGTCTACATTTATTCCCAGACCTTCTTCCAGCAACAAGTAGATTCCTTGAATGAACCTTGTTTTGGATTCGGTTATGGTTAATTGTGTACGCTGTGCTGTATGACAGGAACATCTTAAGAATACCTTTAGTGAAAGTCTTATTAGAAATTTTGTTCGTTTCTCACGGTTTATGGACAGTTACCTATCCTTTTGGCGGTACACATGACGATAGTTTTAACAGTTAATACTGTACTGTGGTGACTTTGTTCATTGTATACTTGTTACTGTGTGCACCACAACCCTATATTATCGCGTCGACGGCGACTATTTTAAATGACAGAAAAACAACTGGCAATCATAATTATGAGCTTTTCCGATGACACCGTCATGGACAAACCGATCGCCAAAAGCCCAGTTATCTACCTTTGACTCTAATTTCGTTGAATTCTGTCCTCTAGCAACAATAATCTTTGATAATGTGGTCAAATTCGAAGTGATGCATTGATTAGACTGGAAATTGTATTACTCATAAGTAGTTAGGCATATCTGTTAAATTAGAAGAGAGAAAGAGGAAAAACCTGGTTAACCATTTGATTGGAATTACCGTCAGAAGGCAAGCGTCACTTGTAATGACGGTTCCGTCAAACGGCCTCAACATTCGTCACGCCGATTCTGATACAAAAACACTGCACATGGAAAGTAGGACTCGCAGGGACTACCGGAATCGAGTGATTCCACGACCTACAGCGGATGCCGTTTTTGTAAGCACTTTTCAGAAGTTTTCCGGTGAGAAATTAGCAAGTGACAAAATTAGCTGCAATCCATAGTACTCGTCTAACCTACGTGCGGTTGATCAACATTAAATTACATCCAGACTATGTCCTTAATTATTGGTTGGTGTTACCTATTTTTCCGACTGAATGGACACCTTTACGACTATGTGTTTCTTGCCTCCTGAGCTTCTATATATCTTTGACATGAAGCTATTCCGTTCTCATGGGCGTTTTGAGTGCACACCGTTTGAACTTTCACAGGGGACATCGAACTTTCTGGGTGAACGTTATTTCCTTAGATTTGTATTGGTTAGACCTGACAGCTCCTGTTACTGCTAGCACTGACTATTCATTAATCAACAACAGCTCTAATGACTTTCCTGTCAGAAGTAAACACTACTCAGCTACGGTAACATTCTAGAAGCACTTTCCAACCTGAGGGAGCAAGGCGCACTCAGAATTACTTTGCGGAAGACAAGATATTCTTTCGTGTCACCTGTTAACCTTAAAGGTTGTTGGACATCAAATCATTTTTATAGATATATTGAAGATTGGCCACGTTTTTATCCGACAAAAGATATACACTAAGTATATCTGTGCACTACAGCATGCCACGCGCAGGCAAACAATTCATCGGACACCGCTTTGACTTTACACTTCTTTATCTCGTGCCACTGCACACTAGTTTGCAAAACCTGAATTCTTTCGACCACGTTTTCGAAGCGCTATTTAGCAAGGTATGTGTGTTATGGATATACAGCATCGTTCTAGGACCACAAATTGCAAAGTTGTAAATGTTGAAATTTGCGACATACAAACTAAAACAGCCGTACACTTTTATAAAATTAAATCCAGATCAACTAACCACAAGTGACCGGACATGATCAACTGCTATGCTATCGCGTGTGCGTTGTTCATGGTTTCAACGTTGTACTTAGTAACCTCTCTATTCTAACGAGACGGTTAATCACGCGACTTTATGTCAACGTGGTCTGATGTGTAATGGTCCAGTGGCTTTCCGAACATCAATAACTCTCCGTATTTGCATAGACTCGTGAGAATATAGGAGAGTTTAATGCACTAGAACAAAAATCTCGAATGTTTTCACCGTTTACTAGTGGACTTCCCTTTCCTAAAACACGCAACCAGATAAAAATCGGCAGTCGGTTTTGGAAGCAAATTCCTCTGCAACATGCAAACATACCGTGTTAAAATGGTTGTTTCAGATAGATCTACATTACATTAGACTCAAAAAAGGCACCAAAGATTTTACAATCAGACATCATTTAATTTGAAGGGTCTAATATTCAAATACTTCATTATAACATCTTTGGTAATTGTTTGTGCAAAGTAAGTCAATGAAATGGTGAAAGATTATGCTCTTCAAACAAAAAACCGGACGCGTAGGTTAATCAACAAAAAAGGTATATGGTAACGTTTATCGCGTACAAATGCAGCGCTATTCTGTTTTGTGAAGTCCTGTTTAAAAGGATCAAAACTGTTGCAGCGACTACTTACTAAAAGACATTTCAAGTTGTACAAGAACGTATGATAACCATGTTCGCCCTCATGATCGTCACCATAACGACCTCGCCGAGGTACACCTCAGCGCTCAAGTTTGTACATACTACTGTCAACTTCTTGAAATCTGCGGGAGTCATAGTCCTAAAACTAGTAATCTTAACCCCCACTGGATAGAACGAGAGAAGTTGCCGTGAGGGCAGATGAATATGCACTAGACAACTCATTGAGTCAGCCCTCATTTTGCTTTTAATCAGACATAAGCTTCGAGATGGTTCCTTCACACGATGCAACTCCCAGTTGTTGATAAGCAAGGTGTAAGACTTAGTGCCAGTGACGACTTGTAATTCCTGTCCTTAATTGATGATGGTTGACTTTGGGTGACACCACGTGGGAAGTCAGGTACGGCAGGGAGTTTCGGTAAGCAAATTCTGGAAAGTCTCTGAATGTTGGCTAGATCTTCGCCAAAAGACCAGTGAGATGCGATTTGTTGTGGTGCTTTACATGTGTCTAATTACCGGTATGAGTAACGTTGTCATTCTCAATGAACTAATAAGATTATTCGTCATAGCAACACATTGGATAGACAGTTTGGATAGACAGTTCCATGATGTGCACAGCCGAACGTCAAACCCTATTATATCGTTGCCCAAAGGTGTCACATATTGCATGACTGAGTCTACTTGTCAGCTGAATACAATTAAGAAGCTACAGTTATTCAAACATAAATTCAAGAGTATCTGCGCTCGATGTGTTTTCCGAGCGGACTCGTTCGACTAAATGATGAAACCTTCAAGAACATTATATCACCTATATATGTAGACATAGAAACTATGTTGTATTTCACCAATTGCAATAACACTAATGTCAATCTAGGACACACATTTCAACAACTCATTCACAGGTTCAAAACCGGGCATGAAAATATATTCAGGCGCAGTAAAAAAGGTCGCATGGTTTGCAAGATCAAAGCCAAAATGCATATGTGAATACTAGAGAAATAGAGGGAAAATTCCGATTTAATATTCGAAAGAGTTGGCATGAAATGCGGTACTGATCAAAAATTAGACGGAAGTGAAGAAGATTGATTTCCAGTGCGCAAGAAAAAAAGTCGTCGGTTGAATTCACAGTTGAACGGCTGATAAAAAATGTGTGAAAACTGCGCACTAGTTCGAAAGAGCAGAGAAACCAAAAATATCGCTATGCATCCAGAAAAACTTTTCGGTCGGCCCACTTCGTAAGGAAGCATCAAATTAGAGTTACATTCTTATTCGAGTATGTTCAATATGAAATATGAAACAGTTCATTCCCTTCAGAAGTTTGAACAAAACAGTCAGAAAACGAAAACTGGTAGATGCAAGCATTTCGTATTGACTCATCAGTACCAAATTTACAATAACATGAAACGGCTTTTTTTTATATCGAACAGATAGGGGGGTAGGGTGGATAGTCAATCAGTGGGTTAAGAAAGGTCAATAAGTCCAGGGAAGGGTCAGGTT
>JTDE01000176.1:0-41223 GCA_014338405.1 Paragonimus skrjabini miyazakii | reverse complement strand
TCATATCTATACGATCATTCGATCCTCGGTTTTGATGAGCAGTTAATCAGAACAAATGATTGTTTATACGTTGTCAAGCTTCGAGTATTTATCCGATTTGTTCAGGTAGATCAGTCTCGTTTTGCTGACATGTGGGCATGATTGCATTTACACACACCGAGTCACATATTTCATCTAATTCCATCTGTTTGACGGTGGATGAATACCAAACTTCAAAACATTTTCTCGCACGACTGGTGTTTGCACTGACAACGGAAATCCCCTGTACTCGGATAGAATATGCTTCTAGTTTGAACCCCTTGGGCGGAGATCAGTGAGAACTCATCAAGTCTGTTGATGGTTAATTTATGACTACGTAGAAGTGCAAACAGCTTTTGTCCGACTTGGAGGACGTAGTCTTTTTGTAGTCCTCGCATTTGACTTTGTCTAGAATGCAAGGATAAGGAATACGTACTAGTAGGGAAAATATATCTTGAAAAGTGTAAAAGTTTGTCAATAATTTTTAATTTTGAAGCAAAAACACAGACTGTAGTTGTTTGAACCACAGAATTCTACAAACTTGCAGTATGTGGGAGATTGTTTGAACAAAAGTCGTTCTGCTGCCTGTAATTCTCAGATTCCTCGGAAAGACTGTGTGAAAACCAGCCTTCCTACCTACGGTGAATTTCACTGATTTGCCAATGATCAGTGTGATTTATTTTAACGGCGATCTGATTAACTACTTTAAATGCACAAAACGTGAAAAGTACTGTTCTGAAGCCAAAATAATTTATTACGAACAGCGAATAAAGAGCTTAATAAGTATATTAAGTTCAGTACGCAACTGGCGGAAGCGAACGTAGCGATCAAGTTTCTGGAACAATGCATAGATCGGTCAGAATTCTCAAAACAGTACTGGACCATTCTTAGACGAAATCGCATTAACATCACGAGAACTTCACTACGACGTCTGGCTCTAAACGAAAAGGACACATGGCTGAGCAGAGTATATGACCTGGACCACAAACGGACGGTCGCTGAGAGGATACTGACAGAGTTAGCGCCTAGTGAAGCAAATCAGTTCGAGAATTACGTCCATCAGATTATGGCTGAAAGACGCGAAAAGAAGGCATTGAAACTGCATAGACAGCTCAATCCAATCAAACCCAAGGCCGAATTTCCGAAAAATCCTGAGCGGTACGTGCATAGTTTCTCTTCTTTGCTCTTAGATAAAGTCGCTCTTGAAGTATTATCGCTAGGACCGAAATTCTGTTGTCCTAAGAATAGACTTAGGCAGTTGGACTCAGAAACTCAATTTGAAAATCTTTACGATCAATCGAGTGATCTCCAACCATCATCAGCTGTTAATGTTGAGATGCTCAAAGTAACCCTAGTTCAGTCTTGTTATCAGTATCTGACCCGAAAATCAATGACAAGAAACCTACTGACTAGAGAGCACATAGCTTCATTGAAATCTCTGAGACAGAACGAGAATATAATAATCCCCAGACCTGACAAAGGTGCTGGAATTGTCCTTATAGACAAAGACGATTACTTGAGTAAAATGAATGCATTATTGGAAGATAAAACCAAATTTGTTAGCGTACAAAACGTGAAGGACAAAACGACAGTTATTGAGAAGTCACTAACAAAAACACTTAGATGTATGAAGTAGAGGGGCCTGATAGATGCTGCAACTTTTGAAAGAATTAGACTAGTAGGCACCGTAATTCCTAGACTCTACGGGTTACCCAAGGTACATAAAAACGGTGTACCACTACGACTGATTTTAGATATGTGCGATTCTCCGTACCACGCAACGGCAAAATGGCTTGTCACGCTGTTAGAGCCTGTTAGGGAAAAACTAGCCATTCATAGCTTGAAGGATTCTTTCGAATTTGTTGAAGTATTAAAGCAGCTGAATGTACTAGGCAAGCGTTTATTCTCGCTTGACGTCACATCTCTGTTCACCAGTATCCCACTCAATGAAACGATTGAGTTTCTCGTACAGTATATTGAAAGTAATAATATCAACGTGGGAATACCAGTAGAAGAACTAAAGCAGCTACTTTATCGCTGCACGTACAACATTCAGTTTAAGTTCTCCGGCAAGATATACCGTCAAAAGGACGGGGTAGCAATGGGGTCACCACTAGGTCCATTTTTAGCTGATATCTTTATGGCAAAGCTAGAGTGTAGTTCATTAGCTGATCAAATAAAATCACTTACCCTTTACAAGCGTTATGTAGACGATATCATCTGTGTGGCAGATGAATCTAAAAGCCTCAGTGAAATACTGACTTATTTCAACTATGTGCATACGAATATTCATTTTACCTTAGAACCCGAATCATCAGCAGGTATAGCGTTCCTAGACGTACTCATGTCTCATCGCGAAGATGGTACGATACAACGGAAGGTGTATCCTAAAGCAACTTGGACGGGCCAGTATACAAACTTCAATAGTTTTGTACCACTAAGACAGAAGAGAAACCTAATTCGATGTCTAGTAGATCGGGCCACGAAAATATGCTCGAGCGACAGCATCGAAGAAGAAAGACAGTTTATATTTAATACACACGTTGAAAATGGCTATCCGGAGCAATTTATTCACAAAAATATGCTAATAGGCGCTAAGATAGATAAACCACAAACTGCAGACAAAAAGTCTGTTTACATCTCCTTGCCCTTCAAGGGTGATAGTATCGCTGAAACCGTGACCAAGAAGCTTAATATAGCAATCAATAAGACATATTTCGCAGCTCAACTACGCTTTCAGTTTACCTCCACGCCAGCATTGCGCTCTCAGTTGAAAGATATATTGCCTGTTCGTGCCGCCTCTTTTTGTGTTTACCGTTTCGTTTGTTCATGTAGAACAAGCTACATAGGCCGCACAACAAAGCGATTATCCGAACGCATTCGGGAGCACCAACCGGTGTGGCTGACGCGAGGATCGATGAGGTCCTGTTCGTCTGCAATCGCTACGCATTTGATCGAATCAAACCATCGGATCAATCGGACCGAATCGTTCAGGCCAATCTACCGAATATGTGGGATGAAATCGAAATAGGTCAAAGGTCGTATGCAATCCATTGCAGAGGCGATTGCAATTCGTCTATACTCACCACCACTATGCGCTCAAAAACGGCTAGTCAAAACGTTGAACCTTCCATGGCCTTGTGCGCAAACCCAGAACAGAATGATTGCATAGATGTGACGTGTCTCCCGCAGATTTCGTACAACTCACGTGGTCAATGTTATGTAACTAAGTCTCATGACTCAAACCAGACAGAAACTGTTGACTGAAATCTCTCGCTTCAATATTATGTTATCTACCGCCCCCCTATCGAACCCATATAAATGTGTTGTATTTAGCCTGATGATGAAACACCGACAACGAGCTTGTTTGCTACGCGTTTCTTCTCATGACTAAACCGGGCATATTCACAGTATTGGAACAGCGAATACTCTGCCTTTTAAATTGTTGCCGAGGAAGGATTTACAAGTAAGGTGAGAGTTGTATATATTTGCCGATAGGAATCGTCTACTTGACGGTGACAGAAGTATTTCAAGACCTCGTTGGAGAGCCTTATCATTTTGCCAGATCTCGGATCGATATCTTAATAAGAGAAGCTCATCACATATGAAACATTGCTGAGGGATCAACCAGATTTTCCGTTAATATGAAAAGTTACAATATTGCTCTCTAACACACGGACAAAAGAGCTGGGTTAAAATATTTGGATAGATTAAGACAGAATAAAAAAGACTACCCTCTTACAAACAGTTTGACTGGTTGAGGAAAGCAGACCAGGTGAAATCGTGATGGTGCATTCTGACGTTAGCCCAGCTCGCCCGGCGTGTTTTGAAATGTGCTGCGAAGTAGATTTGGACAAGTTGCAGAAAATAGTCATTGTGGTCGTATGGTCTTCGATCCAAGTTCAATCAATGAAACAGAACCAAGCAAAGAGCGAAAAAAGATTTCATATTTTGTTGCTACAAAGTCTTGTTATGTTATTTGTGGTTTGAGTAGAGTTCTACACACCATTAAAGGATGTCATGAGTTCATCAAGCTTAATGTACCTAGTGGATGGTCTAATGCAGGAAGATTTGACGCTTTCAACTTATGACTCAGTGTGTCACATATGGCTTCAAACTGTTGAATGGGAACCTTGTGTGATGAAGACGGTTGCCGAGGTATGCATAACTACTTGTTACATCGTCTCGGGATCCAATCGACTCGAGCGTTCTCGTCCAGTAACGGTAGGATCTGTAATAAGACAAGCTTTAGTGACAAATGTGTACGACTTGAGAGGGTTTCAGCGTATGTGGTAACTCCAAATGGTTTTGCCTGGAATTAAACTTTTCTTGACAGCGATTCCAGCAAACGAAATACTGCTGAAAAACTTTGTATGGCTAATATGCAGTCGCACTCGACAATCAGGACACTTAATAGAGCACTTATTTCCAAGTGTGTCAATGCAGGACTCAAGTGATTTCCGCTGTCTACTAATGAAATCGTTGAAACTGACGAGGCATACACTATAAGCAATTAGCTCTTCGGACCAGAAGCTCCCTTGCGAGATGTGGGTAAATGGCGATCTTATTAAAAAACACTGAACCTACAGAGATTGATCAACAAGAGTTTAGTATACTAATTTGATGTAATGTTCGAGAAGCACACTAAATAATTGACCTAGGCCTCTTCGGAGAGAACCAGTGTTATGCGACTAGAACCCTGTCTGACTAAAGGATATGTAGTACACAGTTTAACATGACCGGTAAAGTTTGCTCGTTGTGGAATACTTTTAGCTCGTACACAACCAAGATTTCAACTAAGCTAAACTGTTAGCAGTCTTGTTTACGTGTAGATCAGTTTGATCTATCGATTGTTGGGGATCGTGTTCCCCGGTTTAATGGTCATTTTGTACTTTCGTTATGGTGAAGAGTTTTGGAGGTGCCTGTATTTCAATCGAATACAGACTGGAAGTTTTACAAAACCGCTTGTTACGTGATGAAAAATTGGGATTGAGGTGTGCCATTTTATTATCGGTTGATGTTAGCAAAAGTTGCACGAAAAAGGCGCTTGTGAAGTTTGAGCCTTATCGGTCTGTAACAAAACGATTTATACTTCACCAGCGGGTGTTCAATCCTAGGGATTCCTTTGAATTAGCAAAAACATTAGAACGCGTGTCGGTGAGTTCGAAAGTTATGTATTCAATTGACGTTGATTCCCTTTTCACGAATGTTCCGCTTTGAGAGACAGTTGAGTTTTTATGTGATTTTATTTCCACCCAAAACTGTGGTATAGGTCTGGTTCAAACCACCAAAGGACCCGTTCTACACAATCGCGAACGCAGCTTGTCCGACCAATCTGTCTCTCACATTGTTTATCAGTTCACTTGCAATTGCGGTGACATTTACATAGGCAGAACAGACCGACAGCTGTCTCAGCGAGTTGCAGAACACGTCCCGAACTGGTTGAAACAACTCATGACACAACAATCTGAAACCGGTGAATCAGTTACTCGAAGCCCCGCATCATCGACAGCCAGACACCTCATGATAACAGGTCACCAGATTAACTCAGTTAGACCATTCACAATATTGTTACATCAAAAGAACCCGAAGCTACTGGCCTTTAGCGAAGCCAAGTTGATTAGAACTCACCAGCCGGCGCTATGTACACAAAAGTGGTTGAAACAACCCATAGGGTTGCCGTGGTGGTGAGGACATAGTGTGTGGTGTGACTGTATGCGTGTCCGTATCCTGTCTATCTCTATATGTGTGTCATATATAACTCGCATGTTTTACGTTTGCGACTGATGAGAGTAAACGAAACGTTAACATATCGCAACACATGTCTTCTTACTGCACTTATGAAGTTACTAAAGGGAACACAGTGTTTCAACAATCCTAAGAAGTTTGATATACTCCGTGTGACATTTGATTGCACTACGAAATGTGGTGCCACATCACGGAAAAGTAAAACCGAACACTACCTGTTGACTTTATATATGTTGCCGGGGTTCAGGGTCTATTCGGTTCCGGTTGCATTATACATTCAGAAAACGTTTTTGCAAGTTATTTTAACTAAAGAAGACTGTGTCGATCTGAGGATATTTTGGCGGCTCCAAGTTGATCTCGCATGTAAACCGGCTGAATATCGGATGGAAGAACATCCCCTTGGAGCCAAATCAGCAGATGTAGTTAGGCTTTCGTTTGGGAACAGCGTGTACCACGCTTTTGAGGCAGTCTCATTGGGAGTATTGTCTACCCTTCTTGTTGGATACACCCAAAGTAAACCGACTTTGTTCACGAGTTGACGCCATGACCTTCCATCGGAGGAAGTAGCTTTATCAAATCGTTGACGAATAGCCTCGAACATCTTGATAGCATTGTTTGTTATGAATGTGCTGCATGTGTGACAGAACACCCTATCACTCGAGCATGCACTGTATATCAAGTGGGACGCTAAAACTGGCCAGTTTATTGTAAGCTACAGACTGTTTGAAAAACTAGCCTTGAAGAGAGGTTTTCTATTTGTCATCTCGTAAATGTATTGCCATACTGTGTTTGCTGTCTTATGGATACTACAAGAATATATTTGGAGCAGGAACCTTGTAGCAGATGGCTGAAGTGGCGAGATCCACGCAATACAGAAAATCAATCTGAGTGGCGGGAATAGTGGGAACAAGTGAAACAACTTGAAGAAACGTTGCCATCCCGACATTGGAGCCCTAATAAGTTCACGAAAAAAGATCTTGAACTGCATACATTTCATGACGCTTCCAAAGTATGATACGGTGACGTTACTTACATGTGTTTGTGTAACGCCAAAGGGTTCTTGCACACTGTTGTCTTCGGAAGCGCAGACGACGTCTCTCATATCAGCCTTCGTCCCTAGGCTCGAGCTTCCCGCTTTGTACTTACCGTTCGGTTGTTTCAAACTATGCACAAATGACTATATGTTTTTTTTTCAGGGTGTGGTCTGTTGGATCATGTTATATTGTATCAACAATTTCGCGACACTTTACAATACGTCCGATGTAAGTATACTTCCCCATACCCTTGAAGTCTCGGATCCACAACTGTAGACACTTATTTTCAAGTGATAATGCCGAAGATAGATCATCACAAGCAGCGAGGAATAGGCGAGATGTATAAGTGTGTTTGCATGATTGGGAGTTCCTCAGACTTCCGCCAGATTTAACAATCGGCAAAATGGGACTCATTGAACCTATAGATCTTTTCGAGTTGAAAGGGGTTATATTACTATTAGATGGTATGAGCAAATTCAACGGATTACTGCCGATTCATTACAGGCACTGCGATCAACCTAAATTAGTAAAAGATATCGCAAGATTGAATGGTTTTAACTTGACCGATATTGAGTTATAACCAGGTGCAGCAGATGTTATGTGGTTAGTACAGCTGGAACCTTTCATTACAGTAATAAAATTTTCTTGCTATTTATGTTTACCGGAAAGGGAGGCCACATCTGCGAATTGCGTCCTGTTATAACCGACCACCTCCTTCGGATAAGTAGAAGAATTTTGACTTTGGTTCTGGAACTTAATGCAGCATTTCCTGTCATACTGTCCGGAGGGCATCACGTCAAGTCACAGCAAGTCATTTCAAAGTCTCCCTTCATATATCACTGAATGCACTACGTGACATATATTGTTGCCCGACTTCTTCATTTGAGGGTAGGTCCCGCTGGGAAAGCTCATGTACTTGCATTGTTTTGTTAACAGTTCCGGGCGGTTGAAAACTTCATAAGTATGCTTTTTTCCAAAACCAGAGTGTGGCGCCTGAAAAAGGCGGATGATTTCACTATCTTTTGTGAATAAGCAGCCTGGTTGACACATCGTGACATGTTTGTTTGAATAACTATGACATGGTCATAATTTAGAGGGGTGGAACAAATGAATGGATGTGAGATTGCACTTTGGTGGGCAAGAAACCTTGGTTAGTTAAACTAGCGCTACCACAATCCATGAACCCTAATTAATTTTTCCCCTTAATGAATCCGTTTATTCAGAGAGGGAAGTGATAACCGACACTTGTTTGAACAACGACACAAATTGTTTGAAGCGCTAACAGAGAGCTTCACTGGTGGATCGGGATGCCAAAGAATTAGTATTTGAATGACATGTCACTGTGATGAACCACTGGGGATATTTTAGTCCATTATGTGATGCAAGGTCTATGGGTGGCCAAGGAGGTGTGTATGATGAACCCTGAACACAGATTACATGAAGCAGAGATTTGACACCGTCCTGTTCTTTCTTAAACACAACGTTAAAATGGAACTTATGGGCATCCTTACCAGAGGATGCACTGGGTGATAAGGACAAGCCAGCTACCTAACATCGGTATTTGAACGAGGTGGATCAGTGAGTAACTCTTGCCTGTTCGAGCTGGATACTGGTAGCTGAAACATGAAAGCAACTTTCAGACAAGCGATATCGTGCTGGTAACAGCCGACGTAATTCCAAAACACAGTTATCCTTCTATCTGATAGTACAGTTCTTCGGATCGGACGGAAAACCTCCTGGTATTTTTGCGAAAACTAAATCAGGAATTTTAAGGTGAGCCATGTTTCAGCTCTGTCTTTATTGGTGTGCTGAATGAAGAGCTCAACATACTAGGTTATGTCAGCCGATGCACATTTCACACGTTCTATTTGCCACTTTTGGGAAGCGGACAAGTGAATGCAGAATATCTCCAAGACTACTAGTTTCACGTCAGAGATGCTGGCTGAGAGTCTAAGAAGTCGGCTTTTACCTTCAAGAGTACCTTTGATACACAGCGGTTATCTTTGTTGAATTCACGCGAGCAGCGAGTTGCTGAAAGTATTTGCAAACAGCCAAAAAGAAATGAATTAGATGGTGCCAATTTCATTCTCAAGGCTTGAATATTAGGGAAAACCTTTGGCTGGCACCGTATTCCTAGTTGACAAATTTATTCAGACAAAATGTTTTTGATGCTTCAATTCGAAGTGATTCTTGGGTAACACCGGAGTTACGCAAGGATCCATCTTAGAATACCTGGTATTCGTTTTTTGTCCTTGAACTAACCAGTATTATCAAATCACCGATGACATGACAGCTTGTTTTAGACTGCCAAGAAATATGCAGTTATCTAACAGAACGAAATAAGCCATGTAAACTAGTAGTCTATTGAAAATGACTTATCGTTCAATGTCAACAAATAGTCATGCTACAGGAAATCGATCGATTTTTTAACAGCGTATCAGTTGTGTGTAAATAGCACATCCGCTTAGGCAAACAACTGTGTAATATATTTTTTTTCTAAATGGTCAACCTACTGTTGTCCCAAACTTCCAGAATTGGCCCTCCCAAAATGACGGTAACGGTGTTTAGATAGCTGGTAATTGAACTTCAGTTGCTCTATGGGGCTCCCCAAGGGTTGTCCACAGTGTAGACTGACTAACAGCAGAATGAATAAACTATGCTTTACACGAAATGTTTTGGCGTATTTCCATATGACTAACAATTGACAGCATTCAGTGAGCATTTTCCAAACATGTACTTGGTGGGGAAACTGCTTTGATGGTTGTATTTAATCCATAAATCTGCCATTCATAATTTGTAAATTCCTATTAACTACTTATCGATTCCACTGTACTAATCTCTTTAAAGTTCTGCATATCAAAATTCGCCCATTTAATATGGTGTTTACAATCTCCACCAGTATCTATCTCCGAACCACTTAAGCGAAGTTCAGACATACAACCATTTATATTTCGCCCACATGCCGTACAGTGCAAAACCTTCTACAATAGATAACCTAAATACCGACTTTAGGCGAGACCATTCAATGACTGTCTCCCATGTCTTGGGCCGATCAGAATATCTTGTCACCAATCATATAGCAATCACGAGAGTAAAATGCACTTTTGTACCAATCTGCACGAGTCGTACTTTTCCATAAAGTTCACCCTTGATTATATGTAACCAGATATCAAAACTGTTTTGTAAGTGTCTTGGTGCCTTACGATTGATTGCAACTTGACTAGAGGGTTAGCCCGAATAACCAGTGTTAAAGATCCCTATAAACAACTGAAGGGAGGTAATTACCTGCGAAATTATTGATAGTGCCAGGTCACTTGAGTAAGCCTAAAACACGATTTTCTCGGATATTTTACATCCCGGTTAAAACTGTATGTTTGAAAAGTTTACTTTTCAATTGCAGCTGACAGTTTTGTTCGAAGGATGATCTCTACTTTCAACAAAGTTTCTTCGGACTAGACTGTATTTATTTCAAATAATGTTTACAAGTTATTTAGTGGACAAGTTTTATTCAACGGTTTCACTTTCATCTGTAAACCTATCATGAAATGTAATTCAACAGTGGAATACACAGTACCCCATGGTCAAATACACCGTTCACCAATCTTTTCCAGCTTGATTCCATTTAGGTTACAGAAAACATTGTTATGACCACCCCATTCAACTTGCACTACAGCACCACTGAATTCGTAAAGGTTACAAGCAAGTACATTAATTCCTACTGTGGGATGTGAGGCCATGTATAAGGTTGAAGAACAATATGATAACTCAACTGAATCCGTTTACAAACGCCAAGCTGACAGTCATGCAAAAGTAAACTTGGTTCACTGGAACCTGAAGGCGAACCGCCGTCGTTTCTGTGTGCATTAATTTTGTATCACCACGCTTTGTGAAATGACATTCCTAACAGTGATATCTTCCGCACTCGTAAGTGGCCGGCTGGAATCACGTTGTTTCATTTTCAGCTCATTTACAATGTACATTCGACTGAGAGTAGGATCAGGGTGACAAAAACGAAAAGAATCTTATGATATGTATCATCGGGTTGAAATTTCTTTGAAAATACCGATTGAAGTCATGAAAATGACAGAGTAGTGAGCAAGACCTGCCTTTGAAGTTTGATCATCAGGCTAATTGCAACACAATAAATATGACAACAATAACAAGGGTGAGTCAGAACATCGGCCAATAGAGGTTATGGACTGTGTGTTTTCTAACTGTTACGTATTCATTATTACACATTGTAACCTTGGTTAAGTGTTAGCCAGGGGTGACTAAGTGTCAGTACGAACTTCTTCTGAGTGCGCAGGTGAAATTTGCCCAGTCGGATACTACTGGCCTCGGCAACGGTCGACATTCGGAAGCTCACGACTTTTGGACGATTTCTAGGAAATCGGTATGCATTCTGAAAAACATCATTCTTACTAGCGGAATGATTACATTCGATCAAATGAGCAACATTCCCGCTGGAGACCGTATTGGTTATATCAGTGTATAACCACGCAGGATGATGTTCACGCACTCTATCAGACAGTCGATTTTTATTACGACCAATATATGATGCTTGATGCAAGCAAACAACAACCAACTGTTATTTGTGATCATTTGTTTGCTCGGTTTTTGAAGTAACAGTAATTACCCGGATTTATTTCAGCTTGATCATATCAGCGTACATTTCTCATTAGAGAATTGACAAAATATGAAGTAATGTAACACCCGGAGAACGTACAGTCAACTGATATTCGGTCATACTGTCTTCCACCAACAGCAATACAAACACTTCAGTAGCCGCGGCTGTTTTATTCTACCGCGTCACAGTAAAGTGTCCACAAACTTTAGCAAGATATTACACACAGCCACAACATCAGATACCTTAGGTGCTGTATGATGTGACAAACCACATCGGTGTGTAAGATAGATTAATTTGCTCCTTTCTAAACCTTTCTAAGTTGATACTCTAAAACCTATTTGCATTTCGTGAACAGGCTGAATTCTGTACATTTTCGAGGCGTAGCAGTTCTCCTTCTGATTATCTTCTTATTGTTTGGGAGTATAGACCAGTTGACGCGCAAAACCAATCGTTCTCGTGATTTACTTTCCTCAGTCTTTATGTAATAAATTTGTCTAACATGAGCTACTATCGTCATCTCTGCGTCCATTTTTAGGGACAACTGTCAACTAACGCTAAATGTGTTTCTTAAACATACCCTCTGTATTCATGTTGATCTCGTTACCAGAAACAGTCCAGTAGATATGTGATTATATCATAGGAAGCAACGTTATGTTGTGAAAGTCAACTTCCGAAATAAAGAAGCTACTTGTGAACTACACCTTGAACATACCGATCAGATTACAAGTTGAACTCTAAACACAAATAGATGGCTTAGTAGCGGGATCTAGTATTGGTTCACAATCAGCCGACTTCCTTATGAAGATGCTAGAAAAACAACAACTATACAGGCTAATCGAAGACATACCGCTTTGTTTTGAATTTGCTGACAACATTTTCATTGTTATTTAAAAACGTTGATTTTGTACGTTCGGCAAAGACGTTCAATGAAGCTCATTTATCTCCATCATTGAGAGGGGTGGTTACAAGAAACTTACTTGGACCGATAAGTATGAACTTTTGTGCAGTTTAATACCACTTACAGAGAAACGGAACTTGGTTGGCTGCTCAAGGAGGAGGCCAAAAATAATCTGCTCTGCCGAGACGCTAGAAGATAAATTGTATTCAAGGCTAATGTTTCGGGAAACGGAGATACGGATCGTCTTTTAATGAAGCACAGTTTAGGTATTCTAGCCATCCATCAGTGCATCTTCATTGTCTAGAAGAAAACACTGTTCCCGCTGTTTCCATATCGGAGTGACCTGGGAGATAAAACACTCAACTATAACCATTACAACTCGATTGGACAAATATTCTCAGCAATCATGTCAAGAAACTAGTTAACAACTAAGACAATTTTAAACTTGAATCTGAAGGACGAAATATCTGTCAGAGATCATTCGATGCCAACGCACTCATTTCCATGATGTTATACAATGAATTATATGGGTTATATCATGACAGGATACATCATCCTACTCGGCTTAGTAGGGAACTAAGGAAACAATCGCAAGTACAGTTGCCTTGTATGTGGTAGACTCCAACCATCACAGTTATACTAAGGCTGACCTTCCCACCTTCTATACTGGTAAATTCCGTCAGCCAAAACCAGCCAAAACGACGCATAGTAGCCACACTTGAATCGGTTGCCGTTCCATTCCTTAACCCTGTTCGGTTTTGTCAGTTTGTTGTGCTAGCCTCGTGTTTTCTGGTACCACGGTCAGGTCATACCTACTTCAAACACAGTCAAGGCACTGGCCGAAATTTAGTGATTTACTACGTGTGCGGAGCGCATACTACTCTGTACTGGCACCCCAAATCGTTCGAAAGTTTTGCTTTTGGTATATTTGAAGTACTCTTCCCTTGATTTATCTCACTGATTACTGTAGATGCACACTTGTAACTTTATTGACTTGATGAAAGAGTGCCAAAAGAATGGTGCAGCACATCTGCTATTTTATGACACCGACGTTATTTTCAAAAAATCTCGTTAAACTTTCGGCAGCTTGTGGAAAATCTTACACAAGCAACAGTAGTTAAGTACAGCGGTTCCTTTATGTGATATCCTACTCAGTCGTTCGAGAAAATTATCGTTAACTGAATGAAATCTGCCTATTAACTTCGGTTCTGGGATCCCTCAGCTTGACACTCATTAAAATTGTCATGATCACGGATTAGTAGCCGATCAAAATCCACGTCAACTCCGCTTATGAATCATAACAAATTATCTCTGTTTAACATATTTCCTCCTAACTGAGCTTTGGTAAACTTCTATAATCGTTCTGTCCCTCTAGGTAGCTTGACTAGACAACCATAATCGCCGGAAAACAGAACAGTACAACTTTATTCTATTGTTTGAAGTAACATCATCATTTGAATGAAAGGCCTACACGTCTACATTAGAAACTGGGTTGTTTTCAGGCAGACACAGTAATATAGCAATATAATGATGTCCCGCACAAAAGCACTACAACCTATCCAAAGTTTGGTAAAAACACACTGATGGACCTTCAGACACAGGTGACAACAGTCATGCAATTTGCATAGATAAATTTTAGCTGAATTCCGAAGCATTCATTAACAGGACTGAAGCGACAATTGTCAATCATCTACTCCTGAAATGAATGTGTATAGATATATCAGATTTGATATTCTGTTCACTTGTAAGATTACCTAAATGTAGAACAATTGGTTCCAACCCAATCGGCTTTAGGGTACTTTGAAATAATCTACCTCCGGTTTTTCTCAGTTGACTCGATTGCAGCGTGTCGTAATCTGCTTTATTGGTTATGAAACAAGCAACAAGAAATCACCCTTGCTGTGTTTATTCCTTAGAACACATACCAGAAGAGTTCATTGATTTTGTTGCACTGCTATTCGATTCAACAAATTGAGAAGATAGACGATATCGCATTGACATTCCGGTAGTTCAATGGACTGAGGCTATATGAGTCCGGCGCTATGTAAATAAAACGATGTAATATGTATAATATGTGCGGTTGGATTCTTCAGTCCCTAAAAGTTGCTGTCTCGGGAATACCGCATTTTTAAAAAGTTTACAAAAATGTACTCATCCCTGTTCCAGAGTATTTTATAAAGAACTTAAGATCAAGTAACTACCGAACACTCATTTGACACCTGTAATCAGGCATTTCACTTGACTGATACTATCACATATAAGCTGAATATTTAATACAAGAGTTCCATGCAAACATACATCACTTAATAGTTCTGTATTGTGACTTAGCATATAAGTTCCGTTTTAAAAATCTTGTCAAAACGTTTTGGTTAGCATATACCGTCTTGTAACACCTTAACATCAATAATAAGTGGTTTAGCAGACCGATGATTGTAGATGAGACTCAGCTGCGAAAAATCAGGGCTCCGGCTGGATCCGAATGTGCAACCGAAACAGTATGCCCAAACGCAACAAACACCTTGCAACCTAAACTACGAAGCCATATGAGATAGAGGGACGGGTGGGTGAAACCGTCCGAAATTTGATAGCAGTTTCAACAAACAGATAACCCAGACGTAAACATCCTTCGTGATCAAGAAATTATCAGTTAATTTGAAGCCAAGGATTTTATTGAATCAACGCAATCAAATCTAATTACATGATTGAGTGAAGCCAAAAGTCTTACTTAAATGCACACAGCGATCAGTTACAGGTGGTGTTTCATATGAAACAAACGCTATTTCAAAACTAACGTGAATAACACTTGTTGACTGGAAACTAAACAACCACCGTTTATATATTGGATGAACGTAAGGAAGTTGATCTGGAATATGTTCAGAAACTCAGATATTTGTTAAGCATTAGGGAAATTATTGACAGCAAAGGTTAGAATTGAGGGTTGCGGCTTTCAGATTGCAAGGCGTTCGTAGACTGACCTACTTTGGTTCTCTCAATAAACTGAAATCTCAGGAACTGAGTACACACTTTATTACACACCCAAAACAGTCAATCAGTGTAATACTCGCAAGCCATTCAATACAGCAGATTACAAACTGTGTTCAGTATGCGGTGTTTACATGTCCTTATAACTTAACTCAGTCTACAACGTACCGTTCGGTAACTTGCGTGTATCCGTCTGCAGTGAAAATATATTCGTTTCACCGCCTATTCACAACCTAACACAGTAGACGATCCAGCGATGGGCCGATACAAACGTCGCGTTAGGATACCATATCGGGTTTGGAAGAAAAGACAATGTTAAGCGTTCCGTTATTCGCCGTTATTAGTTTTGTATAACATAAATCAGTTTGAAGATCTTGACTTTGCATGCGTCAATATGATCAGCCAATGACAGACTCTGATTTCTGAAGAGTAGTAAGGGATTCGGTTTTCTTATAAGTTGAACGTCACCCGGAATTGATCGCAGTTCTCGCATTACCGTAGATTTTACAGTCGTCCCCTTTCGAAAATAAGCACTACACTCGAGTTTCGCTCTCATCAGAGCTCATAAGTAGTGTATATCCTTGCCACTGCCGGGACTAGACCTCCGGCCACGCTGTTCATGAGGCAACTATGTTGACCACTGCACCACTGAGATCACATTAGGCACGAACAAATTATCACACGCGATTGCTCAACTTGTTTTGCTTGCGAGCAATGGTCAAGTTGCCCGATCACCTTGAGAGGAGACAATTTCTGTCTGTTAACTCCAATCGATGACGTCTTGATAAGGACTTCTCTCCAAAGTGAAATCACAGAAATCATTAGCTTGTTGAGTGGTATTCTGATTACTGATGAATTGTGGTGGATTTTGATTTATGTATAGACTGAACGTCACCCACAATCGACAACTGATTGGTATCATTTAACATCACTGATGTTGAACCCACTAAGTGTTGCTCCGTACATTTTTGTGACAGCGGTAGGATAGTATCTTAGCTGAGCATCACTGCAAGTATTCGAATTGTATCATATGTGGAACCTCAAAAGAATAAACGACATATATATCTTGTGAACCGACCTAAATAAAAAGTTTTATTCTACCTAAAGAACTTGTGCCAGAAAAAACCACAGTTCAAATTAAAGGGAAAAGTGACAATGGATCCAAAAGTCATCGCCAAGGAAACAACTGAAAACAGGGTTCTGCATTAAAAGTGGTTAAGCAAAATTTCGTAAACGTTTGGTAATTAAAAATCAGGAAGGAGTAACTATTTTTGCTCCAGCTGTTCGAAGAAAAATTCCAAAAGTGCAATCTGTTCCCGATATCTGAACAGCATAGGCGAAACTTCAGACACACCCAGTGAACTCGGTTACACCTTCCAGTAGTCGACGTGACCCGAGTAACAATTTTTCGTTCCGCTAGTTCTGGGAATAAATATTGTTTCAACTGTCGTTGTGTAACTGGTTGCAGTGATTGATTAACAAGAAGAGTGGCTCAGGGTGTCTGTTGTAAACCCTGAAAAGAATACGCTGGTTCGCTCACTATAACTTAATGCGCTTGACATAAATCGGATTCTCTTCCTCACAGTGAGTAACACGGAAAATCCTGGTCTAGAAAATAACGCGACTGTCCTCGTGATTGCTTCAAGGACGAACCAAATTACGGGTGTAAAAACCAGCTATCTTCCGCTCCAAAAAGTTGTGAGGCAAGGAGAAAAGCATAAGGTATTTATATGGTGCCTAGCAACCTACAAGCAATCGCGAGTGAGAAAATTGTAGAGTAGTTACGGAAAATAATAACTAAGATCACCATCCACCAATGGGCATAACGGAATAAAGGTTGGACAGATAAAAAATAGCCAAGGTTACCACTTGACCGTTCTGGACAGTTTATCTCATTCTTATGAGATAAAACGGTTTTCTGGAGGAGGGAGGCGGTTTTGGACGAAAAAATGGGACTCCGTAGCGGTAGCAAACAGCAATATTCAGTTTGGTGCATTCTTTCAACAAATAGTGCTAAACTGCTCTAATTTTGTGTGTCTTGTTGTCAAACACCGCCGCTGTTCTATCACAGATCCTACGATATCTCAGGAATAATATTACCGTTCAGTCACAAAGCTTCTTAAACAAAAAACTTATCCAGGAGTTTCGTCCTACTTCGCATGCTTTGTTGTGCTCGATTTTCATTCCTACAAACAGCTCTTGTCCCCGTGTCTCAAACTACCCTCACTTTTCTTCTGGCCACCCGGCTCTCAGTCGCAGACAAGTATAGCCCCCGTCTGTTCCCTGAACAAATATTAAGCATCCTCTCGGACCTACTGATCCTGTCACTTTTTCGTGGTTTGACGGCCACTAATCAGAAAAAACATCGCCGCTTACCGGGCGATATCTGGTTTGCAGGGATGAACCTTGTTTGATCTCGGATTATTTAACATGGTTAGCCTTATTAGAAAGATCACTCTTGATGGAGGGAGTCTATGCGGTACACTTCAAACAATCGCGTATGGTATGCATCTAACCCGTATCCCACTGTATCATCAGAAACGGGACCACACTTTGTTCTTAACTAACGTACGAATGAACGCCACCACTCCTATTGGTAGGGTCAAATGCGTCGATGGATTAATTAAGATATGCATTGGAACATCAGCACCGAGTTCGAAAATATACTAAAGAACAGGTACCATTCAACTGACAGGTAAGTACAGTAAGTCTAACACTCGCGATTTCCTCAGCTTCACAGTGGTCAAACTGGTTCACGGGCGTACAAATTGACGTAAACGACAGACTTAGCGTTACTTCTAACCAATAAAGTAGCCGTATATAATGTTGATTTTTGATTTGTTCAGCACCCAAGCTAAAACGGCACAGGAAGAAGCAGAGGAAAGGTAAGTTGCAGAGCATACTGGTGATACCATGCATGTGTAACGGATATTATGGCGTGAGGTAGTTTATAGAATATGTGGGTTAATGACAATGTGGCACACGGCTGATCTCACTCACTCTAGTGTGTAGTTAGCTCGCGGCTGCCTAAAGTAAGGTGAAGTCTTGATTCGGGTTAAAATGGAACTGACACTGTCAAGGCTGGTGCAGTTACAGCAATTAGATAGTCAATGAATTTAATCACAGCGTAACAAGTGAATGCCAGATCATGTACGCAATAGTCTTGTTTTGTGTTAATAAGCTGGGAGAAACAGGAAGTTAAGTATATAAGTTTTGACTAGGAAGAGGAAGGCCGACAGTGGCTGAAGAAGCCACGCCAGAAACTCATCGCATAATTAATCAGCACTCACAGCTGAATGGGTGAGAATTCAGCACGTCGATGAACGTGTTGACCAGTTGCATTTAAAGGATCGCCCAGGAAAACAACTTTCAACCTTTACATTTCGACTGTTTGTATGGTCTTTAAAAGTTGGGATATTATACGAGAAGTTTTGCAAGTCCTATTTGGAACAAAAACGCTTAACGCAGTCAACGTTTTCATTGACAATATAGTTGTAACTTCTGTGATTACTTTGGTAATACACACCCGATGGAGGCTGAAAAGTGTGTGGTCAGAGAGAGAATCACAATCTCCGCAATCACAAGATGATCTTTTAAGCTGTCATCTGTAGATAGAGGATCGTCTGGCTTTATATGACGTGAGTCCCATAGGTTTCCTTTTTGATATTTGTAACGGGCAACTTGTCATATTAGCTCCAAACCGTAATTAGCATCAGAGACACCGATGTTATAGTTCCACCAGAACCACTGTACACAAAACCCAGGTATCACTTGTGAGACCTGTGCTATTATGCAGAAAAATATGATGTGAACAAATGAAACAAATTTTCCAAATAAAGTGTGTATGATCGAGTTTCACTTGCAGTAAGTAATCCTCAAGTTAACATTCAGCACATGCCACAGTTAGCTCATAACCACATAGGTCAAACAGCAAGGCGATAACAAAAATGATCGGGTGAATGTAACGTTTTCCTCTCGGTTTTACATCTACGTCACTGATGGGCTGAAAAACCGATAAGTGTACTTTTGCTCAAACATCCAAACTATGTTATCATCAAAATGTCTTATTAACCTGGGAATTATTCATACGCGATTTAGCCGTATATTTATAATATGCCTAGTCTGTAGTGTCTGACGTAAGTTCTGCGCAATAACAGGAATTACCAACAAAATACTAGTCGCAAGTTGAAATAAGTTATGTTTCATTTCAAGACTAGTGTAGAATGTGTACAGATATGGGAAATCACCTCATCTTTCGGGATAAATTAACATTTCATACAGGTTTACGTGATGTTTTTCTGATTGAAAATTGATGAGATTTTTAAGTGTAATATAAATCGACTATATGTCCATCATAAACGGAAACGGGGACGCATTGTCTTCACGTCTGTCGTTCTATGCTGATTTCGAGTTTGTGCGTATATAAGACCGACCATTTCCATGCATTGATGTTGACATCGTTGACAAGATGGTGTTATGTTTTCACTTCAAAATGACTGATTTCTTAATAAATCTCTTAATCGAACTGTAGTTTTGTCATGCTTTTTCGACTGATTTTCCGTATTTTTCCAAATGTTATTAGTTGACAGACATTTGGTCGCTTTTATCAATTGCAAATTGAATGGTGAAATCATTGCTGACACATATAAAAACTAATCAAAATTGCATTCAAAGCTATTGTAAATGTGAAAACTTGGTCAACACCAAGCGTATTATTTCAAAATATACATAGAGAACGGTAAGTAGTCCTTATGATCAACGAAAATTTGGTCTTTCAAAACAACATACAATTGTGAATAAAGTAACAGTACACAGTGAACATGATTTATCTGACACAGTTATTATTGAACTTCTAATATCAACAGAATGTGAAACATCCGGTAACTGGGGACTTTAATTTTGACCGGTTACTATGTTTCTAACAAACTCATTGAAAGTCGTTGACACAAAAATACTTCGTGTCATCATTTGGTTGTGAAAATGTAAGGATTAGCTATGTGGATATGAGACTATTCGATGGGGAGAGAATTTGAAGAAGCAACTTTTGATCAACCAATAAAAGATTGACCAACCAGTAAGTAGGAGGACTGAAATCCTTAGCAACTATTGGTTTCTTTGACCAGCCTAGTACTTCTGTAACCTTGTACCTTCTTCCATGCCTGATATTCTCCGCTCTCTTGGCATGGTGATCAGGCCTGTGTAATTTTTCCATCCATTGGGCTAGGCAAAATAGGACTTTGATCCTTGCGGTTTTGTCCGTGTCAGACTGGTCAAAGGGACGTAACCAGATAAAGGGCAAATGCGCTCGTTGCGAGTAGTGCCAGTGTGATGTGTTTTGGTTCCGATTGTTATTTGTTTTTGTCTGCTCCGGTCTTGTGTCTGTGATGTGTTTATCTTCACAAAAGTGAGCTTGTTAATTTTATAGGTGCGGCTCTCGAGCTTGCGGTTAGATATTGCAATTTGATCGATGTTGGTGGCCGATGATTTTGCGTTTGTGTGTTTATATGTGTCACTCACAGCCCTGTGGCACAGGCTTTTGTGCCAAACGCTTTCGATGAGGGTCCTAATCGCTCTCCTCTCTAGGTTGAGACGCCCTGACAGTATTCAAAGCCCAAACAAACCACGATTTCATAACATATATCATACTGCATCGGTCATCGCACAGGATAAACCGGGTCGCCCTGTTTGTTGATTGCAGCGGGGTAGAAAGGTGAAAATATGCCACTGCTAGAACCTACTCTTCGTCTTCACCATCGCCTATTGACCCCGCCAGTACGAATACTGAAGCAGAAAATTCTCAATCGACTCCCGGTAACACGAAGACCAATATAACACACGCCGAAGGCGCAAGATACTCTCCTTTTGGTCATGGAATGTGCGCATGCTGCTGGATCGATGCAGCGCCACAGGACGGTCAAACTACCAAACCGCACTGATCACCATTGAACTGAGTCTCTACGGCAGCGAGGTCGCGGCCTTAAATGAGAGAAGACTTGTAGACCAAGGTAAGCTTCGGGAATCAGGTGCTGGGTACGCATTTCACTGGATGGGTTACTCCAGCAACCATTGTTCGGGTGCATGGTCTGTTCCGCAATCTGTGACAACAGTAATTCTCCAATTATAAGCGAATCGTACGGCATCAATCCTCCAATCATGTCCATGCACCTATGACCTGGGCGAAGTAAGTCTGTCACATTTATCGGTGCTTACGGTCCAACTTTATGTCACACTGAGAATTTCATGGACCATTTTTGTGACTAGCTGTCCACCACAATCCAGTCGTCACCTGAGAGTGACCAACTGTTTGTTGTGGATGACTTGATCGCTCGAGATGGGTGGGACTTGGTATCCTGATCAGTATTCATCGGACCCCATGACATTGGTTCAGTCAACGAGAACCGCGTTCTTTTTTCTATCGGCGCGTCACTCACGTGTCACTCACCAAGTTCCAGCTGGATGCGAACGGTGTCATGACTTCGGCCCACTCACGAAACGGTTACCACCATTTGATTGACTATATGATTATGCGGCAGCGTACCATTCGTGAAGTGTGTATCACGCGAGTGATACACAGGGCTGCATGTAACATAGATTACAGGCTGGTCAGGGCCAAATTATTTATTTATAACTGCAAGCCTGTTTATTCAATATATTGCGGACGACGACAGGAATTGGGTGTCTAACGATTGGGAAACTGCGATCCAGGGACTACTTTCAGAGGACGGTTGCCGTTAGTCTGAAATACACTTCCGTATTCATTACCCCAAGGGTAGTTGGTAATAGCTCAATGAAAATTTCACGACAACAACCATCGAGACGATCGGTATGGAACGTCATAAACACTTGGACTGGTTCGACAACAACAACGCGGTTATCTTCAAGTTAGTACGGGAGAATGATGCACCAGAATGGGCCTTCATAAAAAAACAAAAGAGCACCAGTCGAAGTATCCGACGTGAACTCGGTGAAAGTCTTCATGAGATCAAGGTGGGTGGATGTAGGGATAATCCGATAGCAGATAACACAAGGAGTTCTACGATTCATTTGAGGTGAGTTTTAGTCTGTCTGTCTAGTAAACCACAGCATTCATTGACGTGGACATCGACTTCACGTGTACCCAGTCAAAGAATATCATGAAGGTCTTGCGCAAATAGTTTGGTAGCGTACAGAGTCGCCCTGCCACCATTGGTTGGGTGACTGTGAACAGCTTGCAGCAAAAAGCAATCACATCTTTGCTTGCTGTCTTCCTTAGCTTTAATAGAGATGTAAAGAAAAATTGGATAACTGCATAGTGTAAAGCCTGTAGGTGAGAGTTGACTGTCAAGTTAAACTCTGAGGAATGGCGGACCGGCGTTTGCACGTGCTTTGCCCTAGCTGTCCCAATTCATCTGGAAACAGAAAATAATACCATGAGAAATTAAGGATGCCCCATCCTATTATTATTTAGAGGTAAGGGTAGCAAGCAATACCCCGAAAGTTATCGAGACACTGGACTGCTAAGCTACACAGGCAAGGTGTTTGGGAGAATAATTCTGATTCAAATACATGTGGACGGTGTGGAGGCCTATGTATCTGGATAGCAGTATGAATTCAAGATACGATCGCGAGATAAACACTAATATTTTGAACGCGGAGCAGTGTAAGTTCTGGGCGAGTAGCAGTAAAGTAAATACTCAAAACCAGTCGGAGCTCAACCAGCCTTCATAACAGTATTTGTAGGCCGGTGTACCTATCGTTACGTTCCAGGAATGATGACGCGGCATTCCTGACAAGACGAAGACTGAAGGTGGAAGTAAGCCGCACACATACGTCAGCTAATCTCAGTGTGTTGCAGTCAAGAACGCGAGTGCCAAATAAGCCAAGAAAATATTTGATGCCAACACTCGCCAAGTCATGCTTTGTTTATGAAGTTACGTGTAAATGTGGTCTGCAATATGTGAGCCGTACAGTGAAGACATTGCACACTCGAATCTCGGAACACATTCTGAATTAGCTTCCGACTTCAAAGACTGGGGCCAGTTTACTGCATCACAACATAAACACTGCACCGTGTCCGTCTAGTGTTTGTCAGATTATGAACAAACACTAGAGATTAACCATGCACCTCCTTTTTGTGTCCGGAAGCAGATGTTAGTGAACTAAGTACTGTCTGAGCATTCCATTGTTTAAAGGCCCGTCAGTAATTATTTATTTTATCTTAGTACCTAAACTGTTCGCTGTGAAGTTCTTGCTTTCTACATTTTCCTACCATATTCGTATGACCTCGCTTGACTATCTATGTTCATTTTTCGTACATTGAATGAAATTTCAAGTGTTTGGACCTGACGCATTAGGATATAATCGTGAGATAGACACTAATATTCTCCCTGAAGAGCAGTGTATATTGTGGGCAAGTCGCCTGGTGTTTGTTGCTCGACCGATTCGGCAGAAGTACCAAAATGTAACTCAACAATACGTCCTCTCTGTGAACTTCACACAGGCCTTCTATTCCATGAGCAGCGAGGCGTTTTGGTCCGTGTTTATTAAGTTCGAATGTCCAGGAAATTGGTGAATTTGATTAGAATATTGCGTGTGGGTATGAGTACGAAGATCCAACAGTGTGGATTGAGTTTGGGTGATTTTAACATTGCCACTGGTGTGAGGCAGGGTTGTGTCCTAGCCTCAGCCCCAGTCAGTTTATATCTGACCATCATGGCAACAGTTGCCCTACAGGACTCGGCGGAGGACGGCGTTGGATTTGAGTACCAGGTGAACGAACGCTTACTGAATATTCGACGTTTCGGCGCTCAGAGTCAGCTACATACCTCAACGATGCGCGCGCTTCTGTTTGCAGTTTACAGTGCGTTGTTCGCACACAATGAACACGAAATAAAGAAACGGGCCACGGCTTTCGCGACCGCGACATTCAAATGTGGATTGGATATCAACACAGGTGAGATATTTTCTTTCTTTCAGCCTTCTCCTGACGGAGGTGCTGCTCTTGCACGTGTGCCTGTAATTTGCATCAATTGAGACGTTGTTGACATTTGCGCGGATTTTTGCAACCTGCGTAGCGATTTGTCGACAGATTTGTCCGCGGACCACCAGTTACGCGCTCGTGCGGCGAAGGTCAGAGCTGTTTTCGGACGTTTTGAAAGACTTGTCTGGAGAAAACAGCCTGATGATTGGCACTATGCTTTGTATCAACTACCCGAAGGTGCTATTCATGCTGCTGTTGGACGGTGAAACTTGGGTCTTATGTCAACGAAACGTAAGCTGTCTGGGCCGTTTTCATTCGCAATGTCTAGAATGCGTCTTGGGTATATGGTGGTCGTACGGGGTTTTGAGCGGACATGGATGGGATGAAAGTGATGCTGACGCCGAATCAGCTTCGTTGGTCAGGTCACTTTCATCGGATAGGCGATGACCATATTCCAGAGCAGCTGCTGTACGGACAATGGAAATCGGGTAAACGAAATCCTGTTGGTCGATACTGAGATAGCAGGATGTTATTCATGTGAGTCTATTGCGTTGTGTTAGCGATGTTAGATGTTAGGATGAGTTAGCATTGAACCAGACGGTCTAGAGTAATATAATTCGGAGGGGTGTAATTGCGAGACCGAAAACAGAAGCGCCCGGTGCGCAAGAGAATTCTGAGTTTCGTGCTATACATTCAATAAGCTAACCGGCAGTAACCAGCTGGACACAACGGCCTCACTCACACTTCTCTTGATCTTATTCCTTCCGGTTTGCCCTGGATACGTGGTGTGTGGGTGGAACCACACGTGGTGAACTGCAAGCCATTTGTGGTGGTGGTTAGGCTCAGGCGTCCTTTGGCTTAGGTCACCGTTGATCATCTTCGTCCATGGCTTTTCGTGGCTCCGTTAAAATAACTACCTGATTTTCTTCTGAACTGGAAGTCAAAATCATTAGCCTGTTTTGCTTATTTTCGTTTGAACTACATTCATCCACAATAATTCAGTCACTTTCGAAGGAGGCGAGTTGATCTTTTAGCAATGGTTAAACGGTTTGGCATACCAATGATAAAAGAGTGGCAGTGTGAGACAGTATGTCTACGGCAACTGTACTTCGGTGAACTAGTGGAATATTAGTTATCAATGTACGTTTTCATCGCACACTTGTAAATTGAAGAGAACGAGACAACCGTGACCATATTTGCGAGAATATAGAAGTCTAGCTGGCCAATGTTAGTAATAAGCAATTCAGGGCAACAGATTTGAACAACGTCTGAATTTGTGTGGTGTTTCTCACTGGCAGTGTAGTTCCCCTGTTCCGCAGAAGATTGCCATTTAAGAGGAATACATTATGTAGCTACATCAAAGGTCAGCACGATAGCAAGCCTGACTGGGTGTTAAGTAGACTGGGCAGCAGTGTTATTCGCTAAATCATCAAGCTTCCCCCCATCGAAAGTTCATCACTCTGTAAATTGGCGGGATAGGCTCAATCCCTAGTGTTTTTCAGGTGGTCTTGCTGACCGTCTGATAATTGATCCATTCGTGAATCTTAAGACATCGTCTCGGTCAAACTCTCAGTTTTGGCCTCTTCATTGACTGTGGTTGTTTCGGTGAAACGTGATATCATGCAGGTCAGAGCTCTTCATCTTCGTTTGGCCAGGCTGACATGTCGTGATCCCATGATCTTGTTGTAGGTAATTACTTCGAAAAGAAGCCATATCACTGCTGTGCTGGATTCACACAACTGGTTGGATACGCTCAGATTTGAAGGGCATAGCGCAACTCACCGTGGTTGTGCTACCTGCGGCAATCCGGTATTGCATCAGAGAGTTTTCTGTGTGTAACAACTAGATGCACAGCCCATAGACTACAGAAATGACTGCATTCAACAGACTGTCAGCAAAGTCTCTTTTATTCATGTTTTAGAATCATTCGATTTGATGACATTTGTTGAAAAACATTTACTCGAGTTTCGCCCTTGTTAGAGCATGTCAGTAGTGTATATCCCTGCCACGGTCAGGACCACGACTCCGGTCACACTTTTATGGAGCAACTCTCCCATCGACTTCTCAGAATGCACAACCGAATTATCAATTGTGACCACTTAGCCGGTAAGTGGGACAGTTACTGTGTCTCCATTTCGAGGCGATCGGGCGACCTGATTATTACTCACGAGCGAATGTGGTTCAGCGTTCACATATGATCATTCGGTCCTGCCTAATGTAAAGTCAATGACGCAGTGGTCAACAAAGTCGCCTCTTAAAAGTGCGACCGGTATCATGGCCCCGTTCCTGACAGGGATATGCACTACTGACGAGCTCTACTGAGAGCAAAATTCGAGGCCAGTGCTTATTTTCGAAGTGGACCGACTGGAAAGTCTGTGGGAATACGACAGCTGCGATCAATTGTGGGCGACGTCCAGTCTATATGAAAACCGAAATCCCCTACTACTCATCAGTGTGTAGTAAACTCGATGAGAGGGAGAACGAGAGTTCGCCAGAAACAGTTTGACAAGAACACGTAACACTACTAAAAGAGTAAGAAAGAGGTAAGAAACAATATGGAACATGACGTCACTGTTCGTTCAGGTAGTTTGTCTTCAACTGAGGTCTCTTCTTCTTCGAAGACTGCAAAAACCACCGACTCTGCGAAATAAGGAAGGAAGGCAAGGATTAGCTGCGGTTTAAAAGCATACGACGTGAGCTTTCTTACTTTAGGTTTCATTTTACAAATGAGATTTATTCCTCTGTTAGTCGATTTCTACTTGAACACTTCGTAGCTGTTTCCTGTCCATTTTCTCTAGACACCACAACTCGAAAACCGTAAACGATCTGAGAAAAATGATCTGCTCACAAAACCCAGCAGGCCACAGAAGTGTTACCTTGATGTATATGGTCATTCTGAAGAGCCAATATTAATGATGAAATATTTTCAAGTGTCTTTCCAACTCAAACTACATACACTATGACGACGTCTGTACTATCCCCTGCAGTTGACCGGCTGGGCGCTCATGTACGAACCAAAAAGTCACCACTCAGCAATTTGAAACAAACCATATCAACAATCAAATTACTACACTGCGCTTCTGCAAACGTGGTGAATCTACCATTCCCCAGTTCACTTGCTACATGTTAATCAATTACCAACTATCCACCATCGACGACCTCCGTACAAAACTCGATGCAACTGAACTATGTTGAGTGTAACTGTGATTCGTTGATTTAGGGGTGATTAACACAGACCACGCAGTTTACCGGTTTCTACCAGTAGACAATAATAGCAACACAATTGCCAGAATGATAAAATATCTATCAGCCGCAAATATAAATGTGAAACAAGTCGGAAGCAAGAAGCAAACGCTTGAGCTCTTAGGTCCAGAGTTGCTTTCCGATGAAAACTGTTCCTCTTCAGCTATTTCATCAAACGGTGTATTTTCCTCACTGATACTAAAGAAGGTTTCCTTCAAACAAAGATGGATTACATAAGTGTCAGGTTTGTGCAGACAATTTTGTTTGCATACAACTTTGATGAGATCGAGAAGTGAGAGATAAATCCAATTAACCAAATATCACATTGTATGCGTAATTATTAGGGCGCAATAGTGGGTGCATGCAACTGAACCAGAAGGATGGCGCTTACATATTCTTTTGCAGAATATGATTGGCAGATACAGATAGACTAATTACGACGCCTGACATACGAGTTATGTAAGTGTACGTACGGCATAAAAATAGGATCGTTTATGAGGTACAAGTTAAATGAAAACTGCTTCCACAGTGGTTTGCTTGTTTAGTAGGTATAATGTGCGATCGAAACCAGTAAGCGCGTACGGATTGAATTTAAACCCCTTGATAACCGGGCGAGCTGTTGTGTTGTCGATGCCGCTTTAGTTTCCGTTTGTGTAAGTCGTGTGCATAGCTTACTGCGCCTTTGGCTCATGCTGATTCTTGTTGTTTCCTATTCACAGGACTTAGTAGAACTCCTACTTTGGAAAAACGCCGTTCCCCGGTGTCTTCAAGTTGTCCCAAAGTTGGTCTAAGAGTTTAACGGACAGTCGGTGTAATGTCTGTCGGCTTTCATGTTACACTAAACCTTTCTTCCTCCACTTTTAAAATTGCCCTCCCGTATCTGGTCGTGATCGCTAATTGTAAATCGTCCGGTGAGTATATACACACACAAACTCTAGTGCAACTGATTTTTTGTCTATTGCGCTTTTAACAAGGAATTCAATGTACGCACTGATTTACTTTCAATTCGCGTTGCCATGGTTACTCTTTTAACGTTTTTAAAGTACTGTATCCTCAACTTAGTACAGAAGTGTTTTTTCTGCGATTAATGGAATACGTTTAAAAAACAATCAAATGGCTTTTTAAACCATAGAGTTCATGAAAACACTTTTGGGAATCCTTTTAAAGTTGCCGCATTTTCTTTTTCAATGTTAAGTGGGTTTCCTTCATTTTGTATCAGCGTCTGTGTCTGCCTTTTGCTGACGCCAGACTTGCCTAAGACTTGGCGCCAAGTCATTACATCACCAGTCTCTTTGCGCAGTTCTACTATTACCCTATACTGTTCGTAAGTAGTTGTGCTTATTATTTACTACGCGAGTGCCTTTTTGTTACCGTTTTGTGTGTGAATAAGGACTTGTTACTTGAAGTTAGTGAGGCAATCATACTCGCAGCATACATGGGCTGGCTGACCGACTGTGTATGCTACAACAATATGCAATGTTTAACGCCTCAAATTGTGATTGAACTGTGGTGCTCACCAATCAACGCTCATTATATGTGCAGAGGATGTTTCTTTGTATCCTAGCTGACACTCAAAAGTGAGCGCCGAAAATTCACTTGGATTTCTGCTATAAAATGCGGTATTGTCTGACCCGTCCGTTTGAGGACAGCATTGATGTAGCGCGAAATTAGTTAACATCTGTTAGAGGCTAATCACTTCCAATGAGGTAGTCGGTTATTGAGGAGATTGGTTTATGTGCAAGTTACTGTTTTTATGTGGCGTGCGATCGATACTCAGTTTACAGTAGTGTACTGTAGAGCATAACGTGCGGTTTGGAGGAAACGTTAACATGGGTACAGAATAACCATACCTAGTAAATGAAATGGTAGGTTCGGTAATTACGAGAAGACCCTACTGTTAAAAATCTAGTTCTAGTGAACTCGAAACAGCGACTATAGCAGAGTGCTCAAAACGGCAAATGATCAAGCAGCCGAGTTGCATAAGCACGGCGGGAACCCAGAATGGTCACATTTGGTCTGAGTTACTCATCCAGTTCCTCTTCATATTATGTCCACTAAATGTTCCAGCGGATTGTCCACAGGAACACCCATAAGAGTTAAAGCTCTGACTCACGAACGTTCCCAGAATGGCTCCGAAACTTAGCACATTGTCCACGTTATGTATAGGGGTATATCGCTTCCGTCTATGGTTCAAGTCCAGCCCAGCCCCACAATTTTTTACAATTGGTTCCCGTCATATCTAATAAATCTGCCACAATACTTATCGGCAATACATTTTCAAAGCTGTACAGTTACGCTTGATTATTACAGCTTCCATGAGACATTAATGATGAGAGTTTGATGAGTCATAATATGAATACCTTGAGCTCTCATTTCTATTCCATACAATACTTGCCTCCCAGGGTGCACTGTTCTTCTTTGCTATTTTGCTCCCGGTCAAAGTCCATGTTTTTCACAATTGAACTTCTTGTAAAATGAATATGGCGTAACCCGGAATCAACAACTCTGAGTCGACGTAGATACAGTTACAGCGGCCGCTTCCACAAAGTTTTCCGAATAAGCCCTACCTTCCTCATAAAGATGGCCTCATTTTGAATGACCACTGTTAGATTTCCAACGTTGGCCACCTTTAGTTTAAAAGTTCCTCTCAATTATGTCAAGATATGCAAATACTAGTCACAGTTAGCTGTCGCATTCCCATAGATTTTCCAGTCAGCCCCTTTCGAAAAGAAACACTAGACTCGAGTTTCGTTCTCATTAGCGCTCGTCAGTAGTGCATATCCTCGCCACTGCCGGGAATAAAACCTAGATTGGAAATTTCGACCTATCTAGGAAGTCCTGATTGCGGGATTATCGATTGGAGTTAACAGGACAGTTACTGTAGCTCCATTTTGAGACGATCGGGCAACTTGATTATTACTCACCAGCGTAAGTGGTTGAGCGTGTACATATGATAATTCGGTCGTGCCTAACGTGAGGTCAATGGCGCAGTGGTAAACATGGTTGCCTCACGAACAGCGTGGCAGTGGTTCTAATCCCGGCAGTGGCGATGATATGCACTACTGACGAGCTCTAATTAGAGCAAAACTCGAGTCTAGTGCTTCTGCTGTGCGAAACGGGCCGACTGGAAAGTCTATGGGAATGCGACAGCTGTGATCAATTGTGGTCGATGTCCAACTTGAAATAAACCAAATCCCCGACTATTCATCAATGTTCACAGTAACTTCGGGCTCATGGGTACTGATTTACACTTCGTGCATATATGTGCCAGCACGAATCCATCGGACCCAGATTATTGTAACTAAGCTAGTGCAATACCTGGGCATGTAAATGAGTGTCAGCCTATTACAATATTAGTCTGAACCTGAGTATTGTTTGACTTGATGAATAAATGTCAGATCGCTTTAGCTACTTACGTATGTTTGTGCTTGATACCAGTGAGTAGTGTCCGTTTGAGTAGGGGATGTTTTAGACTACACATCTATCGTGAAGTTCAGAAGAGTATTGTAGCATTCTGCTAGCACTTGTTAGACTACTCTGAGAACTTCGGACTCAGTATTTGATTAAGTTGAGACAGGCGAAGTTAGTTTATCTTATAAGAAGAAACCACTCTGATTGAATCGGTGCCAAATTGTTTATTAGTTTGTAGAAAACGTGGATTATCGTTTATGGAATAGAACCAGTGCATGAATCGATTGTACAGATTCATCATGTATTTTTATCTGCTTAGCTCTACTGGCTTCGTAGCTTACTAATATTTTTGATAGAAATGGATTCGATAGTAAATTAGAATCAAGGTAGAAACGTCTTATGATATAATTTGTATTCTTGGAATTAGCAAGACCCAACTTGCAGCAGTCTAGATAGGATCGAGTGCATTGACGAGCAAGGGGTGAATAAAGCGTAATGAAACAGTAAATTTATCAACAATGGGAGATAAGTGTTCAGAATTGTCAGTAACAAAATCATACACGTGAATTCTGCACGTCCACAGCTCCTTTACGTCATGTGTTTCTTTGAACAAGTTGGGAAAGGTGGTCATATACATTGCCGTCAAATTAATCAACTGACGGTTTCACCCTGGCGGCTGTCGCAGATTCTGAAATTAAGCATTTTACTTGGTACAGTTCAAACGCTGTATGTATATGTCGACTTTTATATGTCTTCTACTATAAGCCATAGAATACTGTTCAAATGACATTTCTGGTGCCGGAACAATAACCAGTATTTAGGGTAACCAGTCTGGTGTCATTACCAAGTACGACTAAGAAACGGGGGCGGAAACTTCAGTGCAAAAACAAAGCTTCACAAGAAATTTGCACTAAATCCACCCTCGTTTTGAACAGCAATGTAAATTTGTGCTGAAACTGTATTCAATATCTGTCAAGCTAAAAGATTTCTTTTACTGTAACCGACACCTTCCACATTTTCATCATCCATACTTCATTGTAGCTTGAATATTCAGGAGAGATTTTCGGTTAGATCACTTTGAGCTAGTGTAAGTTACCTGAAAGATTTATCTAAATGCCACGAGTACGACTGAGTGTGATTAGCATTTAATCTGAAACGGTTCAAACCGTCAAACTTCTGTTCACGAGTTTTGTAGTCATCAATCGGTTAGTTGAATTTGAAGCGTGTTCTTCTGATGGAAAGTAGTCTTGGTGTATAAGGTAGACTGAACAAGATTTCTACGATCCCGGTTAGCTACTAGCCTTTCTGTTTAAGCTGTCAGCGATTTCATCATATGATTGATATGTTCAAAGTTTTAACTTGCAGTGTCGTCGTTAAATACTAGCGATCCTAAAATGCGTATACTTTTTCGATGATTGCGGCGATATTGCTGCATGCGAATTAAGTGAATGAATAGTTGTTCATCCGGCTGTAACTGGAGATCTCAGTTCAAATCCAACACTAATGTATCCAGGTATGGAACATTGTACATACAGCAGGATGTGTCCTTTCCCAAACCAAGTTATATTATGTTGTTCAGTGAACTATTGCCGAGCGCGACCTTATCAACTACGCTTCATTGAAACGAACAATATTACGGTTCCGGAATTGTATCCAGTTCTCTTTGTACATTACTTAAGGCAATCGGTCTCAGAGTAGCTGAGACTTATTTCATAAATACGGAGCGTGTGGTTTTTTGGAAAATGGCCGCTGAGTTGTTCCTACTGGGATCGTGTGCAAAGCTAAATAATGAACATGTTTAGGTAATTTTCAAGTTATATCATTTTTTTGTGACATTTCCGGTTGCGATAATTCCGGGCCTGAACAATCTGTTCACTATTGAATTGTCGTAATTTCGCGCCATGCGGTTGATCGATACTGCTTTCCATCGTTGGATCCTGAAAACAGTAACAGTCAGGCGGATGGGGTGTAGCGGCTATCGGATTTTCCACCCAATAAGAGCCTGAGCTGGAGATCGCCCATCAGGTGTTTGCGGATTTGGAATTGCTCGATGGTGCATCAAAAAGTTTTCCAACGCTGCCCATGAGCTTTCCGAAAGACACATATGAGGTGTACTACTGCAATCACGGTCTCTTCTGGATCGGGTGTCTCTGAGCCAATCAGGCGAGGGAGAACAACTTTGTGGCCAATGCTCGTTGTTCGCGAATATCTGATATGGAAATCGTAGTTGAACAAAGTCGCTGCCCATCTTATTTAATCCAAATACAGTAAGTAGTGGTTTGCATTCACTCGGCGGACTGAAATGCCGGCTAAAGAGCATCTTGTGGAAACGCTACGCTATGAAAACAAAGGGTAGCACTTCCTTCTCAATCTGTTCTTGGTTGTTTTTTTGTGATCCATCAGGGTGAAGGTTTGAGAGGACCGCTCTTGCTCCATGGCTTGGGGCATCTGATGCTACCACGATTTGAAACGTGGGAACAAAATGCGTCAATTAGTTGTCTGTGTTGAGTATTGTATTCACTTCTTCAAATGAGTTCCGTCATTCGATGGACCAGTTTCAGAAGATATCCTTCATCAACAGTCCGTTCAAAGGCGTTCGAACGCGATGCCAGGCGGTCATAAGCGCGCTATAGTGGCTGACAAAACCCAAGAATGAACGTGGGGTGGATACGTCCGACGGTAGTGGCATATCAACAACAGCCTGGATGTTATTGGGATCTGGGCGGTGACCATGACGATCGGTGATGGAGCCCAGATACTTGATTGTGTGCATGAAGAAATTACACTTTCCTGACGAATACGGAACGCATTATCAGCCATGCATCCAGGACCCAGGTTCAAACTTTCTGTCAATTCTGCTCCATCGGCCCCGGTCACAGTGATGTTGTCCAGACAGACGGTTGCATCTGGAACATCGACCAACATCGTATTCCTGATATGCTGGAAGACTGCCGGCGCAAGCTTCACGCCCAATGGGAGACGCCTGAACTGCAGCGGACTGCAATCAGTGTTGATGGTGAGCTGCTCTTGGAAGATTCTGAGACTTCCAACTGTATGTAGGCGTTCGTTGGGTCCGACTTCACGAAGCACTTGCCATCGTTCATCTTCACGAATAGATCATAAGCCAAGGAGGGAGAAGAATGGTGCATATCCACAGAAGCACGAAGGTCTGTGAAGAAGTAAGCACAAAGTCTCACGACTCCATCGCGCTTCTTTGTGACGATGGTCAGTGCGGCCTAAGAAGAGTAACTGACTGGTTTCAAGACACTAGCTTTTTATACGCAATCGAGTTTTGTCTACGAGAGGCAGAACTGCGTACCGCACTGGTAGTTTTGGTCAGTAAACCGATCTTTCGTTTGGGAGAAGGTGCAAGACAGCACTTGTTTTGGTGCAGTCTTAAGCCCAGCTGGAAGGTTGCAGAGTGCTTTCAGTACAAAGGGTCGATTATGTCGGGGAAACTGACGGTGTGACGCGATAACACTGAGCTAACATCGATCGGGTAACTGTTTCCCAGCCACTGATGGGCGTCTACAACAAGTTCATTGCGTTAATCCAGTCTACTCCCAACAAATCTTATTCCGGTTGATCCATCGGGTAGCAACTCCCTTTGGAGTGAATGTTGCCAAATCGGATCTCACAAGCTAGCTCTCCAAGTAATCTCTGAATGCCACTTGAAGCATTGCCGGTATTGTGTGTAGTCGGACGTACGGCATGTCGGTCGATCATTTTACATGTCTTCCTTGATATGATAGTGATGTCGCTGGTGGTGTCCACTTGTAGCCGAACGGCGGTACCATTGAGTGCCAACGTAATATACTTCCGCCTGGAAACATAATCGACCAAGACTGTAACGAAGATACGGTTTGCTTGTCGGGCCGGCTTCTGGAATCGTCGATCGCAGAACTTCGATCTGGGCTGTGAGGTCAACTGTTTATCAGCTCCGCAATGGTCTTCCCTGTGGCCTCGACGATTGCATTTCTGGCACTTGTGTTTATGAAGTGGACCAAAGCGCACATAATGCCAATCCCCGCATTGCCAACAGGGCATCGGAGGCTTCGAAGATAACTCCTGGTTGGATGGCCGTGATCCACCAGGGTGAGGATGACGAGCGCGTACTGACTGATGGTCAAGGATACTGGAGGCTTTAAAGATTGCTGGAACACTCTAGCATCATACTTGAGATTAGCCAACCTCTGGCATTCGGTGGTGATCGTCTTCAGCGTCATTTCAGGGTCGTGTTCCATCTTGTTTAGGATGCGAGTGCGGGTGTCAGCATCTGCCGGCGACTGGAAACTACGGACGAAAATCGGTGTTTGGAATTGATTATCGGTCATGGAGGAGAGCTTGGAGCACCCACACTCTCGATTGACGTTTACGGTAACAGTGACAAAATCTTTGAACTGCCTGATGGTCAGCTGGAAACACTGATACCGGATGTTGAACAGGGATTATTGTTCGCCGAAGATTTGCTAAGACACTTGACTGTATTACTAAAAGAGGCAACGCAAGCGTTCTTTGACAAAGTGGAGTTCGTATCCCGCTCGAACTCCAAAGGACCAAGTTTGCGTAAAAGAAGTCGGACACGTTGGGCACCATCGACAACGGCCAGCTCAAATTCGAATACGTCCTTATGTTTTAGATACCAGATATCGAAATGGACCCCAGTGGACTGATCAAAATGGAACTCTGAGACTGAGTTTCCAATGGATTCGATCAACAGGTGTCATTGTGACATGATGCCGGAAGCCGGATTCTGCATAGTCAGCTTCTGCGCGAACGTCTCGATTAGCGTCACGTGTGCCTTCTCGAATTGAGCCTGTCGTTGCTACAAAATGACTGTCAGCGCTTCTGCGGTTATTGCCATTGCGGATTCTCACTGCAAAATATGGGAAAGACCCTGTTGCCAGTTGTCACAGCTGAATCCTACTGAACACGAGAGCGAATAACTGGTGCAAACAGCGGTGTGCGAATAATGTGAGTAGAAACCTCTTGTGATTGGCCGCCAAACTGGGATCGAAAAGAACCAACGAAAACTCGGACAAAGCAGACTAAGGATTGGCAATGTATTTACCACCAGATGCTTTGCGAAGTTACACGATAAACTGGTCGGTACTCATGGAAACTCATTGACCTTGTGGCCATGTGAGCGAGCAAAGAGATATTTGAATCACATGTAAATGCACCCGTCAGTAACGGCTTGAGATGTCTTAGTTCTGACAGCATAATTATGTTTTTAGGGTAAGGTTTACTCTGACCGTAACAATCCGCCACGCTTCTTATTTTTCCGAGTAATCCAAACTTATTTTCCTCCGCTTTCTCTATAAAGTACACTTTACGTGACACAGTTGAATTCGCAAGCCATCATTCAGTGACCTCAAATGGAAATTGATGTATACGCTGTAATGAAATGCAATAAAGTAATGAACGTTGCAGTGAGCATCAATCAATGAAAGACAATTGTTCAGTGCTTTGAAAGGAGCAGAAGCAGCAGAAACATGGCCAACAATCACAAACAACTTATATCAACTTCAGTCTGATTTACACGAAAGTATCACATTTTTTATAAAAGCATTGTAATTCGATGTTCCAAACTTTGCACCTTACTTTTACGTATACTTCTTATTCTGAAAACTGACCGAATTACTGCAAATATTTTACAAGCTTCTGAGTAGTCTGTGCATTGTTTATCAATATTTGTCGTGATGTTTACACACAAAATATTTGTCCAATCCTGGCAGTGTAAACTAAACATCAGCGAATCTCAGGCCACACACAGCTGTCGTCGAACACTGGCGTGACCTGTTTCACAAATTGCCAATTCTCCTTTTGATAAACACTCCATCGTTTACTCCACGGATCGATCCGGAAATTCGAAAGAGAGTGTTAGGATTGAAAATTTCGTCACACATGGAATTTTATCACAATCGTCTATTATTTTATTTATTAATATTAATATATAAAATAACTAAACTGATCAAGAATATGGTGTTCAACTGGTAAAGGCAACCTGTAGTGTGGTGTCTCAACTAGGATATATGAAGTATTTTTCTGTCTGAAATTCAAGTGTAAACTTTGTTCTCAGTATGGCAAGTGTTTCGCCAGATTCTCCCAAGGAGTGTTCTTGTGTAAAATCCATCTCTGAGCAAAGGTTGCCAAGTACATCACGTACACATGTTAATCTTTGCTTACTCTCTTACTGACAAATTCCGAGAATAGATCAACTAAACATATGATGGTTTGGCGGCTTGGCGGTGAAGGGACATCGACAGCAAGACAAGCGCAATATTTTGTCATCAACTAAATGGGGAAGTGGATCGATATTTGACTTAACATCTTTCCATCACAGACGGTTGAACACACGTGGTAACCTGAAGGAACATACACTTACAGCCACAATAGATTAGTGGTCATGTGTGCACCTTTATAAGCACCATCTCGTCGGTAAAAAATGATATGGTGTGTGTGTGAGAAACTTATGAGGTGAAGCAAAAATTTGTTACCGACGCCCACTAACTGAATCAACATTAGGTGAGAATTTCGTAGTTACAAGACTGCAATATGTCTGGCTAGACTACTTACTATCAGACTACTACTACTTACTATCGGACTATACCGTGCATGAATGATGTCTATACCATAAATGTCAAACGCCAATTGTTCATTTATTCTGAGGTAAGCTTTGTGCAGTTCGCTACATCTGAAGACAGCTCGATTTACCGTACTCAAACAAACTTACTTCTGGGTACGATATTCCAAGTGGGAAGTGGATAGTTCTAACAGTCAGCTCTGCTAGTTTCCCATCATACTAATTGTTGGCAAACTTTCGAAACACAAAGTTGTTGAAAACACAGTTAAAACTATCAGATGCAGGCCCAAGTTAATTATGTACATATAGGCACCAGGCACCATAAACACTGGGCAGCTGATCTGACTAGTAAAAAGATGAAAATCATCCGTTTCATCGAAAAATACCAGTACCAGTACTCCAAACATCAACTGAGGCGATTAACTCTAACCAGTATGTGCGCCGATATGTATGCTACATTAAAATGAATATATGTTTCTGGTATTGGCAATGCCCACGAACAAAATTACCACGGTTGCAATTAAAAAACAACAGTTAGGCCTTCGTGAAACGATATTTTATTTGATCCAAGTAGCACATGAAATTACTCAGGAGAAGCAACAAACTTTCACACACGATTCTAAATTGACCGTCGTTGTGGACCTAGGTGACACAAAGAGTTGCCTCCACGGTGGTGCCAATGTGTTTTTCTTAGACAAATACTGAAATGAATTAGATCCGAACAAAAGCGGATAAATGTCATAATCCGCCTAACTTTCTGGTAACACGGTCTCCTATAACGTTAAGTCGCAGTCCACAAGTCGAGTGGTAAATCTAGATGGTTTGTCCTTTTTTCTATGAAAAATTGGTAGGTTTTTATCATGCATTTGATAGTTTGAAAAATTGTCTTGTTCGTGAGCGTAACTTTTATAGTTTATTGTTTAGTGAAGATATCATATCGGTAACACAGACAATTGGGGAAACATATTTTCATTTTTTCCATTCACGTTGCCTGATGCATGTTGGTTACCAGACCTTTCTCGTCCCCCAAACGCTGAGACGTTCGTGTATAGTCAAGTGTAACCAAACATGTGATGTGATGAGTAATGCACTGAAATGATGAAACTGAACATTTTCACATACACCTTCGTGCAAGCTCACCTGGCTGTGATTATAGGGATTCGATTATGTGGTTTGCTAACGCGATTCAGCTATGAGGCTTGCTTCTGGGTATGACAATTTGGTAAAGCTTTTTAGTCGGAATCCCTACGAGGTAGTTTGCACAGTAGGTTTTACTTACGGGTTCACACTTATGGGACGATTGGCACACGTGTGAATTATAGGTCTTACTGATAGACACATCCTTGGACACGTTTGCCACTCTGCTTGATTAAGTTTCAACCTGTGAGTTGTATGTATGGCACGATTGTACTGTCAAAATCACGCATGCCTTCCACTACACTGCGTCATAAGTAGCTCAAGTGGAACAAGAACTCCTCTGATGTATCAGTAACACCTCGTGCTGCTCGTTAAGTATTAACTGCAATCTCCCGCAAGAAACAATAGTCCAAAACCTTCAAAATGTGAAATTTGCATCGCCATTCACTGCCGACAGTGGGCTGTTTACACATGTAATTTTAGTAGCTCGATCTGTGCAAACCATCGCAAACAAACTCATTGCCACTAATCTGTTCAACACATAGGATTACTGACCCAGCATAGTCGTTTGTTCTATGGAAAATGACCAACGACCCTGCTGTTCAAGGCTTCCTATGACGAAACAACTATGTTCTTCATGGTCCTGCGAATTGTGGTCTATGAAGAACCCAGTGCCAAACCTGAATTAATTGAACATACATTATTGCTGCTTGTAAATAACACATGAATATTATCTTTGCCTGATATGCTTAGCTTCATTCTTTCCCCCCTCCAGCCTGATTCTCTATACTGTTTGGCAAGTGCACAAAAGCTAGTTACAAACATTCCTCATCGGGTCATTGCTAACTTGTTCGGCTATGGCGCTCATTTTAGGGTGACCACGAGTAGGCGTATAAGCTGCATGTGATTTAGAAAAGTAAACTGGAAATTGGTTACATTTGAAGAGTAGACTTTCAGCGTCTGTAGACGCAAAAGGTTATCGTCAACACACGTGGAACTCCAAAGTTTTGGAATCCGGTTACCACAATGCAGTCCATATTGTACTAAATCAAGAGACTCTTCTAACATGCTCGTTCAGGTCAAGCTACAACACAAGTATATCATGAATAGGACAGCCTCCAAATGGTTGACAGTGACGCGTTGACACTGATAATCGCTTTCACTCTTTTGTTAGACTGGCGTAAGCAGAAAGTATTACGTTCTTCGTTAGGAACTAGATGTAGCCGATCCCAAACATCCTCACTTAATCAGTATGGTCAAGCCAATGATAGAACTACATTATTGGTCATAGGCTCTTTAATTCCCATTTGGTAGGTGTTTTACTTTGTCTCCTTGCAAAACTCAATTTTATGAGTTGTTGGCTACTTGCAGCCGATGACGCTGTAGAATATCCCCCTAGACTTTGCAGTACGTCGTGCCCCTAGGAAATGTTGGATGTCCTATATCATTTATTGAAATTCTACTTAATCAATGGACTACATGACCACAGTTGCCCTGAAGCGATGACCCAACTCATCATACAAGAAAGGGACTATCTACTGTACTGTGGTATAAGCGGAGCTCATAGTTCCGAAACACTCTGGTTCACTGCAGTAGAGGTCAACATAGTCTGGCACAGTCCATGACGACCATTGATCTCCCTGCCTTTCCATTAGCTTTGAAATCTGTAGTGAATGGATGACACCTGCCCCAGTCCGAAGAAACTTTCTGTATGATTTTGCTTGACCCTAGATGCACATTCCATCGTGAAGACGTAGGTCCTATATTGAGTAGCGTCCTCTTAAAAAGGTATGGCAAACCACAATGATTACCCTTTAGGATGATATTTCGCTTCGCGCCTGATTCCGTATGTTTTATACCGTAGACTGCTAGATACTGTGGGATTCTTTTCCATTAAATTGATTCGAAATATGCTTAAAACGTCAGCAGTGCAGTATGCTACCTCTTGAAAAGCATCTTAGCCTTGTCACTCTCAGTTGTCCTTAATAATGGTCGCCTGCGTTAGTCAAAACCGTTTATCTCAGCCAAGTCGGTTGATTAGAAACGTACGTGTTTCACGTGATGTCATCTTATGGATACAGCCGAGCCAGTTGTAGAAAATGAAATCCACAAAGTGCATAAGCATAAGCGGTAGATGGGTACGGTGATCTCCCAAGAAGTTTCACAAAGTGGCAGAAGATACATCTTTCTTGTCATCTAATGCCCATATTTGACAGCTGTCGGCTTTGTTTTAGGAACGAGCCAATAAACTATTCACAGTGAACAGACTAGCTTTGGTATATCACAAATGATTAAGACAAAAGTTCGCCATGCATTTGGTGTGGTCAAAAACAACTCTTTTAAACCATGCAAAAAATATTTTAAATTTTAAACAATACAGCCATTAACTTCTACCCTGCTGCATGAAAATGTTGACAAAATTGATTAGTAATAAGTAGTTTGGCAGATTTGATAATTTAGAAGTGATCCATTTGCGAAAAATCTGGACTTCGGCTGGATTCGAACCAGCGACAGAAACACCATGCCCAAACGCGGCAAGCGCTCTACCAGCTGAGCTACGAAGCCACGCCGGAAGCTCAG
>JTDE01000175.1:327372-344495 GCA_014338405.1 Paragonimus skrjabini miyazakii | reverse complement strand
ACAAAGATGAATAGTGTAAATATCGAATAGGCAAAGAAGCTGAAAATGTTATCCTACATGTTTCACTATCAAATGTGTTGGTGTTCTTGTTGAAAGGCAAAACCAACACTGTAGGGTCGTATATTTCCATATCGGTCATATCTGTGAAACGCCGCAAAATGAAGCACTCTCGAGCGTTAGGATGACGTATTTCATCCCGAGAATTGTAGTGATCCCTTTCATAAGGCTTGAAAAAGTGAGCTAACGCCATTGGCGAGTTGTTTTCGCCAAAATGGTGAAAAAGTTTCCTAACCAAGCTAATACTTTCGGGACTTATTCGATATATCCCCATTTTTGTCATTAACGCTGCTTATTTACAATCAATGTATTGTACATACTAAGCCTGGAATTCCAATTTTAAAATTTCCAAAAATATTTAAAAAACCAAAATTCGCGCCAAAACGACCATTTTACTTTCTGAACGGCCTTCAAGGCGAATCCCTCGAATCTGATATTTGCCTTAATATCCCAACCAGCCATTTTGCTAGCTTCTGTTGGGGTGAGTTTAACATCGACAAAACTGGTCGCAATGGCACATTGTCCTTGTGAAGCTTGGGCAATCCATAAATTTGAGGCGTACGAGAGCCTCTAGGTCGTAAAGCCTTTGCTGGTGTTGAGTTGAATAAGTTCATTTGTTGCAACGGTTTTAGTTCTTTTGATATGCTTTGTTGGAACTCAGAGGGAATATCAGGGGCACCATGAGCCACGAACTTGGAAGGATCATTCAAACTTGGCTACCATTTTCTATATAGCTCGATTTGTTAAGTAATGCTGCTCCTGAACCCTTATCTGGAAGCAAAATCACCGACGCGTCGTTCTTTCTGAGCTCCTCCAAGGCATCAATGTATTTTGGTGTAAGCGCATATTTCTGTCTAGAAACAGTTGTGCGATACTGATGTTTAAGATGAACTAGTTTCACTTTGAACCACTGCGCATTTTCATTGGTGGTTGGGGTCAGTCTTAAGAGTTGATCAAAAAGTAGTTCAAATTGAACCTATGTTTCAATGTTACATTTTTTCCGTGGAATGCAAAATTTCAACTCATACGAAAGTGCTTCTAGCTGTGTTATACTCAGCCGCAGTGAAGACAAGTTAGTTACAGATCTATTGGGATTTTTAGATAGAGTAGCTTCACAACAATTATGCACAAGTGACTTTTCCAATTAATCTACCATGGACTTCTTAAACTGTTCAACCTTTTCACGACAAAAGTTCACAAACGTCAAGTGACATACCAGACTGAGCTGATCCACGAAAGGTCCATTATTCATATGCAGTGAACCTGGTCTGAGGACAGTATTGCTACAAAACGGAAGACCAGTGGACTACCGAGGCAGGAGTCTTTCGCCTGCTGAGCGAAACTACGCGCAAATTGAAAGGAAATGCTGGCAGTGATTTACGCCCTGGAACGTTTCAGCACTTATATGTTTGGTCGGAAAACAATAGGTCATACCGACCACAAACCGCTAGTTTCAATAGTGAGGGGACCGTTATCCGCTGCACCAAGAAGGTTACAAAGAAGGCTAATCAGAATGCAAAAATATGATGTCGAATTGATCTATCAGCCAGGGATTCAGATGCACATAGCTGACACCTTGTCCAGAGTTTGTGGTAAAGATTCCTCTTGCGAAGAGCTTCATTTTGACACTATTGTTGCCATGGATTACACTATGACGGAAACCGCCATAATAACCGACCTTAAAGAAGCAATGGCACAGGACGCCACGTTACAACGTTTGACTGAAACAATTAAAAACGGGTGGCCACACGATAAGTAAAAGTTGCCCGAGGAACTAGCAGTCTTCTTTAGTGACCATGATCAATTTATCCAGGAAGACGGCTTGATATTCTAAGGAGAAAGAATCGCAATTCCGAGAACATTTCAGCGGAAGATGTTGGAGCATGTTCATTTGACGCATACGTGGGTGAACGGCTGAATACGGAAGGCAAAGGGGCTTTTCTATTGGCCTCAGATGTCGAGTTCCATAAGGGACTACATACAGAGCTGTAATGCATGTCGGACTATTGACTCAAAGCAAACCAAGGAAACGATTCTGATGCATCAAATCCCTCAAAGACCTTGACAGCCATTATCGGCGAACATCTTTGCATTTAACAATAAGCAATACTTAGTCACAATAGATCATTTCAGCAATTTCTACGAATCAAAATGACTGAGTTCCACTACTTTCAGCACGGTCGTTAGCAGACTGCAAGCCCAATTTGCGCGCTATGGAATACCTGAGATCTTCTTCTCAGACAACGGACCACAGTTCATTGGCACGGATTTTAGAACGTTTGCTGAAAGGTGGGGAGTCCAGCAGTCCATACTGCAGTCAATCGAATGGTAAAGCCGAAGCGGCGGTCAAAATGGCAAAGCGATTGCTGCAACTGGCATAATTATCTGGAACTGATCCATATTTAATGTTACTGGAGAAACGGAATACTCCTACTGAAACTATGGCTCACAGCTCAGCTCAAAGAATGTTGGGAACGAGAACACGCACGCATTTGCCGATAATAGGAAAACTACTAAAACCCCAATCACCGAACGGAGCCGGAGTGCAGGACGAGCTGAGGAGACAAATGCTAACCCAAAATCGATACCACGACAAGGGAGCCCGCGACCTACCGGTTCTGCAGGTGGGCGACAAGGCATGGGTACAGTGCGTTCCAGAAAACCCACGGCGATGGACAGAACGAGTGGTGGCGAGATACTGCGGTTACCGGTCCTATAAAGTTGATTCCGGAGGAATACCGAAGAGGAGGAATCGAGTGCATTTGAGAAAACGAGTACAACCGAATGAAGAGCACCTGCTTGAAGAGGAGCAAGGATTATCACGAACCAGGAGTGAATTACGCTACGAAAAAGGAAGGATGTAGAGGGTTTGGATTGGTTAAACGCATCGATACGAAGTCAACCAGGGATTCGCAGAAGACAACGGCCAATCAGTGTCGACAAGGCGAGCAGACTGGTATGTCAGCGTGGGAACCAATCAAGACGGCACGCTGCTCCAGCATCGGATTTTGTTATAACAAGTGTCGGATTAAAACAAGTTGTTTAAGTGCGTCACGTGTTAAAAAACGAGCTACTAGCGAAGTGGGGCTGACCAATGGAAAAGTTGAAGCGACAGCACCAATTGTATTTCTTCATTTTACTGATACATCTTGTCTAGGAAATAACCAATAGAAACCCAATAAATCGCGATGTGCTTTGTGTCACGAAGACTGGTTTTTGCTTTCGTTCCGGGAGACCGTGATTCTTAACTGGTTCGACGATATTGTCCCAGCTATTCGATCTGATTCTGCGGAAGACATTTTGCCAAACGTCTGATGTTACACAAAGTTGACCGCAAGTTCTGTAGACGAAGTCGCTTGCACGTTGTTGATAATGTAGTGGGACGCGTTACCCACGAACCAGCCACGTGATAACGTCAGGTGCAATCACTTTTATTAGTGACATTTCGTCGACCATTTTCTACGCGAAGTACTATCAGGAACACAGACTAAATATATAATTCAGATGTATAACTAACCAACAAACGTGGCGGCATAGTTTTCATTAGAACTCACTTTCATACTTAGTGTACAATGCAATACAAACTGAACGTGTTCGAAAAGTACAAATTCGATATCTCCAAAACCACGCAAAATGGAGCGTTTCTGCATAACAGGAATCTGTATTCCACTATGAAAATTCCGATGGAAGCATTCTCAGAACGCGAAATTGATTAGGAAAGCCAACATGATGCTTTTATTGAGAAAGATGGTAGCATATCTTAACAAAAGTGCGAGCATGAACAATTTTTAAGTATAGCTGTTTTTACTCCTTGCAATACAACTACCATACTGAATAAAATCTATATATTTGTTCCTAAATATGCATTTTAACATTTCATGAAAAGTTGAAAAATACCTTTTCGCGCCTGAGTGACCGTTTCCATGTCGTTTCGGCCCGGAACTACCATACCGGCGAACTACGTAACTGCCTAACTTACCACACAACACGCGCTGGAGACCTCATGAAATATATTTTTCAACAGTCATGCTAATTCGACAAACAATGGCGTCTCATTTCTCCCCTCAATAAACCTGTCTTCGTGCGAACCTCTACAGTGCGGATTAGTTAGTCAACGTCCACTTCACATTTCGTAACCACGCTCAGGGGCCACTGGTCTCTGGTCAGTCCGTTGGATACAACAAGAACAACGTCACCCACCTGGAAATTGGTTTGCCTTGTCAACCACCTCTGGTGTACTTGCAACGATAACGCATACTCTCGAGACCATCTTTTCCATGAGGTAATTACTATATGATTTGTTTGTCTCCAACACCTAGTTTACCTATCTACCAGACTGGATTCTGGGGCCAACCCAGTATTGCTCTTCAAGAGAAGTTAGACATCCGGGGTTAGATCGATATAGTCACGACCATCTGAGACAACAGGCACCATTTATCTGTTTTTTAAGATGTGCTCTGCTTCGGTCAATGAAGTTGGAAGGGTTTCGGCATCGGCAGATTGCGCTGAAAATACATCTTAGAGGTCGAATCGATCGCTTCTATACTCCATCCCCTTACTAGCACTCGGCGGGTTGAAGCGCCTTTCCGTAAGAACATATCATTGAACGCACACGCTACCTAAGTTGCGAACCCGGCCTCTAAGCTCTTTCTCAGTGGCTATAATAATGGGGACCTTCACCAGAAAAATAACCTCAGACCTACCTCTTTGTCCGAGGAATCGTGACAGGAGCATAATATACGAGTCGGTACTCAACGAGTGCGCTACTTCGATGTGCGCTTTCAGGGATTATAAACACGTGAATATACATCAATATCTTTTTTCTGAAGTCCTGCTTCTTTTCACACAAAAGGGTCCAAAACAATCTGGCTCTGCGTTCGTGATGGTAGAGGGGTCATCAGCTGCTTACCGACCAAAAAACAGCGGTGACGTCAGGCCAAGCAAAATCCAATGACTCGCTTAACCGCCGCACCACCCTGTATGATCCATGGGTGACTCCCTAGCAAACACAACAGATGGGACCTTCCTGAATGACTTCCGACTTCGTGATGATATCTTTTAATGTGGTCCATTTTGTGGTGGCGCCTAGGCAAAATTATTGAGTGCATGGTTTCAAAACTGTAAGCCGAAGGCGACAATCAACTTCCTACCCGTAGAACTCCTTCAGTCATTACAGGAACAATTTTTTGAAGTAGTTCCTTTGAGAGAGAACAGGGGAACTGTCACAGTCAGTGAGTGACAGTGGGGCTACCTCCTCGGGGAGGCACTCTGACTGCACTGATCTAATCAAATCTACTTCTGCCAATTTGATCTCATTTGAACTCAGGAGGCCGATTTTCCTAAGCAATTCTGAGTGCCCATCATGGAGTTTCAGAATGTCGCACTTGAACCGGGTAAGCCACATCACTGCTTTGAGCAATCAGGTCCAAGTTGAATACCGAATAATAAAGTGAGGCAGACCGGCTGCTTGGAAGACAAAGTTAACGCGAACCGGTGTCTCCTTCAACTCGATGTCGTTGGGCTCAACCAGAGAGTTGAGTTTTGGAGACCATGATCTGCAAGACTGACTCAAGAACTCAGGACCTTTTAGCCACTTGTTTCTTACTAGGTCGCCCGTCGAACCGCGCGATGCTAAGTCAGCCGGATTTTTTTCGGATCTCATGTGTCTCCATTGTTTAGGTGTCGACGACTGGTGGATCACAGAAAGGCGGCTAGCCATAAACCTGCAGAACCTAGTCGACACATTATGTATGTAGTAGAGGACGATCATGGAATCAGTCCAAAAATGACAATATCGGAACATCTGACCCAGGTTGCTGACGATGATTCCATGCAACCTCACGGCCAGGACTGCTGTGACTAATTCGATTCGCAGGATAGTCACCGCTTTGAATGGTGCAACTCTAGCTTCGTTAAACAGTAGTTTACTGTTTCTGGCACCCTCATTTGACGCCCACACGCTACTGCTTCATAACCCCCTTCCGAGGCATCATAGAATATTTGCAATTCGGATAGCTCCGCCGCAATAGCCTGCGAAAACAGCATCCAGCGTGGAACTCGTAAGTCATCAAGAGCCTTCAAGTTTGTCAATCAAGCTTGCCACTCTTTGGGGTCTTCCAGACACAATGGTTCGTCACATCAAAGACCACTCTTGCACAACTTCTGAAGCAAATATTTGCCTGGCAGCAGCCTTGACCAGAAGAGGCCCAAAGGGTCGTATAGCGAAGAGACACAGGATAGCGCCCCTACCCTAGTCTCCGCTCTGTCGGGAAGCTGGAGGCTCAAGCGAAACTCAGCCGTTTCAGCATCCTATTGCATACCGTGAGTTCGTTATGATAGTAGGAATTTGTCTGTAATATCTACTAGGGAAGGTGAATGCTCTGAGGTCTGTATTGATGCTAGCGCCTCACGGTCATTCGAAACCCATTTTCTCAGTCGGAAGCCCCCTCTTGCCAACATATCTCACACCTCTCTTAAGAAGCCTTTTGCTATCTCCGCGTTAGAAACCGAAACTAGGCAACCATCAACACAACAATTCGCCCGTACTGATTCGCGAGGGGACTTTTCACACATCAACTCGCAGTCCTCAGAAGTGCGTCGTAACACATAAATCGCGCACAACGGTGAAGAGGTAGTGCCAAATGGATGGGAAGCCATTTGGTACTCTACTGAATCTCTTGCAAGGTAATCTTCGGGTCATCACGGGAAACGGAATATTCCTTGATCACGAACAGTGATGCGTACTTGCAGAAACATCTATTCGATATCCGGCGACATCACCATGCGAAATCGTAGCAATACGCCTATCAGGTTTGTAATCAGGTTTGTAGCAGTGTAACGTGGCAGGTACCACCGGTGCGGGTATCTTGGGGGACCCCTTCAACTTACCGACGTTCAATGTGATGTTGTACCACGTTCGACTACTTTCAGAACGTAGCTGTATCACGGATAAACCCCCTCTTCAAGTAGAACAAACGTCTCTGGACCATTTTGCAGTTGTTAAGAAAGATGAGGTGCTCATTATTTCAAGGAAGGGGCACTTCATAGTGCCGGTTTGCGCCCAGCGCGGACGGCTGTACAAGTGATAAACCACCGAAACCACTATGGAGAGTGTGGGACCATTCGGTGACATATCTGTGAACTCAGTATCATATAAGGTATGAATCTAGTCCACCAACGTAGAAACGTCCTGTGAAAGACGGTTGACGGACGCCTTCGTCTGGCATTCACTAGTCCGCACAATATTCAACCGAACGGATTCATCACCGCTTAAAGGCTGACTACATCTCCCTAGCAGTTAATCTAGAACCCAGTGCGCCTCGGGCACGTCACAACCGAAGGGAATAGAGAATTCATCTTCCTCAATTCCACAGAATGTAACGTTCAGCAGGTGTATACACTTACTGGTGTTGTGAGTCAAGAACACCAATGGCGCAATGGTTGTTTATTTAGGAAACTAACACGAGTTAGGTGTTCAAGCGGGACATAAAACAAAAACACTCGTCTGCATATGACAATCGTTCCGGAACACCTCGGCTGCCGCAGACGCTAATGCTCAGCTGCTTTACGTAGCCGGAACCATTCCATGGCATGTTGTGCTGTCATGTTGGTATGATGATTCTTCCAGCGGATAATTTGACGGCAAACTCCCTGCTGTCGCCACACTACTGAATAGTGGTGGTGTGAGTAGAGTACGATCACTCCTCCTCACTGCACCCCTTCATCTCCAAACATTGTTCCAGCTGCAGCAACAGTCGTTCAGGTTCTCTTTGCCCTCTTGACAATCTGCCTGTCAACGTCGGTGATGATGACACGCCTGGTGTGCATACTCTCCTGATCGGAATGTCATACTATTTACAAAGCTGGCTTTCGTGTACTCGATGTTTATTCTTCTCGTTCTTAATCAGATACACTGGACCACGGCGGTCCACTACTACATACAGTCCCCTTCATTTTGCCAGGAACTTCCTGGATTCTGGCCCTGTTGCACCCGGACTACACCGGTCCCTTCGGACCAACTTAACCCAATAACTTTGCTATTCACTGCTGCTTGGAAACTACTTGTGCGTTCGCCAAGTTTTGGTTGGCCACTCTTCGAGATTTTGCTAATTCACGCATTCTCATCAGTTGGTCTCCCCATAAACTAATCTCTTGATCGACTGGCAGGCGTGGCACGCGCCCGTACATTAGCTCGAACGGCGATTTCTTCGTTGTTTCTTGAAGCGAACAGCGATGGGCCAACAGAATCACTGACCGCATTTTCTCCCAGGTTCCTCCTTTCGCCGCCAACCGCTCCTTGATTGTGCGATTATTTCGTTTCGTCAATCCATTTGATTGAGGGTGGTGTGGCGTTGTGCGATTTTTCTTGATTCCCAAACGCTCCAAGCAATTCCAAAACTCTACACTTCGAAGCCGAAACCTTGATTAGTCAATATGCTTCGCGGTATTCCATGATCTGCCACGATGTATTCCGCTCTGCACACTGTGCTTGCACGCTGATCGGGTATAACTGCTGCTTCGATCCATTTTGTACAATATTCCGCCGTGACTACGATCTACTGATTTCCGGAAGTGGTTACTAGGAAGAGACCCATCACATCCAGCGAACAAAATTCCCTGATCTCGCTGACCGTAATTGGTTGTGTAGGATACTGACTGAGGTAGTTGGAGCTCTTCAGCAGTTGACATTGCTGGCCCGTCAGCACATTATTGTCAACATCCTTCTTCATTCCCGACTAGTATGCCTTTTGCTTCAGCATTTCATAAGTTCGATGACATCCCGTATTAGTCAGCTGATGACATTCCTCCACAACTGTTCCTCTCAGGCACGCCTATTCGATCCCGCAATTGGCGCATTAAGATTCCGGCTCTACTCAATCGCAAGTCAGACCGGCACATTCTGAAAGCCTTGGTCTCCGAATTCTCTTCGTTCTGTGATAGTCGTTCTCCAGAAAGAGGTTGACAAATCACGATTCGGAATGTCTTGTCCGTCCTGTGCGCTACCTGTAACTTCCCGGGGTCGTTCTCCAGTTCAATACCGTTGACTCCGATTACGTCCTTGTGAATTTCATTCATGTGCTGCGGTCGGGAATGCAAATCGGGAATATAGTTCTCTTTTACAGCTACATGGCGAATTGCAACGTTCTACTCGTGTAATTGTGGCGACCAACGAGTCGGCTTTCCCCGGCAGTCGTTTGCAGATTTGACCCACTCCGACGGTTTGTGGTCAGTCTCCACATGGAAACGTCAGTCAAGCAAGTGCGGTCTCCATTTTTCTAATGCCCACACGATCGCCAAACACTCCTTCTCTGTATCTGAGTAGTTTTGTTCAGCAGGAGCTAACACTCGGCTGACCTATTCTACAATACCACCTTCCTGCTTCAATACAGCTCCGATTCCCACATCGCTCGCATCCGTTGCGACAGCGAAGCTCTGTCCAGTCACTGGTAACTTCAAGGTCAGCTGTCCCTCTTCCATCAATTGTTGGATCTCAACAAACGCTTGATTGGCCTTTTTGTCCAGTGAAGTCGTCAATTCTTTTTCAGAATTTCTTATACTGGGCCCGCGCGTTCGTTGAAGTTTGTGATGAAACGGCTAAAGAACCCGACGCGACCAAAAAATTGCCATAACGTCCTCTTTGATGTTGGCACCGAGATGGCTCCGATCACCGGCAGATTCTCTGGATTTGGCTGGACCTCACTCTGGCTGACCTTGTGACCGAGTAGTACTACCGTTCGTTTCGCCAGTCGAGACTTTGAACTGTTGATCCGTAGACCGGATTGTTCAGTCTTCTGCCATACAGCTGAAACGTGTCCAGTATGTTCCGTCTCATTTGCGCCGTGGATGACTATCGTCTCCATAGACAACAGTATTGTTCAGACTATCCAGCACCTTCAACATCAGTCGCTTGAACGTGAAAAGTTCGCCTGACATTCAGAATGGCATGCGTTTGAAGCGGTATTGTTTTTCTCCCACTGTGAATGCCGTTTTGTCTCCATCTGATTGCTTGATTGGAACTTGCCAATATCCAGACCGCAGGTCTTGCACTGTAAATATCTTGGCGTTCTGTAGCCTGTCGAAAATTTCTGCCACAGCTGGGACTGTTACCACTTTATTAACTGTAACCTCGTTGAGCCTTCTGAAGTCGACACAAAATGGAAATTTACCATTGGGCTTCCTGACCAACAGAACCGGAGTACTGAACGGGATATCAGCCTACTAAATGATTTCTTTCTCCAGTATATCTTTCATTAGTCGCTCAATTTCCGGCTGCAGGTGAACCGGAGTTCTTCTGGGGCTGACTGGTCCAAACTGCCCTGGTTCAATGGAGATTTCATGTTCAAACCAGTCACAATAGCCATATTGGTCCTGATCCGTGGTGAACGACTTTTGGAATTTGCGTATCACTTCATTCAGCAACTGATTGTCACAGGCTGGTATTGCTCCGGGCGCGTCCGCTCCAATTTGTTCCAGCTGGGGTTTGCATTTTCTCACTACTGGGACCACACGATATTTTGATACAAGTCTGTCATGCTTTAACCCAATCATAGCCTCAGCGCAGTAAAAAAGATCTGCTCCCAACATAGTCTGACGTGCGACGGGGGAAATGACGGAAGGTCGCTTGACTACGTGATCATCGGTTCCGATATCATATTTCACCACGCCCGTATTTCTGTGTGTAAACCCACCGGCTGTTCGAACGACCATCGCACACGGCTGAACAGTTTCTTTCGGCCTTGGTCCAATCAATTAAATGGCAGCCCCAGTATCAACCGAGCAACTTTCCGAGCTACCAATGATTTTTATCCTAGCCTGAACTGCCGTCATTTCAACCGCCCCTATTATCGGATCACCCTGCCCAGACGAAAAACAACCAGCGAAACGTTTAGTTACATGAAACCTTTTCTCGTCTCGCGGGCAAAATCTCCGTCAGTGTCTACGTCTTCCGCATCTGTAACAGACGGCGCCACTGTTATCCACCCTCCTCATCTTCAAAGCCGTCACTTCTTGGATCAGTTTTTCCACTGCGGTCTGCAGTCATTCACTACGCTTGCTTCACTTGTCTTCAATTTGCTGACTGTCGGGGAGTTTTCTGCCAGTAATTGTCGAGCCGCATCAGCCAGCTGTTCCGAAGTCATTGGATGTACAATGAGGGCCACCCAGAGCTGATCCCGCACCGTTGGTGGCACTTCGACCAAGAACTGGTCAGTCAGCATGCGCCGCTCTGAATCCTGGTCTAAATATGGCAAGCCTCTTGACAACGCTGCCCGCAGGAACACGGCGTAAACCAGAGCGTCGCCTCATGGTCCAAGCCCATGAATGCTAGTCGTTGACCGTGAGTTTCTGAGTTATCGTGTTCGGGAAAATTATTTTCCTGGAAAAAATCATTTTACTAGCCTGGTATCTGGTGCAGAAATTAAAGCCGTCAAAGTCTGCAACATGGACTCATATGTTTTGTTTTAACTAATCAATAATTGAAGACCACCTCATCGTACTTATTTTTCGGAAATCGTTATGGCTGCTGTTGTTAGTGTCGATTGCGTGTGACAATGTTAACACAAGAATGTTGGGGTTGTTTTCAATTTATTTTTTCATGCTTGTCATTTGTTTGTTAGTGTATTTTCAGTTGTTTATTTTTTATTTGTAGCAGATGGACAATGTTGTGACTTTAAAGTCGACGTTGGAAGATCGCGAGTTTCGCACTTTCTCATAGTTTCAGGAGTGTCTTCAGAGGTACATGGACGAGGTGGGCGTTATTTACGTTCGTGGGACTAACCGTAGGTCAAAAACGTACGATAAGGGAAGGTGATATGGCTTCCTAAAAACCGTGCAGATTCATTATCGTTGTACGAATTACAAAAGGCGTAGAAATGTTTGCAGGGGTGTGCGACGTGTCTAGTGGGTTAACTGTTGTTAGCCTTAACAAATTAGTTCTGGCCACAGGTTGCAGGTCAGGATTTCATGTGGTCCGACGAGATGCATATCTGGCTGTGAGCTCTTTCGAGTTGAAGTACAACCACCTTCTCAACCGTCTGCTATATGATTCCCATCCTACGAATCGTGGACTCACTGTCGGTGAATTGAACGAATGCAGGAGTCTGTTCCAGTACAATACACTAACTGCTGACATTAAACAGTATGTGGCGGATGTTTACGGGAAGTTTATCATAACCGCTGGCCATGGAAATATCCGCCGCGAGTTAAACCCTGCAATGTCAAGTGGGTAAGTTACCTAAGGTTGGCCACGGAACATTAAATAATCTCGAAGTAGTGCTGTCGGTGATTAGTGCGATAGGTGTGGTGCGCACTATGCGGCATAACGGCAACAGATATATGCATATTTGCCTTGCCCAACAAACGCAGGTCGAACTTTTCCGACGTTTCTCGCATGTTGTGAATGTGAATGTTACCCACGGGATAAACAGGCACAAGTATGTCATTGTATATTTTCTCATACTTCCGAAGCTGGAAGTTATATCAGTTCCTCGTATTGGACGGTATGGGACGACTGATCGGTGATATACTGGTACGTTCGTAGTGAAAATTATGCTCCACTACTTAGACTTTTCGAAATGTTCCGTGAAACGATGGGTGATCAAATTGCAGTGAAAACATTTGTTCCGGATAAGGTGGCTGTGCAAGTGACGGCAACAAGTGTTTTTCGGTTACGACATCCTGTTGTGTTATTTTCATGTACGTGATGCCGTACGTTAGCATGTAAGTTGACAAAATTCGTCCGTCATATTAGTTAGAAGACGAACTCTTCTCGCAGTCGTTTTCTCTTCCACGGAATAGGTACGGCAGACAATGAGGATGAGTAAGTTGCACTGTTTACCATAAGTTCAAACGTGATTTGTATATCATCGGCCGAACGGATAGGAAGTTTCTGAATTATTTCTTGTGTAATTGGTTGTACATCAAGCCGAAGCGAACCATCCATGCGCAAAGCGGTTTTGTCCACTTTGGCAGTCGCACGAATAATAGGCTGGAAAACGCAATCGCACGGTTGAAGAAGAGGTCGCACCGAAGAGACTTCCTAGCCGTCGCCATTCAGAAAATATGAATTCACAGTGAGTGGCTGATACGAGAGTGCGAAATACAAACGACCTATGGGTGCGATCGTCGTGAGGTTGTGGATGTTAACGGATACGTGAAGAACATTCTTCACAGAATGACCACATTCGCAAGTCATCTTGTCCAAAAATATCTGAAAGGACGGACTCCACGACTCCATTTCGAAACAATATCTGAGTGCAAGTTAGGCGGTTCTCTATAAATCACCCTAAACATTGCAGCTTCGTGCACAACATGATGGCGACATTTTTGTCGTGGATAGCGTCGAGGGCACATGTGAATGAACATTCTACCGTACAATGTGGCTGCCATGCACACACATTCTGTCGGTGTTTCGGAAACATTTCTACCCCAACGGTAAGGTCTATTGTAATTTTCATTTCCCTTCCCCAAAGTCACGTCCCCAGTCATGAGCGGTGGCTGGCAGAGTACAACTTGCCAATCTGACGGTTGGTAGGCCCACAGCTTTGGCCGTTTACTGCAGCCAGTTTCAACCGTCACAATAAAGCCCTTCATCATGTACTTGAACAACTGCACGACTACAACAACCGCACGGCGGTGACTTGCTTTAACAGCATCATTGCTTTTGCCAGTAATATAGTGGAACATGTAAAAACTGGCTTACCTTTATACGACTTTCCCATGGGCTCAGCTGCGAGCGGCATGCAACCGAGGTGGGTGAAAAAGCCTAAATCGGGGCTGCCATGTGGACACTGCGGTGACCCCGTACAGATGGACAGTTATTGGTGTGGTGCCGATCAGCTGATTTTTCAATCCAAATGTATGCAAATGACAGACAAACGATTGTCCATTCAGTGGCAAACAGCTTCAACCTCAGTCGCCTGGTAATTGCACGTTTCCAATCCTTATTTTTGTCAGTTCCTTCTACTTCAGCCGTTGTTCGCACTCCCTGGTGATTATGGGGAGCAAGTCTCGCATACCAACCACGACAGATGTCGAATTAGACCGGTCCGCTGACAGTGTACGGCTTGCACACGGGCCGAAAAAAGCAATAATCAACAAAGCGTGGAACTGTTATCCTGTTTATATAATTGAAGAAAGTAAGTTCCTTCACTTCTTGCAGATATCAGATGCGTTGAATGACATGATGATGAAAACTTCATCTGATACACGCTTTCAGTCATCCGGAAGGACATGCATAACACATGAAAACTGGACGCTACATTCTGTGCTGGAAAAAAGCAGATGTTTGTAGATTTATCCACACTGACCAAATACATAATTCAAGATTCTATTTCCACGTTTTCGTCCGAAGTGTTCGGCATAACTGGTGAGGTAAGACAAATGGACGGAGCAGTTACAGGTGTCTAAGCATGAAGCACAGTTTGGCTTAACTCGTCCAGTTCACTTAAGCTATGGTCAACGCCAAAGTATATAGTATGCATTCACACTAATAGCTGATTTCTCCAGTTCATTTAAGCTGTGATCAACGCCTAAGTATGGGCAGAAGTGGCCGCCTTACGCAAAGGCTTAGACAATATGACTATTAGCCGTTCCGGAAGGCGATCCCCACGGCGTCGGCGTAAAAACAGGTCTCCCCGTCGACGCAAATCACATCCTCGTAAAGGCTTCTGCTGGTACCGTGAACGATATGGTACTAAAGCCACTAGGTGTACAACCCCCTGCTCGTTTCCTTCACCGCTCCAGGGAAACCGGATCGCCGACGTGTAATGGCGACGGACGTCGCCGGCAAATCAACCCCTAGTCGCCTCATGTTTGTCAGGGATTTCTCCACAGGGACCGCATTCCTGGTGGACACAGGAGCGCAGGTTACCGTAGTCCCACAGACCCCTTTCGATGCGACACAGTCAGGCGCTCCTCATCTCCGTGCCGCCAACGGCACCGTTATCCAGACTTTCGGTCAACGTTCGCTAACATTGGACTTAAATCTCCGACGAAACTTTCGCTGGATTTTCGGTGTCGCTGCTGTTCCGTTTGCCATTATCGGTATCGATTTCCTCCGGCCTTTCGACCTTCTAGTCGATACGCGACGCCGGAAACTAATAGATGCCGTTACGCACCTGAGCATTAACGGTAATCGCACGACCATCGTAGCTATCAGTCCTGTTTAAGCAACACCGACTGCTCCACCGTCTTTTGCGGGACTTTTTCGATAGTTCCCCCAACTAGTCCGGACGTCGAACGCCGTGCCCGCTGTGACATCCAATGTCACGCACCACATAAGAACCAAAGGCCCGCCTGTGCCGGCTAGGCCTCGCAGGTTGGCCCCTGAGTAACTTAAAGTCGCTAGGGCAGAGTTCGAACACATGCTCGAACTCGGGATCATTCGCCCTTCCGACAGTTCTTGGGCCTCACCATTGCACCTGGTTCCCAAGAAATCAGGAGACTGGCGTCCTCGCGGTGACTACCGCGGTCTTAACAGAGTGGCAGTCCCTGATAAGTATCCTATTCCACACATGCAGGATCTTACGACCTGCCTTGCGGGCAAAAATACCTTCAGCAAAATCGATTTAAGTACCGTGAATATGCCCGGTCTAGTCATGGGAAGAAGCGTGTAGCAAACAAGCTTGTTTTCAGTGTTTTTTGAAAATCGATTTAGTCCACGCTTATCATCAAATTTCAGTGGCGGCGGAAGACATACTTAAGACCGCTGTGATTACCCCATTTGGCCTTTTCGAGTTCTTGCGAATGCCATTTGGATTGACCAATGCCGCCTAGACTTTTCAACGCTCCATGCACGAAGTTATCCGCGTCTGACTTCGTCTATCCTTACCTTGACGATATCTTGGTTGCTAGCTCTTCTGATGAGGAGCACCTTTCGCATCTGCGTAGTCCGTTTGGACGACTGACTAACACGGTATCACAGTCAACCCAACGAAATGCAAACTGGGCAAGCCGACCATAGAGTTTATAGGTCACCGAATGTCAGCCGACGGAATTGCTGCCCTTCCTCCCAAAGTTCAAGCTATCCAGGATTATCCCGAGCTTTCTTCTTTTAAGCATCTTCGTAGGTTCTGTGGCCTGATGAATTATTATCGTTGATTCATCCCTCGTTGCGCGCATATAATGCAACCGATGGCCGATCTCCTCCGTGGAGGTGATTGTAAACTGTCATTTGCTGATTCAGCGCGCACAGCACTTAGAGAGCTTAAAGAAGCTATCTCCAAAGTAGCCCTGTTAACTCATCCAGACCCCAGCGCTCAGTTGTCGATAGTAACCGACGCTTCCGATACGGCTGTCGGCGCCGTGCTACAGCAGTACGTTGGAAGCAGTTGGCAACCCCTCGCATTCTTTTCAAAACGATGGCAACCAGCCGAGACTCGATACAGTACTTTTGGGCGAGAATTGCTAGCCATCTATCTTGCTATACGCCATTTTCGGCATTCTGTTGAAGGCCGACAGTTCACGGTCTACACTGATCATAAACCATTGGTGTATTTTTTAAACTCTTCGTCCGGTAGGTATACCCCCAGGGAAATCAGTTCACGACAGATATACGGCATGTCTCGGGTGTTCTTAATCCTGTCGCTGATGCCCTCTCACGGGTATACCAGGTAAGCAATTCTACGCCTATCCCTCTTGACTTGGCCGCCATGGCCGCTGCGTAAACAGGCGACCCCGAGATAGACCAACCCCGCCAACGTAGCTCTCTCAAAATACAGCCTATTCCATTAACTTCCCCTGAGGGTACCATCCTGTACGATGTTTCACAAAGCGTACCTAGGCCTGTATTGCTCTTATCGTTTCGTTGTGCAGTGTTCAACGCAATGCATAACTTATCGCACCCAGGCATACGTGCCTCAGTGAAGCTTATCACTGAACGCTTTGTATGGCCTAAAGTGAATGACGACGTCCGAAATTGGGCTTGTTGCTGTTTGGAATGCCAACTTTCTAAGGTTCATAGGCATACCAAGAGTCCCATCGGTATCTTCCCGGCACCTGACGCACGTCTTCATCACGTGCACGTTGACCTCGTTGGACCGTTACCGCTTTCCAACGGCTTCACCTTC
>JTDE01000175.1:288809-313312 GCA_014338405.1 Paragonimus skrjabini miyazakii | reverse complement strand
TCAATCACCTCTCGGTTACTACTGTTTGCGGACGACGTCAAAATTTGGCGAGCTGTCATCACAACCGATAATACTATCATCCTACAAAAGACCTTGACACTCTTTTCAGTTGGTCTCGAGTGAACCGACTCGAATTTAATGCTAGTAAGTGCAAAGTTATGCACATTCGTGGTTCTATGAAAACCACTTACTACCTCGACGGAAATCCGCTTCAGACGGTTCTTATTGAGAAGGACCAGGGATTCACTGCTTCGCACACTCTCTCGAGCTCTGCGAACGCTGAAGCCAATGCAAAAATGGCTAGCAACATCCTGGCGTTATTGAAACGCCTCTTCGGCCAGTTCAACCCTAATTGCTTTCAGCTTCTTTATAACAGTTTCATTCGACCGCGTCTTGAGAATGGAACTGTAATCTGGCCACCGCATCTCCAAAAGAACAAGTTACTCCTGGAGACGGTACAACGACGAGCCACTAAGGCAGTCCGGAGCTTGAAAACTAAACCATATGAGGAAAGGTTGAAATCTTTGAATATGTACTCCTTAGAGTACCGACGGCTTCGAGGTGACTTGGTGTTAACATTTTTGATAATGCAGTCCCCGAAACACCCTTGCCGCCTGATGCTCATCAGGGGGAGTAGCGTGACACTGAGGGGTCACCCCCTAAAACTAGAGATCCAATATAGCAGACCTGAATGCAGACATAGCTTTTTCTCATTGCGCGTTTGCAAGGCTTGGAATGCTCTACCAGACGCTGCGTGTAATCGTCAGAACGTAAATATCTCTGTAATCCGTCAGTTAAAAAATTCGCTTTCGCCACCAATGTTGTTGTAATGTTGTGGGATTTTGCGGTTTATTAAAATCTAGAATTCTGTAGCTACGGCATCATTTTGTCTTAATCCTCCGAAGAAGTAAGCTAAGAATGTGCGGTAGTTCATTGGCATGGGGATTGATAGAAAAGATCACCAAAAGTTTCATACCATGTTATTTCGGAAAATTGATGGTGGAATATAATGGAAAAATATCTCATACATGTGGAAGCATATGGTTTTACTAAATTTTGAATGTGATGAAGCAGGAAAACGTTATTATATTTCCGTCGAATGAAACATCGTTGAAACATGGGGACTAAGCTATTTATAAGGCAATTACCTGTTTTCTCGAGAATCGGTTCGAAGGTCGTTCAAAATGCACAACGGTCATTTTGGCGCGAATCCTCGTTTTTTAAATAATTTTGGAAATTCTAAAATCGAATTTTTATTCAAAGTACCTACAGTATATCAATGGTAAATAAACAGCCTTGATGGGAAAGTTGAAATACACCAATCAAGTCCCAAAAGTATTGGTTCGGTGACGAAAAATGTTTTCAGCATTTTCATGAAACTAACGCACTATTGGCGTTAATTGGCTTTTGTAAGCCAGATAAATGTGCTCGTCACAATTTTCAAGACGAAATTCGCCATCACATGGTTCGAGAGCGCTTAACGTTGCGGCGTTTTGAAGATATGGCCCAAATGGAAATATACGACCACACAAAGTTTGCATTAAATTTCAGCAAGAATACCGATGTATTTGATGGTGGAACATGTATGGTAATGTTTCCAGATTTCCTATCTATACGATATTTATACTATGTCTCCTGGTTTGTAAGATTTCAGGTAGATAATGGTAGACGAAACGTTGCTCCTAGAAATGGTTGAAAAGGACGCTGTGGCATGATGTTTTCCATCACCGGTGTATATGAATCGGCGTATGAAAAGAGCGTCATGTCCCATAGTATCACTGAGAATCTTCAGGAGTGAATTTTCATCACTCTACTGCATCGTTTCAACTGGATTGAGATCGCGTGTCGTTCATACGAAACAATATGCGGGAATAAATGAACTCAATCTGCCTGCCGATCACCGGTAAGTATGCCTCTCAGCCAATCACAACTTGATGTTTAGAACTCCAAGTATCTATCGTGGTGCAGAAGAATATTACAATCAATGTGATAATCAACGGAATCGAAAATGTTGATGAGCATGTACCTCGAACGCTTCAAATACACGTTTCCCACACTTATCGCATGTGTTTGTTCTCCATGTTGTTCACGGAAATCTTTTGGAAAAAACAGTTACAAGTGTGAACGCATATTGCATTCTCGGACATTGCTCATAGCCTGAGTGAATCAGGTTGAAGCATCCAATATTGTGAAAGCATACTTGATACCAGTACGTTCTTCATAGCTTACGTGAATCTAGCTGAAGCGTCTGCAAACGTGGATGCCTACTGGATACGCGGACGTTGTTCATAACTTGAGTCAATCAGGTGAAGCTTCTACTAGTGTGAACGCGTAGTACATTCTCGGACGTTGTTCATAGCTTAAGTGAATCTAGCTGAAGCGTCTACTACTGTGAATGCATAGTGCATTCTCAGACGTTGTTCATTGCAGAATTCGTCGATTTCAATTTCTGAAACAGATACCACGCTACCAAAGCCGCGGTTTGCTTCAGAATATTTTTCCAAACGGCGAAAGTTGGGGAAATCACGTTCTGCAACTAGCATGCGTGCTACCAGACCATGTTGTTTCGTCCAGCTCCGTAGCAATTTTCAAGGCTCGCCTTGACCAACATTTATTGCATTAGTTCAGATACTGCACCTCTTTTCCCCATTTCAGCTTGTTGCGGAGGCCCTCAACATTCTACGCATCGAGATACGGAAACCCCAAAAGCTTCAGCTTCCTACTTCCGTTTACAACCCATTGAACCATTGAATATGATCGCGAAGGATTGCGTCTATGCCCAAGACGTCGAAAGCAAACAAACTGCTTTAGTCCGAGTGATTTGGACAACCAGTATTCAGTAATTATGCAACTCGCTAAAAATATTCTCGGAAGGCAAAGCAAAGGTGAAATCACTGTTATAGGCGCGCTGCTTGAATTTTTATACGTGTTCTCGCGTTTGCATAAAATGTCTGCGACCGAAGTGGATAATCGTCAGTTGCAGGCGACTGCAAGAAAAATGTTATCTGAATCGAAATCAGTAATCGAAAAGCTTCGTGCCTCGTGTTTATTGAGAGGGGCGACAGGTATCCACGGCTTTGGGCGCATGTTTAGAATAATGGATGACGACGGAAACCGCGCACTATCCCGTGAAGAATTTATGAAAGGATGTCGTGACTACGGGTGTCAACTTTCCCGAGAAGAGTTCGATGAATTATTTAAGTTGATTGATCGAGACAATAGTGGATGTATTGTCTTCGATGAATTGCTGAAAGCACTGCGAGTCTGTTGACATACTGTTAGTAAAGTTTACAATTTCGTTAGCCTCCAATGTCGGAATCACGTTTAAAGATAACAGAAATGGCATTTAAGAAAATGGATCGTTCTGGTGACGGTCGTTTAACCGTAAGTGTGCTTATTTAAATCTACTTGGGTGTGCGTATATACACGGTTAAATTCATCGTTGAACACGTGTGTGACTGTAGCTAGTCCTTTCAAATGTACAGTTTTTCATGCAGATTCATTGGAAACTTATTTTTACCATACGAGAAGTTGGATATTTAAATAGGTAGCTCGTTGCTGGGTTTTTACATACTTTGACTACTTAAGTACAACAAAGCCTTCCTGATTAGCATCGACAGATTTTAACCGGTATGCTGTGTCTGACAGCACACAAGCGACTGTTCACTGAGATCCAATCGAGCAAACATTGTTCTTCCCTAGCACTCAGTACAATCCCCACTCCAGATTGACCACAAAGTTCGGCTTTGAAGTCACCAGAAACCTTGAGAGAGAAGCGCTCGGATCGATAATTATCTAGATAGGAATTCAAGTGGATAAGGGTGCTAGAACTGTGGACTCGCGTCTCCGACACACAACACAAATCAAATCACAGACTTGAGAGAGTACTTGCCAGAGCAGCTTGCTGACCGACTTGTCGGAGAGTGCGGACGTTGAGAGCGCCAATGTTTACCAGCTGTCATGGCCTTAGAAAATAATTATCGCCCGAAGGCACATGGAAGGTAGAAGGCTTTTTGGGTAAACTAATAGGAGAAAGTCGTGATCGGTGAGTAGTGACACTGTCAGGAGAAAGATAACTTCTGACACTTCCTGGTCGTTTATACCGCGAAAGAGGGTTGAGGGACCCACCCCGAGTCTCTGACTCAGAAATCTGATCTGCGAGACAACAGGACACAGGGTTTTCTTCGGAGACCCTACCCCGAGCCAATGACTCGAAAGTCTAACTCACTTGACAGTAAGATTCTTGCTTAACCCGAGGGCGCAGTGAATAAGACAATGTCTGATTCTGAGCATTGTTGCGCGCAGTGGATGTACTCAAAGCTACATCAGATTTTTAGGTGATACCAGATGTGTTTCGACTGTACTGGATAATACGTCGGCGATCGCGGTCAACTGTCGAGCGATTGGAGTACTCTGTGTTTGAGGGTACCTTTTCTAACCCCCTTTTTCTTGATTCGGAAGACAGCAGTTTGGCAACTATAGAAGTAGTTCTTCTGTATGCTCATAGGATCGTGCCTCACTACTTAAGCTCTCTTACGTGGTCAGTAGTGCGACATACAACCCTATGAATGCATCCGCTTTTCATCTGATTGATCATTTTTGGCCTGTCTAGCAAATGTTCAACTGGAGGGACCGGAGTCCTAGTCACCACACCCCATCAGATCAAAGCATCTCACAAGCTTGACCGCGTTAACGGTATTCGTCAGTTTGCCGGCCCCTGACAACCTGCTTCTTCGGACCGAGCAACCTTGATGTTTTCTGCCCCCACAGCCATGAACCTTGTTCTATAATACTTACGAATTTTATCTCATCGTGTCTCTGTGGACGCGGTATCGGTAGCCGGCTTCGCTCCCTTGGCAATTTCAACTGCAGTTTGTATCATTTCTGCCACTGGTGTTATCTAGCACTGCTTGGTGACTTCCCAATCTTGCTTGTAGACACTCACAGAACAATTGCCTCACTTGATGCTCTCGATGGAAGTCTTAGCCAGTGGGCTATTGTGCCAGACACGGAAATTTCCTCGCGTGAGGTTCACAAACACTACGCGTCCCCTGAGCACATTCAAGCATGCCACAGGACACAGATGCAAATGAATGAGAAGGCATCTCATGCACCTACTTTGAAGACCTCCACCATCGATATTTGTTGTCTTGCTAAAACGCGGCCTCAGGATTCTAGCCCCATGCGTTTCGTGATACACGTACGATGTGCGCTTGTCTGGAGACCCTGCGACTCAAGCCACTGGCCAAACCGGTTTTGGGATTGCCCTAAGCGCATAGGCGGAAAAGGTGCTACTTGACGGGATACCCGTCAACAGCTATCTGCATTGTCAGACTCGAATGTACAGTTGTAGCACCAAAAGGCGCGTATAACAAACGCAGTCTTTTTGTTGTTACGGCCCAAGCACCCAAAGGCGGTAGTCCAAACGCAATCAACTATGTTTTTCATCGCAGGCTGACTAACCTTCTGCATGCGGCGCGGCGCCCGGATATTGTAATGCTTGCTAATTACTTGAAGGTTCAAGAGGACAGGCCAAGTACTGAACAGCGTGACCTAGGTGATCCACACTTACGGTACTTGTCAAACAGACAACAATGAACGTTTATCGCAGCTCTGTGCGGATAACGGTCCGTGTCTGGTATGCACCAATTTCCGACGCTCTACGTGTCAGTGTGTCACCCGGCGACCTCCATCGCCGAGTCAGTCAGAGACACAGACTGACCACATGACCGTCGGCCATTGGTGGCTTGGCTGTTTCCAAGATTGCAAGTCAACTTTGAGCACCTGTCTGGAGTCTGATCATGCACTATTGTGTCAAATTAGCTGTGCGCCTTGGTGGGAGGCCACTCCATCGTCAAATACAAATTGACGTTTCTAAACTAGAAGAGATACAAACGTCTCACGTTTACCAGTGAGCGCCTGCCTTTAATGTAGGCTCCCACGCGTTAGACGGCATCGAAGCAAATTGGGCATACATACGGCATGCAATGCATAAGTGTGGTACTGCCTCGTATGGTACTACTGCTCGTTCAGCTGCCAACCACTGGGTTTCTATGCGACCACTGAAACTTCTTGTTGCTCGTCTGAATATTCCCTTCTACAGCAATCGCAGTTCGGGGGCTACTGTGGCTAGATCACGAGGCCTGGTGGACACGAGGCGCTGTCAAAATGGAACAAGCCGCTGCTACTGAGAAGTTGAAAGCTTTTCCATCTCATGCAAGCAGCTGAGAGCAGGAAGCCAATTGTGAGCTAGGCAATCTGCGAAACTAATAGTGAGCCTGTTCGTAACCTGCAACAACACTTAGGACCCTAGGCTGAGCACTTCCAACAGCAGTTCAACTGGCCACCTGCACCATTGTGTACACTTTCGGACTTTGTGTTTACTCACTGGTTTGTTGACGTTTCTCCGCCATGAGAAACATGTCTCACGTGAGATCAAGTTACTAAAACGCCACAAGACGTCTGGCCTAGACGAGCCCCCTTGTTTTTTGTAGATTGGGGCCCAGGTGACGGCTCCGCTTCAGAAACTCTGATCCGATGAAGTTGTTCTAAATAACGGGTTTAGCTAACATCGTCTCCACTTTCACAGAGGGCTCAGCAACTTCGTCTGCAGATCACAAAAGGATTGGTATGATTCCTATTGTGTCAAAGTCGCTCGCCGCTATTGTACTTCGTAGACTAAACGAAACACGCGAACAGCATATCCATCAGAAGGAAGCTGGGTTCCGCTTTGGGCCTAGCTGTCTTGATCACATTCACACTGCTAAGTTCTTGAACTCCGCCATTCATATAACGTGCTAACAGTTGTCTTTTTGGACACCAGAGGGAACTTTGACTCGGTTGACAAAGCTGCACCACGGAGCTCAGTGGATGGAGGATGCGCCTGAGAAGTGTGAACATACTGAAAGCAATTTGCTGCCAGATATCGGGCCGGGTTTGGGGCTTATGGGAATATGCCGCTAAGCTTTAGCATCCCAAATGGGATGCGAAAAGACAATTCAGCCTCCCTCTCCTTTCTACTCTTGAAGTGGACGAGATCCTAGAATGTGCCATGTCAGACCGCAAATATGATGGTGTCGAACCGCTCCCAGGCACTCGGCTTCGAGACATGGGGCATGCAGCGACATCGCCCTAATCTGCGAGAGCTCACAGTTAGCCGGGAACATCTTAGACAGATTAGAGGCTTCATCTCCTTTGTGCCTGTTCAGTGCAAGGTGCTATTGCAGGATTGGAAGGACTCTGAACCTACTCTTTCCCTTGGTGGTAAGCATCTGGGAGTATTCGAGAAGTTCATGTACCTTAGAAGCTGTGTCAACGCTGGTGTCCGATGAGATCACAAACCTCATAGCAAAGTCTGGGATAGCGTTTGGCACCATACGCCATCTGTGGCGTCAATGTGATCTCGGTCTTTTTGTAAGAGACCGAGTGTGCAATACGAGTTTAAGAGCAGTCCTACTGTACGGCTTCAAAACCTAGTCCATTCGCGCAAAGGATGTTCATAGACTATCCATTTCCGACCATCGGTGTCTCCTAGGCATTAGTGGCATGTGGTGGGAACGTGTTAGCACTGACGAAGTTCGCTGACATATCTGGAATGGATAAACTCTGTCAACCCCTAAGCTTATCGATCTCATCTCACGGGACTCGTTGGCCTAGTTATATCGTACTAATGCCAGCTTACTGCCTGCCACATCGTGCCTTGTTTGCGAGTGGTTGGTTAAACTGAGAGCGACAGCCTGGTCAGCACATGGGTTGGGTTAGGGGTATGAAGGCACTCACTGTGAAGCTTGCGCTCCCACCTTCTTGGCTGGGATGCAAAGGACACTGGACACCTTTAGTTGAGGACGCCCGTTGTTGTGCCCGTTGTTACGAGTCTCTGTATGCATCGTTGCGACTTCTTCCTCTTTATCCCCCTACATTTTCCTTCTCCGTCTTACACATTACCTTTTTCTTCTCATACTGTGGCACGTTTGCCACTCCGTGTGGTCTTTCCTTGTCTCAACATATGTATGTAGCGATTAGGTGAATGTAACTTTACGCTTAAAAATAGAAATCATTGATTGAGTGTGTATACGCGCGGCTTGCATTATCTCACGAACTATTGGCCTGTTAACTGCAGTCCCGGCCAGGTCAGAAGCACGCATACTTTCGCGCTTGGTTCTATGTGTTTACCAGGCCGACGGATTATTAAAGTAGTGAGTTTTTGAGAGGCACCGGAGGCAAGGCGAATACTCCTGACCTTTGCTACGACATTTTAACTCCTTTCCCAAGAGTGAACGTGACCGATGTGTACTAATCACTAGTTGCTGTTTCAGTCTCTCATAGAACGACTTCCTTAATTGTTTATTTTTAGCTCCTACTTCCAAGTTACCTTCACTTTTTGAACAGGCTTTTCCTGGGCTTGCGTTCTAGTTTCTGACTTTCATTAATCATCATCATAACAGTCATGAGCCTAACCGAAAGGTACCGTGTCTCGGGCAGCCGCTCACCTCAACAATGACGTGGAATATCCTGAAAGAAAACGCTACTAAAGTTTGAAAATTAATAAAAGACAAAGCTGAAGAACTGGAAATGGTATGGATACAGGTACGCCATTGACTGCGACATGCTTCCATCTCGGATCGCGTCTCTAGCCAGCGATTTGAGTGATCATGATGACCTCAGCCAGGCAGGCGACACCTACCCACTTTGCTCAGTGGAGCAGTCAAGGTCTTCATATTTTGTGACCACGTTGGTTGACCACCATGTGGTTTCACTCAACTGTCGGTAGTCTCAGTACATAATACCCGGTACGGTAAACGATTAGGTGACATACGGAGTACGTGACCCAACCACCGCAGGCTGTACAACGTGAGTAGTTGGCCACTTGAGCGCGCATCCCGAGCGTTCCGGAATGCGCGCCGGCGGATGGCCACATTGCTCACGCGATCGGTCTACTTAATGTAGACCATTTTGCGGAGACAACGATGGTCGAACACAGCAAGCCTTTTGATACCTTCTCTGCGAACAGGCCACGTTTCCGAACCATAGAACAAACCAGAACGTACACAAGCGGTATATACCATTCATTTTAACAGAAATCCAACGTCCTTTCGACGTCACAGATGACGCAGTTTGGCAAAGGCGAATCGTGCCTTTGCAATGCTCGCTGATATCTCATCAGCAATATTACGGCTGACGTGATGGTGCTACCCACGTATGTGAAACTGTCCACAGTCTCAAGCGGACTACCTGCAATGAAGAAATTAGGAGTTGAAGTGCCCCAGTCTTGAAGCAACACTGCACTTTGAAGGTGCAAAGCGCATTCCATACAAACCAGCTCGGTCGCTCAACCTGTCCAGCATGGTCTGCATGTTTTCGGCACAGGGACTAAGTAAGACAATGTCGTCTGCATACTCCAGATCGGTTAATCTAGCGCCAGGAAGGAGCTCAACACCAAGCCCACTGTATTCTCGAATCGCACCCTCCAGAATATCGTCCATGACAAAGTTGAACAGGAAGGGGGAAATCGGACACCCCTGACAAACACCACTAGAAGTGATGAACGCCCGAGACAATTGTCCGTAAACTCCCACTCTGCTTGCAGAGTGAGCATACAGTGATCTCAATAGATTCACTTATTTCCCTGGTACTCGCTTGCGAAGGAGACAGCTCCAGAGAAGGTTACGAGCAACTGAGTCGAAAGCAGCCTTTAGGTCCAAAAAGACCACGACTGTCGGCTGTCTGTAACAGTACCGATGTTCCAAGATCCGTCGCAAGGTAAAAATATGATCAACGCACTCTCGACCGGATCGGAATCCTGCCTGTTCTTCGCGTATCTGGCTTTCTCTGGGTTTAATGAGCCGACGTAAAATGAGGCCAGAGAGCAACTTGGACGCAATAGACACCAAACTGATGCCTCTGTGTTTGTCACATAGACTTCGGGCCCCGTTTTTGTAAACGGGAATGACTGTTGATAGGCACCAATCACGAGGTACCTCTTCAGTTTCCCAAATCGTTTGGAGTTTTGTGAGTTCTGATATCAACCTCTCCCCACCATGCTTGTAAAGAGAAGGAGGGAGGAGGTCTGGACCAGGAGCCTTATTACGCTTCAATAACTTGAGCACCATAGTCACTTCTACGTCAGATGGAGGACCGTCTGGAATACAAAACTGACAAATCGGGTCCCGTTGTCCACATTGTCTGGTTGAGGCCAGTTGAACTGCTCTTCAAAATGTTCAGCCCACCTGTCAAATCGGTGTGATTGACTGGTAATAAGTGAATCATCTTCTTCACGTATGGTCTCATACCGACTCGACGGCCAGTACAACCAGGGATTAGGGATAAAAGCTTTCTGCTATTCCCAGATAAAAAGGCTCTTTCCATCTCTTTCGATTGTTCGACCAAGTAGTGCTCGCAGTCTTTGCGCAAGCTTTTAGCCTGCTTGCGTTTAAGTTCTCGACTGTCATCATCATATTCCGAACCAGGTGGGATCGAGTGACGCTTGTTCATGAGGTTTATCGATGTGACGGAAATCCAGTTTTGTCGCAAATGAACAGCTCCTTCGGAACATGCCTGTTCACAGCATGCTTTCATGGCTTCGGCGATTTGTTCCCAATGTTCGTTAGGATCCTTCATATGACTTGAGCTGGGCAACTTCTTCACCAACGCCTTTTGGTAAACGTTCTTTACATTAATGTATTCAATGTTGGGTGAGGTCAGCCTTTATTTCTTTATACTTATCGAACAAAGAAATTTTGTCCGTTACCTTCAGTGCTTTTTATGCGATGAACTGTGTCTAGTGCTCGTTTACTTCATGTCACTAACAGCGCTGCTTCTTTTACTGGTCGTGTCGCAACTGTACATAGTAAAACTAACCGATTTTGGAGCTCTAAGTATACCAACTTATTGTTCCGATAAGTTGCTTAAAATGCGTTGGGCTACGTATTAGTTGTTCACCAACATGACCATTTAGTTAGCATAATTTGAATCTTAGACTGCCATTAAAATTGGGTTTATCGACATCATCCGGCGAACCAGCTAAAGTGACTTTGACATCTTCGGCTGTAAACCTGAAGAGACAATAGGGAAGATTGGACGATTCCTGTCTTGTTTCATTCGGTGTCATTTGTGGCTGTGAATGATAATGGTAGGTCAACATTCAGCTCGCCATCTCTGGTTTCGGGTTAGTATACAAGTATGCATGATCATGAAACCATTCTGTTCCTGTAGCAGGAATTTGGCCGTCAACAGCAATTGACTGCTATAATTGCTAGTGTTGCGTCGGGTCAACCTCACAACAATCAAGCAAACCAGGATATACAGATATGAAATACAAACGACCACTCTCTATGTTTGCCTTCAAAGTTCAGTCAAACTATTGCGTTTAAGCCATCATCTTCGTACTAAACGGCATCCCACATGCGGGCGCTCTTTGTGACACCTGAACGATCTGTTCCATTGCGATAATGAGAATATAAACACAGGTGAACATATGTTTTCGATATTTATTACACAAGGAGTTTTCGGAGGTAAGTCGAGATATCAGTCAAACTTATTACAAGAAAACTAGATCACTGACCAATCAATCGACAGTGGTTTGATTGACCCATCACGTCACACTCGCCCACTTGTTTAACCGCACAGGTTGGTCATCGATCCAGTGGAATTGTGGCCATGATAGGTGCAGCGCCAGGGCAAACCGCTTTTGATGGCATAATACGGTGTCAATCAGTCTGATTCCGATAACCTCAGCAATGCAGGGTTCTCATTCGGACGACCTTTACTGGGTTACCTGTCACGCGGTAGATTACGTGGAAAGTTTGATCAGTGTTCACCCGGTGGTCACTTCCAACTAGATGAGCTAAGATAGCACTGCTGACCGATCGTGTTTCCCCTTGCCTCAACCACCGTAGTTAGTGTTCCCTGATCCGTTTTGAAACCTGTCTTGACTTTCGACTAATACAACCTGCTGCACAAGAACAAGTGATAGAGTTGACACACACACAGATGAGGTCTGAACTGTCAGTCTATCTTTGTGTACCGCGCGCTTGTACTCATAATCATGTGGCTACCTCTCGTTCAACTTTCTGACGCCCATCCGGATTGCACTCTTCCAGGCATTTTGGTTTAACTCTGTATTTTTCCACGATAGGTTTTACTTGGTTGGCATCCTGTCATTACAGCTTCTGGCCATCTGGATTTTAGTTACCTTCTTTTTAACTACCTGTACTCTCGTTGCCTTACGATTCGTTCGTCAGCGATCCTAGGGACGTGCCCATTCAGCAAAGCTAGTTGAGCATCGATACTTAATCACTTTCATCCTTGTCTGTTCGACGAAGTAACTCAGTGTTCGGGACGATGTTTGACCGCCAAATACCCGAGATACATCCTAGATATTGCGGATGGAAGCAACATGGATATCACACATTCCGTTGACACAGTGTTCGGATTACACTGCTTTATAACGGTGTAGACAGTACCATTGCGCATCTGACTGGTAGGTGCATTTTCATGTTCAATTTATCATTCTTCCAGACACGTTTTTAAGGACGTCAGATGGCAGCACTAACGTTGATCACACGGGCTCTTATATTGCAATCCGTGAACAGATCCAACGACTATTTGTCAACTGGGCTGAAGCAGCGTGTGCAGCTATCCACAGTGTCTTCAGTTAAGCGAATTTCAGGTGTTGGTAAAACAGCTCCTCCCATAGAACACCGTAGGAACGAAAACGTCTTACCTGTCCCGATATGTAGACCAAAGTTGGATGCCGCGATTTCAAAAGCCGTTGGCGTTCGCTGTCTTTTTTCAACGTTCGCAGATAGCGCACTGTTATCTGCGAAGGACATTTGAACGGCTTAGTTACCTGGCAAGTATGTTACATTGAAACGTCTTATAAACAGCAGATGACCATTTATACGGTGTTCTGTTCGAACGCCGTCCTCCGAGTTCTGGGAAGCATCTGTTGGTATCATTGTCAACTGTGAGCTAAATAGGGTTGAGCTAAGATGATCCTTCTTTAAATCAGTGAGACTCTTGAAGTCATGAGAGGTCTGTTTACACAACTGCTCCTTCGCATTCATGTACGCTTGTAGTGTTCTAATTGGATTGACGAACTTACATGAACAGCCAAACTTACTAAGCAGCGTCCACAGTGCTTCACGACTCCTGGATCAAGCGCCTTGATGTAATCCACAAAACAGCAGGCAATGGTTGATTGCATCCACGACACTTTTCCTAGATCTGTCGAGCAGCAAACACCGTCTAATTGGTACTGTGGCTGATCGAGAATCCACCTTGCTTCTCATGAACGTTTGACTTTAAGGTGTCATCAGTTAGTTGATTCCTACCAGAACCATCCCAGTACAACCCATCTGACCAAGTCTCTGATAACTGCCCGTGCATTGCTTGCTTCCCTTAACCCCAAGCAAAGATACAATAACAGCACCCGTATACTCTTGCAGAGCTGTTTGTTGTTGCTAAATTGCGTAAACCAACTGCAGCTGGTTATGACCCAAGGCTGCATAACTGTGCTTCAAAGTGTTCTCCAGCAACCCATCATCACCTGCATCCTTCCTCTTTCGCAGTTGTCTAATGACCTTGAAGACATCTGCCTAGTCCGAGGAGCTAACAGGTATCTATTTGGTGGCTTGTTGTGACAAATTGTTCAGTCATCCGTTCAATGGTAGCGGGCCGTTTCAGCAGGCTGCCAAACTGTTTGGGCCAGATCTTCATTATGACTTGCGTTTGTGTGCACGGAACACCAGAATTCTCGTCCACCAGCACCTTATTATTCAGAAGGAATGAGCCAATATTTGCCTTGACCGAACCGCATCAATTTTGCTTTACATTTGCTTATCTTACTTCTTCTACCACTTTAACCTGATTTCGAGGAAAAGTTCAGCAAGTTGTTGGTGGGCGACGCAGAATTTCCTGTTGTCCGTATTGTTTCAGTCCTCCATCGAATCGTCAACCGTCTTATTCTTCTTTCGTAGCAGGCTCAAAATAAGTGCATTTTCATCAACAAACTGATCCGGACTATACAGGCGTGGAAAACCGATTGTTTCAATAGACTTGACTTGCTACACATGTGGTGGTGAGGCTCTTATTTAGCCTCCAAATTATGTATAGGAAAATAACGTTATATAATATTATCTGCTTCTCCTCTCAAGGCGATCCACCAATATGAGCGTTACTGACATATAAATGTAACTGATCGCCTGCATATGCTAATTTGATTACGCTTAGTATGAAGTTAGTGGCATTGCGAAACCCCGGTTGTGACGAGCTTTAACAAAAGTGAAACTCGGGAATGCGGAAGCTGCTACCCGTTGCGAGTGTTGCTCAGTTTAGAATGACGCCTGTTCATTACCGGATTGTCTTCCGTTTGGCTGTAAGAACAACCCTTTTCCTTCGTATCGTACTGATCACGAGGTCGTCTGCCCATGAATGAAATATTCTGTTCGCGTGTGCCTACCGGCTGGATTAACTTTCGTGGTTCTCTGTTAATCGACTGGTCGATCAAACCAACACGCGAACATGCTGAATAGTATTAAGTTACGATGATCGTGGTGGTTAAGGTGGCGTGCTGACTCCATTTGATGTCAAGAAGCCTTCTGTTCACCAATGTCTATGCGGTGCTGAGTTTTATCCTTGCTCGTTTCAGTAGGCCAGTCAGTTAATCTAAACCATTTATACACACTTTTGTATTTGAGACTCAGTTTTTCTTGCGTGATAGATTGTTCTCCAACCACACGCCGATCTGTCATGCGAAGGTGTAAAGTAACCCCATCCATTATTGAAGAATGAATGTTTACATGTATATGTAAGGCATTTTGATCGATATGTTTGACTGCAAAGATGAAGTCCACAACACCCTTGCCGGGTAACTATAATTATTCAACGTATGTATTTTTGACAGAAATTATACACATTTATTGTTACATGCTTATCTAGATAATTAAAGTGTTGTTTCAGAGTTAATATAGCCTATTTTGTTTGATCATGCTTTTGTTTCATGTATGTTTCAGGTGGACGATATACGTAAAGTATACCAAGTAAGGCATAATGCAAAATATCAGAACAGTGAAATGTCCGAGGATGCAATACTGAAGCAGTATTTAAAAACTTTCGAAGGGGACGGAACTGGCGACGGTACAGTAAGTTTCTGTGGATGACTTCTGCTTTCTCTTTTTCAACTCGTAAAACTTGTCGATTCAGTGATATTCTTTTTCGGAATGTTTTGTCAGTTACCAGGATGAAAAACAGAAAATCAGTTATAAAGCCTTTCCGTTGAGACGCTTTTTTGTGTGCTCCGACCGGTTCGATCGCCTATATGGACGAGCCCCTTGTATATTTATATAGCTGCTGCAGATAATTGTTCGTCTATCTTCTTGATTTCTATTTCTTCTTCTTCGCTGCCTCTCACTCGGATTTATAATTGTTTCCATGTGACCTTTATTGGAGTTGTGCTCATCTATATAGTTGACCCCTTCCTTTTCAAATTTATTGTGCATTAAACTGTCAATGGCCGCGTAGTGCAACGTCCACTGTCATTTACACGATTGCGATCTCAAACCCCTGTGATTGTTATTGTATGAGCTCCGACAACTTGACGATATCTAGTCTCCACATATCACGTGCCAGCAAACACCTTGTAGCGTACATATATTGCGTGAGCGCACTGTTTTATCTTCAGTCTCCGGCTGGCAGTTGACAAGGCGAATGTTTTGGGAGCATATTTACATTCTGAGAAAAAGCCTGGCTGCAGGCAAATTGCCTGCAAGTTGCTGCTCCGATAAAGGCTTATAGTGTACGCTAGCCACGGTAGGTTCGACAGGACGTTTTTGTCTTTAGGTCCTAAGGTACAATAGGAAGATCAGACTGGTTTCCCAGCGTGTTCGTTGTTTTCTGGGAAAACCTGAAGTATATGGATAAATACGCTGATAGTCACGAGCCCGCCCGCCCGGCACTTTGGTATCAGGAGAACAGGGACGAAGAAAAATTAGAGGAAACAAAGCTGTATACGATACGTTTGCTAATAGAAGCAACTAATGGAGTACAAACTGGTATATCGGATGTCCTTCCCACCCGGCGAGTTGTGTGATCGCGAATTCTACTATCTGGCGGGCGGCATTCATCGGCTTTATGCAGTTGATCTCAGGTTCTTTTAGTGAGTATCATAGCGTTTAGCTGGTATATGGAGTGGATGAACCAACCATCAATGACTATGCATCTTCATTACTTGACAGGTTGATCGCATGTCCGGCGTTTTTTTAGATATGCTTACAAAGGTTCGTGTTGATTACGCGATGCTCTCATTGGTTGTTGACTATTCGACGTTGGCAGCGACGGTCGGTCACAACGAATCTGTTTACATGTTTACAATTATGCCTATTCTCCGAAATATATAGCAAAGCGAATTGCTAGCAGACATTACTTGCCCCTCAGTTCAGTGACAGTCGGACGTCTTTCCGATGCCACAGATGACGCAGGTTTGCAAAAACAACACGCCACCAAATTGTACTGAACCGAAACAGGAGTGCTGAAAGAAAATTAATTATTAATCGGGCTCACCAAATTGCACAGGACTGGAACTTTTCTACCTTTAGAAACGTGCCTGTTCTCCGCAATAGCTAAACCTGAAAACCGAAACAATGGACAACAACGTTTGTTACAAGTAGACTGGGAAAATGAGATGTAGGTGGAGTACGACAAAAAGCAAAGCAAGACTAACCGGTTAGCAGTCGACCAAAATCTGTTGTTATGATCCTGGACAGTCGAACAAACGAGGGAATGCAGACATGCAATCGAACATTGCCGACAATGGAAACAGTCAAAATAAGTGGCAAACTAGTTGGAATACGTGGCAAACCAAGGGTGTCTGGACAGGGAGTATTGACCGTGCACTTTGTCCTTGCGGTTCGAACTGTTGACGACTTGTTCCATTAAGATCAATGCCCCCTTCTAATGGACTAGATGACATCTTGTACATGGAGTAGCTCACTATCACCTTGCATCATCGAATCGACTGCTTTGAAACATCCACACACGTACACTCCTATTTAATTTCCTGTGACAAACTCGAAAATCAGCTCGACTTCCATATCCCAAACGCTCCTCAACTTTTTGTCTCTGGCGACGTGTATATAAAACTCAGAATAGCCATGCTGAGTCCAGTGAAATACTGTTTGAATTGTTGAACCGTATTCATCGAAAATCACCTAATCAATCTGTACTGGGTTGTACGCAACACCGTTGTTTATACGTTTTACTTCACTATGGGCCATTGGATATTCAGCCAGTGCCCACGTAAAAGTGCGACCACTTGTGAACAATAGTTATGCCTCCTTTCATATTAAGTCTGAACTAGCTGGATAGTGTTAATTGTCTCTGTCCTTCCTCTTTTCGGAATCCGCAGACAGAATTATGATCACTTTTAGGTTTTCCTTTGAATTTTTTGTATGACTGACAAATAATGAATTGGTGTAGTGTAACAAAAACACTTATCAGTAAGTTGACCATTAGGTCACGTTTGTCTCATTCTATGGGCTCCGTGACTAAATCTATGGATGGAGGTGTCTAGAGAGAGTGTGATTAATCTGTTTCCGTACCTAAGACGCTGCCGTTGTTTGACCGAGTTGTTTGCATACTATTGATTCGTTATGAAGCGGAGCAATAAAACCTACTGGAAAGTGATCTTTCAAATGCTGTCTTAGTCTCTTTCTTGTGAAATGGAGAACAACAGAATTCGATTTACGGGTATATGCAGGTTTCATGCTAGTTTTATTATAAGCTGATTTTGGCACCTAAAGTCCAGACAATGCAAGTGACATATGTATATATTCAATGAATTTGAATTACGCGTCAAGAACAAAAGTCGTTCAAGCGGTTTATCACACCAGTGGTCAGGTGGTTTGTAGCGTTCAGTTCGCGAGGATTAGGTATGTATATTGCTCACGAAATGTCTTGTCACTACTCAGACTTGCTTCAATTTTGTGGATATGCACAGGCGAATTTACCATTTACCCTGCGCAAATATAGTCTTACTATCTGATAGTTTACATGATGTGTGAGAAGAAAAGTAAGATTGTCTAAGGTAAAGGGAACAATATGCCGACGCACACAAAGGTTCGCAACACGAGCGCCATTGACTTCTGTTCTTCGTCACATCATTCACTATCTTCAACCGAAGGCCTTGCGATCCTGCCTCCGGAGTTCCATACGAGTAACCTTCCGGACCGAGTTAAACACGTTCGTGAACGAAACATTTAAGCGAGCAACAAGAAGTTTCAGTGGTCGCATAGAAACCCAGTGGTTGGCAGCTGAACGAGCAGTAGTACCATACGAGGCAGTACCACACTTATGCATTGCATGCCGTATGTATGCCCAATTTGCTTCGATGCCGTCTAACGCGTGGGAGCCTACATTAAAGGCAGGCGCTCACTGGTAAACGTGAGACGTTTGTATCTCTTCTAGTTTAGAAACGTCAATTTGTATTTGACGATGGAGTGGCCTCCCACCAAGGCGCACAGCTAATTTGACACAATAGTGCATGATCAGACTCCAGACAGGTGCTCAAAGTTGACTTGCAATCTTGGAAACAGCCAAGCCACCAATGGCCGACGGTCATGTGGTCAGTCTGTGTCTCTGACTGACTCGGCGATGGAGGTCGCCGGGTGACACACTGACACGTAGAGCGTCGGAAATTGGTGCATACCAGACACGGACCGTTATCCGCACAGAGCTGCGATAAACGTTCATTGTTGTCTGTTTGACAAGTACCGTAAGTGTGGACCACCTAGGTCACGCCCGCCGGCACATGGCTTGCCCACTGAAGCGTTCACTTATTGGTTATGTTACTTTTGATGTGTACCGGTTTTTCATTCATTCACCTTTTTTCATTATATCCAGTTTGTAACCGTCACACAGTCTTCCGACTCAATGTGTTTCCATTGGGCTCGATGTGTTATCTAACTGAAGCCAGATGTTGATCGATTGCAATGTCCAAAACAGGTTGGTGGATCAATACTTCTTCTCTGAAAACTTGGACGGAATGGATATGAGTGGAAAGAGTGGGGTGAATAATTCAACGATAGCGCCAGTGTTTCGACAGTGCTATGTGGAAGCTGTTTTGTCCATGCACCGTCTGCCATCTGAAGCGAGAGTTACTAGTGAGGAGTATGACAGATTTGTCAATTATGAAACGGTCTGTTTGCGTGAGTTTAGGGCTTCGGCTGGATTAGAACCGGCGACTAGACGCACGTACCTCTAAGGCTCATAAGGTCTACCAACCGAGCTAGGAAGCCATACTGAGAGCCGAGAACTCTTACCTTAGGATTACACCATCCGACCACGTTACTGTGTATTCGTTGTCCACCAAATCATCCAGGGGATGGACTGATATGATAGGGTTATTTTGATCAACCAACGTTTGCATCCACTGACGCAGCTATTGAGTATCGTAATTGTATTACCAGTGAGTGACATGGCAAATTTGGTAGGTATGATGCGATCTGGCTTCCTGCTGGCTTCGGAACGGCGACAGGATTCGCATGCATGCTGGTCCTTCTCAATCATATAGTGATTGGCTGAACGGAAGAGAACTTACTATGACGACGGTTGCCCTCAATATTCGCTTACGGCGAAATGATAATACTGCAGTCTGTCAGTAAATCCCCGTGCAAGCGTTCAAGTTGTATTTAAATACCTATTATTTATTCGTATCTACTTGACCAGTTGTGAAACACTTGTGAGACCACCTGAACTCATCGCAAACACATCGCAAGCTTATGAACAGCATGCATATAACTATGGGTGCAACATTCTTCACCGAGGTGCACCACATCAACATTGATAAACGAACACGAAAACTACCTATTTCCCGGTAAACTCACGCTAGTCATGAAATATTTCGTCTTTATCAGTGAGGATGATGGTCACCGTAGTGCTGTGTTGAATCGGCCAATTATTGAGGGCTGTGCAATTGAAAGAGTGGGAACTAATGACTGGGGGAATGACCCATATTTCCCAGAGGTCACGTGGCCAACGATTGTCGAAACTGCTTCGGAAACAACAAATTGCTCTGGTCCCTCTGGGCGTGTTGTTACCGTGCTGATATACGTCCCTAAATATGCGATAAGTCTGAACAGGAATACAATACCTCACGCACACAACATCACATGCAATCCATGCAGATTAGGCGCTGCAAAGCAGCATTTTTTTTCGGCTGTGGGTACACTTATATCGTCATATTCGTTTTTTATACAATTCACAACAATGTGTTATTTTTCGTACTTGCTAAACTGTTTCCGCTGGGTGCATTTTAGTTTGTAACAAGACGAATTGTCTCATTTTTCGAAAAACATACAGGTTACCTGGGAGGAGTTTCTGAACTATTACAGTGGAATTAGTGCCTCAATCGATTCGGATGTCTACTATGACTTGATGATGCGCATGGCGTTCAAATTGTAATTTTCTTGTGATTACCCGAACAACTTCACATTCGTCCAACTTCCTGGTGCAAAACGTGGTATCTTTGTTGATGTATTCTTTAATATATTAAGAGCTTGTTTCCTTATTTTCGTTATAAACAGACCCACATGCTTACTACGCGTTTATTGTCTGTGCTACACATTCGATCAGCGTATCTCTAACATGTTTCTAGCCATTTTTCTTGCTTTGACTTTGAAGTAATCGATGAGAATAGATATCTGTACTCTGCCTCCATCTTTTCCTGTTTCTTCTAACTGTGAGTCAGTTCACCATTCCTCCATCAAGTTTCATTACAGCTGCTATTTTTTTCTAACTTCACAACCGTTCTTCATATGTAGTCCCTTCTTTATTTCCGACCGTTGTGAAGATGTGAAAAACTCCCCAGTAAATCTCGTTGGACATGTAAAATTGTTGCTTTGCAACCGTTGGCTTATTTTTGTTTTTCGAACATGGATCGCATTTGATCCCGGTTTTCGACCAACTCACTTGGCTGGACGTTAAAGTTGATCATTCTTGGAAACACTTTACTGCTTGTTTTGCACTAGGCTGGACAAATCCACTACACCTATTTATTTAATCACAATCTTGCATAAATTGCACTTAGGTTGCCCGGTCATTTTGAAAAAAAGTGTCATACTTATGCTGTTTCTTCCAGTAGAACGGAACTTTTCAAGTCAGACTATGGAGTCAAGTCAAAACTTGCTGAACATCTTTTACTAAGTAACACGCTTTAAGTTGACTTCAAATCCTTCTTACCCGGGTGAACTTTCTAGTTGGCAGAGGTTTCCAAAAAGTACGAGGATGGTGCTAAATACCAATCAGAATCTAGTAGAAAATCGACCGCACATGGACTTACGCGGCTGCCTTTCAAGCCGAGCACTAACTTTTTAGTTCAGGTGAAGGTGATATTGTTTAACTTACTTGAAAGCTAATCACGAGTGTTACCAACATAGGACCCACATGATAGTGTTCTTAGTGCGCATTAGACCTTTATAGCTACTAGTCGGAATGCCAACCAACATTTCAGTAGCATTTCAATATTACTCCGTGTATTCTCCAGTATAATATAACTGCTACAACAGGTCAGGCGATTCAGTCGGGATCTGTTCTGATGTTCATATCCCCATAGTATTCTGCTGAGTCGTTGTGACCCAGCAGTCTAGCAGAGAGGTCACATGTGTAATGCCATACACAGCGTTTCTTCTCTTGCGACTATCAGTGGTTATGTCCGTGTTATTCATGACCGCTAGCGTTGGTTATTGGACCTCCAAGTAATCGATATAAACAGGCCACCCAGTCCTGTTCGTTTAGGGTTCATATCTTCACCCATACTTCTGTGTTTGACATTTTTTACCTGACGGACGATTAACCAAGTTCTGTAAGTTCGTTCTATCACTCACCACCAGCTTCCAGGTGGTATCAGGTTTTTAGCAGAGGGATCGTTGTATATGAGTGTGAATGTTACCCTCAAAGATTAGAGCCCCGATTGTTTGCAATGTAATGGACCAGGTGCCTCACTAGATTATATTGGTTGTGTTAGGGTTTTCGCCTCGCGTAACTTATGCTGTCATTTGATAGACTAGGTCTTGTATGTACAGAACATTGCGAAAGGCGGTGACTAATCGGAATTCTAACCTGTGACCGTCTGGAATTGTGTCCACTCCTGTTGGGTCAAGGCGTAGCAAGGGCAATGTGAAACTGTAATTATCCTTGTTGTTTGTGTGTAAAGTTCTACGAGTGCTTGGTTGGTTATTGAAACATTTCGACAGACGGATACTGGAATTCATAATGGCCTTTGTGAATAAGTCATGGTTTGGGAGCTTGCAAGTCGTGTGTTACTTTGGTAAAAGTCCAATTTCAGTTGTGAGCAGATTATATCTGCTCTTTTTGGATTACGCTAATGGGAAGGTTAAGTTCATCCCGGCGGTCGCTTGTGACGTTCACTGTATTTGTGCTTATAAACAGCTGGTGTCGATGCCATCGGAATATAGTAATGAAAACGAGGTTGTTGCTTGAAGAATGTTAGTCTAACATATGAACTCTGTAGTGTGCCCCACGTGCTTTTTCTATTTGGCCCTTTGAAGATGGTTTATTCCGGGCACACTACCGAGTTGGTATACTGTTCCTAGTTTGCTCAATAGCTGCATGTTGTGTCGTGTCCTATATTGTTGCAAGGTTGTATCTATGGTGCTGGGTTATCGAAGCATAACTTTGAGTTTGATGATTGGATTGTCCGGTTGTTGCCTCTGTTAAAGAATATGACTGAAATAAGAGACCGAATTTGAACGATTTTAGCTGGAATATGCTTAAGACCGATTGGGTATTCATAATCTCAGAACAATTTGTGAACACTTGGTAATTTGGTTTATTAGCAGTGCCTTACTTCTGACACAAAAGCTTCTTCAGATCAGATGAACCACTTACAGCTTTGATAGTATTTAGGACAGGCTAGACGTAAGCAAGAAGTAACAGGTCATGGGTCAAACGTGAATAAACGGGTTCGAATTGCTGTTTACAGCACGGGGACTTGTGACCAGCCAGAGACAACTCAAATCGATATAACATGGCAGATAGATCGATCAAAGAGTCAGTTGCTTCCGAGGAAATTAGATGGCGGGAATCACAATCCTGATGTTTTAAGGTCATCGTTTCATGCAGCCGTCAGCGCAGGTCACTTCGATCGGGCGTCATGTGTCACAATAGTCAGCCCCCTCGAGTCTGTTTACAGCGCACTTGGCCCTAACAATTTCGATGGTTTCCTCAACTTAGCTCTCCTGCGTAGTTCTAAACTGTCGTCTGATTATCCCGTCATTTTCCAGTTTAATTTCCTAACCTGTGTCCAATGTGTGACTAGTGATCGCGAAGTCCCTGATCATGGCCTGATACTTTTATGCTGTTCACTCTGTGACCATTAACTCCAGTTCTAAGTTCTACTGTCGTCTGCCCAACATACACTTATGGGTATTCCATATCTTTATTTTCTATCAACAATTACTAGTTCTCCCAACAGACAAGAGATCCTTAAGGTATACTGATGCCGTTCCCTTTCGAAAAACGATCCTTATGCCTATTTCGTTCAAGACCTTACGAATAGGCTCAGACGTTCCTATTTTGAATAGAATAACAGCAGTGCTTTTTTGTTCACTTAATGTTTTTGACTGATTCATCTTGATTGTACTGACCACACTTTCCGTGCAGCACAAAGAAAGCTCGAGGCTACTTCACGCCCTGCTAAATACGTCGGAATGCGTTTTGCAGCCTCAAAGTGCAAAGTTTTGCAAGGTTGCTGTGATTACGTAGATTTAATGTTAGATAATGGAATCACGGAGATCGTTGATGGGATTATGCACTCGGGAAGCTGCATTAGCGGCGGTGATGGTGTAGGGAATGAAACATAAGCGCGTATTCCCAAGGCTAGGGCGGTATTCGCCAATCTGGGGCACTTTAAAACAATGAGTTCCCTTGATCCAGTTCACTAGTAACGATAGAAGACATGTCGCGAGATATCAACATTTCGTTTACTATCTTCAGTCATGAACGTAAAACATTGGAATATATAGGACATGTGAATAGCAACAACAATAGAAACAACCAACGATTGGGTTTACACAAAGCAAGGACTGTTATCAGTTCCAGGGCAAACAAACTGCATGAGTCAACAGTTTATACACACATAGGACAGGACGACGAGTATTGATTAACATAGCTTCGGAGAAGGCAAGCAACTCCGGATTCCGATTACGCAACAACACTTGAAACGAATTGGCGGGGTCAACAACGTGACTTGTTTCCATGATTTACTTTGTTATGGATGAGGTCGGATTTCGTCTCACTCGCTTTGTTGCCTGTTGCGTCATGGCGCGCACCAACCACTTAGGCCTATGTTCAGCCATTCTTTGTCGTAGGCACCGATCTGTTCTGCCGATATAGACATCACGGCAACTGCAAGTGAACTGATAGATTACATTTCGGTAGGTCACGATTATGAATAGGCTGAGAGACACTCCTAGTTGTGAGTAGAAATTGTA
>JTDE01000175.1:245399-288486 GCA_014338405.1 Paragonimus skrjabini miyazakii | reverse complement strand
TTGTATGATACGAGGTGGACGGATGATGACCTGGCGTAGAGAAATAAAATTGTTCACGAAATGATTGGCCACTGTAGATTGGGTTCATCTTCCAGGCTGGGGTCCTCGCGACTCAGAATCGGTGTTTGGAGACGTTAGGTGAGATGACGGCTAATCGAGCTCAGTGGCATGAATGTTGTTGTTTGTCCGAGTTGTCTATGATGTGAGTGCATTTAATGATGCGGGTTATTGATAGCCCTAAGGAAGCTGTCTTGCTGATGACGTTTTACTTTCAGCTCGGTTGTTTGTTTGGAAGGTGTAGGCACCTTGAAGTTGAACGTTTGAATATGGACGAATCTATTTTTATTAGCTAGGTCACTTCAACTTCCATTCTTTTTTCTTCTCTTCTTCTGTACATAATTTACTTTCCTATGGTTGTTGAACAGTTGAGCATCAGTGTGAACCATTGATTTATTGCTGTCTGTGGTGATGCATAATCATTATTTCGGTGTACGCTGTAACGGACAGCTGTCCGGATGCTACCAAGGATGCGTTCTACGACGCCCTCGTTGACCTTCGGAGACAGGCTAAACACTCTGACATCAGCACGGTAGCGGGCTATTTTCCTGCTTAGCTTGGTCGTCTTTCTGCAGGAGAAGCGTTTGGGAGACATATTTGATGTCGGGGCACAACGTACTGACAATGGCGAAAGATTGCTGCAGCTGTGCGCATCCCATAGTCTCTATATTTCGAGCACCGCATTCCAACACAAGAAGAGGCACTATGTTACATGGAGACTTCCCTGTGCTTCTCAGCCGTAGACACAGTTGGATCATGTGGCAATCAGTTACAGGTGGTACTACTCTGTTGAAGACTGTCGGGCATTTCAGAGCAACTACCTGAACTCGGACTACGCTGTTATGCGTGCTTGTTTTGTTTTGTCATGTGTCCAGAGGTGATATGCCCGTAAATGCAAGATACTTAACTGGCATTCGAGCGAGGAGACTGTGAAACATGTTTATTGGGAAGCATTGGTGAACAAATTGCCCAGTTCAAGCCAGGCGAGAGAACCTACCGAATACTGTGAACAAATCGCAGCAGCCGTGAAAACTCGTGAAGAAGTATGTTCCGGAGGAGTTGTGCGTTTGTGACATAATCGGGTTTCTGTCACATCGGCAAACCTTATGAACAAGCGTCACTCGATCCCACCTGGTTCTGAATATGATGACGACCATCGGGAACTTAAATGCAAACCTGACAAAATCCTATACAAACCGTCGAACAGTCGAAAGAGATGGCACGGTTTTTTTATGTTGGAATAGTAGAAGGCTTTTTTCCCCTAATCCATGGTTGTACTGGTCGTCGAGTTAGTGTAAATGAGACCACATGTGAGAAGGATGGATTATTTATCACCAGCCAATCCCGCCGAACAGACAGGTGGGTTGAACATTTTGAGAATGTATTTGGCTGGCCTTAATCATGCCATATGGTTGACGGGACCCGAATGGTCAGTTATTGCGTTCCAGACGGTCCTCCGTCGGAAACGGAAGTGATCCTAAAGCTCAAGTTGTTGATGCGTAACAAGAATTCTGGACCGGATGTCCTCTCTGCGTCTGTTTTGATGGATGGTGTCGAAGGTTGATATCAGAACTGACAAAACTCCTCCATACGATTCGGGAGATTGGAGAGATATCTCGTGACTGTTGCTTATCAAGAGTAATTTCCGTTTTAAAAAATGGTGTCCGAAATCCATGTGACAACTGCAGAGGCATCAATTTAGTATCTGTTGCGTCCAATTTAATCACTGGCATCATTTTATGTCGCGTCACTAAACTCGTGAAGAACATGCAGGATTCCGATCCGATAAAGGGTGCGTTTTTCATATTTTTACCCAGCGACAGATTGTAAAATTCATGTGAAATACCTTGGAAGCTCATGTGCTGAATGGCAACCCTCGATCCACAGCGGATCTGATGGGACATGAATTTTATGAATTTTGGGCAATCCGTGAAGAAATGAAGCCGACGTGGATTTTGGGTATAATCTATACTATACTCGTAAACTCTTTTTTTTGCCGTACAGAAATACCTGCCTACTTTATCTTCCTTTATCCGCCATGTCATCATCATAACAGTCATGTGACTTACCAGGAGGTACTGTCGCTCCGTCCACCGCTAACCTCAACAATGACGTGGAATATCAAAGAATGGATGAACGTGTCATTCTGGCGTCATTCGTGTGCCTGTAATCTTGTACGTTTTTTTAAAACCTAGTGTTGTCTGCTCATCATGTGAAACTAGTCAATTCGCGCTGCTCAGTTTGTGAAGAAATTAAGCTTTGGTTTTTATGTCTTGTGCTGGAAACTTAATCAAAACAACTCGACTGTGTAGAATGCTTAATGTTCATCTCAATGAATTCCATCTCTTTTGACACTCCAGCGAAATACGTTCTCACTGTGACAGACGAAAATTTACTGTCCAGACAGGATCTCCTCTACGGCAGTTAACTGGTTCTGTCAGTTGTTCTCACTGTTCAGTACTTCATCTTATGTAAAATTAAATCAAGTTCCTTCTTTTAAGTCCGAGCAGCCGAAACAGTGTACACAGTAAACAAGAGTCACCGGCAAGAGTGCTGCCCATAGCCCTTAAACTAACGTAAAAGTTGGAGGGCTGAACCGGATCCTATGAAGAAGACTTAGGTCTACAGCCAAATCTAAACTTGCCTCTCACCCATTGGGAGGTTATCCTCCTCCATGTCTCGTACTCAGCTTGTTACTTCTCCAGAACAGAATGCAATGTTGCACTGCATGAAGTGATGTTTTCCTGCAGCCGTAAACTGACATCACGTAAGTCACTTCCTCATCTTGGGACAATACCCTCGCGGTGAAACACACAAGGCAACCAAAACACTTTCCCACTCCACCTACTCCTCACCGTCATCATCAGCAAACCAACGGCCTTCCGTTGGATCACAGGGTACTGTCGTTCGGGCAGCCGTTCAACCCAACAGTGGCGTGAATTATCCTAGAAGAAAATGCTGAAGGAATACTAACCGGAAGAACTGCGAATGGTATGAGTGATCATGTGAACCTCAACCAGGCAGGCGTCACCTACCTGCTTTGCTAAATTGAATAATTAGGATCTTAGTATCCTGTGGCCACGCTGTTGCCAGACCACCATGTGGTTTCACCCACCTGTCAGTAGTCTCGGTATATAATGTCCGGTACGGTAAACGATCACATGACATACCGAGTACGTGACCCAACCATCGCAGGCTGTGCAACATGAGTAGTTGACCAACTGATCGCGCATCCCGAGCGTTCCGGAATACGCGTCAGCGAACGGCCGTACTGCTCACGCAATCGGTCTACTTAATGTGGGCTAATTGACGGAGACAATAATGATGAAACATAAAGAGTCTGTTGACAACTTCGTTGGGAACATGCCACGTTTGTGAACAAAACAGAACGTACACAAGCATTATATACCCTCCGTCCCAACAACAACCCAACGTCCTTTCAATGCCACAGATGACGCAGATTGCCAAATACAACTCGTGTCTGCTTTCCTCGTTGATATCTCATTAACAATATTACAGGCTGATGAGACAGTGCTACCGAGGTATGTGAAACTGTCCACAGTCTCAGGCAATGAAAAAAGTAGAGGTGGGAACACCCTAGTCTTGAAGCACTACTCTGCACTTTGAAGGTGCGAAGCGCATCCATACAAACCAGCCTGGTCAGTCATCTTGTTCAACGTGATCTGCATATCGTCGACAAAGGGGCTAAGCAAGACAGTGTTATTCAAACACTCCATGTCCGTCAGCCTGGCACCAGGAAAAGGCTCAACACCGAGTTCACCGGGCTGTTCGAACACACTTTATAGAATGTCATCCGTGACAAAATTGGACAGGAAAGGGGAAATCGGACACCTTTGACGAACACCACTGAAAGTGATGAACGCCCGAGACAACTGTCCACAAACTCTCATCCTGCTTGCAGACTGAGCATACAATGACTTCAACAGACTCAGGCACTTCACTGGATCTCTTTTGCGAAGAAGGCAATTCCAGAGAATGCTACGAGTGACCGAATCGAAAGCAGCTTGTAGATCTAAAATGACCACGAACATCGGCTGTCTATGACAGTACGGATGCTCCAATATCTGTAGCAACGTAAAAATGTGATAAGTGGACCCTCGACCGGATCAGAATCCTGCCTGTTTTTCACGTATGTGACTTTCTGTCGGCTTGGTGGGTCGACATGAAATGAGACCGATGAGTAACTTGGACACTAAACTGATGTCTGTGGTTTTTACGTACACTTTGGGGCCCGTTTTGAAAACGAGAATTATTGTTGATAGGTACCAATCTTCATTCCTACTCAACCGAAGGTAATTTGGTTCTCAGCCTCCTCTTGTGCTCTTCCTCCTAGTTGTACCACTTTCGATACATTGACCTCCGTTCATGTACACTTGACACCTGAAATGTTAAAAATTTAGCTTAGTGGGGTTTTACAAGCTCCTTTGTTTGATTCCGTGGAACGATGTTGAACTCGTGGTTAACGGGCTGATATATCAGTACTTTGAATAGTGTTATTCTGAAACCTTGGGTTTCTTGTATTTCTGTATCAGTTTAAGTTCTTTGCATTCCCCGTTTATTTTGCCATTCAAATAACTTATCGATCGAACATCAAAATTAGCACTGTGATAGAGAAATATATCGAGTGTGATCCCAATTAGTGCTTTTTAGCATAATGGTTGTCTGTTCATTTGGGTCATTTGTTGATCGGATGACAATTCTTACCGAATTTACACGGTCATGTTGAATAGACCATTGCCTGCGGAGACAGCTGTTAATTTTTGTGTGTTTGACGGAACCAGTGTGATTTGTTAAGGCGTGGTTTTGTAATCGAATATTTTAGCATTCCTTGCTGACCGGTCGATTCCTTCCAGATCAATACTTACCCACTATAACCAACCAGCGGAACTATCGCGGAAGAAAGTGGCATTTGAGCAGGGTGATCGACAGATTGGCAATATGCGGCGTAAATTCAGATTACTGGTATTATCCAATTCACTTATTTGCTATATTCCACGCATCGACTAACGAATCACTTCGTATTACACTTCAATAAGGAAACCGCTGCAACCCAATTTCATTTCACGGTAGTCCCCTATTTTTGATTCATACCACATTTACACTAACCCGTGTGGACAACATTTACCACTGCTGGAGATAAGTGCAGCCACAATTGTGCTGTGAGGACCTTGTTTAAGTGGACATTGTAGAATCTGGAACAGTCGTGTTTCATGCTGCATTTCCCGGGGCCTCTGCTTACCAAAAGCTCGGAAAACTTATTAGCATACATTTATGTGAAGCGTAATATAATAGGATTGTCCTCGAGAGTACTACACAACAGCATGTACAATGAAGACTGGGGTACTACCTTCATTGATGGACATTTACTACAGTGATATCGAACAATCGTGACCTTTTTGCTTTGAGTAAACATTTGCGGCACACACTGAGCTGACGCTGCTGTTCTCCCTGTTAAGATGTGGCAACTCGAGAGAACTGGTGAAATAGAACCCGGTCCTAGCACGCAGGTGAACGCATCTAAGTATCCGGTAGGTAGTTGAGCATGTGAAGAACTTGAACGATGCTGTTTATCTCTTTTTAAGGTGCCTCACATTGGTCATTTCCTATGGCGAAAACTGTCTTCACCATACGTTTTATGGGCTGAAAGCATTTGGGTGTTGAACGATTGTCTCACAATGTGGGTGGAGTGATATGAAACGTGTCGGGAGTTTGTCACCTCATATGTCCACAGTATGCGCCCACTATAGTCTGCAATAGTCCTTACAGTCTAGATCCAAACAATTCAAAGCCCTGATATTTCACTATATCGATGAGTAGTCGAAGGTTTGGTTAATTTCAAGTGGAACATCACTCACAATGGATCGCAGTCTTCGTCTTCAAGTAGATTTTCCGGTCAATCTCCTTCGAAAAAAGCAATATAATCGTGTTTCAGTCTTGTTAGAGCCTGTTGATAGTGTTGTAGAGTTAACAAAACAGTCACTTGATCTTCTCTGGAGGCGATCGGACAATCTAAACATTACTCACAAGCGAATATGGCTTTATTGTTTACACGCAGTAATTCGGTTGTGCCTAATGTGAGGTCAGTGGTGGAGTGCTGAACACGGCTGCCTCATGAAAGTTTGGCTGGACTTCTGGCCTATGCCATGGCAAGTATAGGCACTACTGACGAGCCGTAACAGGAGTGAAATCCGAGCATGGTGCTACTTTTTGAAAACGGCTGGTTGGGAAATCAATCTGATTGCGAAGACTACGATCAAATATAAGTGATCTTTAACGTGAAATTTCACCGTACTGCTAGATTCCATCACTGTCGTCAAGAATAACAGCAACGAAAAGCGGGGTAGAGAGAAATTCCTACAGGATATTACTGTGCTGACGAATGTTATGGCGGTTGGTCTATTTATTTAGTCTATTTATGTGAACGTTGCGACATGGGTGACTTGTAACTGCACTCCGAAATGGCATCCTAGATATTGATTTGCGCTCGAATCGTCAACTTATGTCTGGGTGAATTTGAGCCAACTGGACTAGAGAAAGCGTGAAAATTATGGCATAGCTGAACGTAGTATTAAACACATAAAAGCAATAAATATAAACTGAGTGATATTGGAAAATTCGTGGTCACGATGATAATATACTTTCTGATTGGATAGCGTGATCCGACAGAAGCTAATCACAAAGGTACGGCATCGCGTCCGTGCCAATTGTTCTGCTTGATCACTAGATAGTCTTATTTTGTGGTCTGAATGGCAATGACGTTCGCGAAATCGTAACACTGGCGTTGATCAATCATGTGGATATTACTTTGTAAACTATCTTGGTTGATTCATTTTTCTGACTAGATGATCAACATTTGTTCTTATTCAAGTGGACTGATTACGTTGTCTTTACCTATTATCAATGGATTTGCCCAAGACTGCTGAAAGTTGACATTCGATTTTCTGATGATTGTCCTCTCACTCAAGATTGCACAGCCTGCAGTTTTTGATTCACTGTCACTTGCATGCAAGCACCTAAGTTTTATTGACTATTACACATTGTTTGTGTCTCACAGTGCAGTCGGTTGGCCGATACATTGAAGTAATGTTAGGAATCTTTCGCACGCACGAAGTAAGTGGTGATATGGCTGTCCAGCTTACGCCGGGGTTGATGCAAAATTAAATGATTTACTAACATTGTTTCTCGGACCGTTACGATAATCAAGGACAACTCGGGTCGTGGTACCTACAGTGTTTTTCAACGGTGAATATATAAGTATGCATATATGTAATCCACCAAACAAGCTAATCATGGGCGTGGTTTGCCTACCCCGACCTGTACTGCTACCTTGGTGAGATGATCGGACTTGTGTACTGTTTTGATCCGGTGGGCTATGCTGACTAGGACTTCGGTCCTTCTAGATGCAACCTTGTCAGACAGGCCAAAGGGGAGCAGTCAGACGAAAAGCAGTTACTCCCATAGGATTTGTATGTCGCACTACTGACTGTGTAGGAGTGCTTAGGTAGTGAGGCACGATCCTATGGGCATACAGCAGAACTATTTTCATAGTTGCGGCACTGCTGTCTTCCGTATCAGGAAGAAGGGGGTTAGAAAAGGTACCCTCAAGCAAAGAGCATTCCGATCGCCCAACGGTTGACCGTGACCGCCTGCGTATTATCCAAAACGGTCGAAAAACATTTTTTATCTCTCAAAAGCCTGATGTAGCTTTGAGTACATCCACTGCGCGCAGCAGTGCTCAGAATGAGACACCATTGTCTTATTCACTGCGTCCTCGGGCTAGGTAAGCCCCTCACTGCCAAGTGGGTCAGACTCTTGAGTCATTGGCTCCGGGTGGGGTCCCCCAAGAAAACCCTATATTCTGTTGTCTCGCAGGTCAGACTTTTGAGTTAGAGATTCGGGGTGGGGTCCCTCAAGTCAACCCCTTTTCGCGGCATAAACGACCGGGAAGTATCAGAAGTTATCGTTCTCTCGACAGTGACATTACTAACCGATCTAGACTTTCTCCTACTGTTTTACACCCTATTTCTTCTGTCTTCCGTATGCCTTCGGGCGATAATTGTTTTCTGAGGCTAAGACAACTGGTAAACATTGGCGCCTTCAATGTCCGCACCTTTCGATAAGTTGGTCAGCAAGCTGCTCTGGCAAGTACTCTGTCAAGTCTGGAGCTTGATGTATGCTGTGTGTCGGAGACGCCAATCTACGATTCTAGCACGGTTATCCATTTGAGCTCATCTCTAGATAACTGTCGATCCAAGCGCTTCTATCTCAGGGTTTCTGGTGACGCTGAAGCTGAATCTCGCGGTCAAGCTGGGGTGGAAATCGCACTGAGTTCCAGAGCGGAGCAATGCTTGCTCGATTGGATCCCAGTGAATAGTCGCTTGTGCGCTGTCAGACTCAATACATCGGTAAAAGTCTGTCAATGCAAATCAGAAAGACGTGTATTCATTATATCGGCGTACGCTCCGACGGACAGCTGTTCGGATACTACCAAGGATGCGTTCTATGACGCTCTCGTTGACCTTCTGAGGCAAACTGAACACTCAGACATCATCATACTAGCGGGCGATTTTAATGCTCAGCTTGGTCGTCTTTCTTCGGATGGCGAAAGACTGCTGCAGCTGTGCGCATCCCACGGTCTCTATATCTCGAGCACCGCATTCCAATACAAGAAGAAGCACTGTGTTACTTGGAGACCTCCGTGTGCCTCCCAACCGTGGACACAGTTGGATCATATAGTAGTTAGTTACAGGTGGCGCCACTCTGTTAAGGACTGTCGTGCCTTTTGGATTAACCACCTGGACTCGGACCATGCCGTTGTGCGTGCCCGTTTTGCTTTAACATTTGCCCAGAGGACATACGCTCGTAAATTTAAAGTGCCTAACTGGCATTCGAGCGATGAGTCTGTAAAGGACGCTTACCAAAGGGCGTTGGTGAAGAAGTTGCCCAATTCGAATCAGGTGAGTGATTCTAACGAACATTGGAAACAAATCGCCGAAGCCATGAGAGCATGCTGTGAACAAGCATGCTCCGAAGGAGCTGTTCAGTTGCGACAGCACTGGATTTCTGTCACGTCGATAAACCTCATAAACGAGCGTCGCTCGATCCCACCTGGTTCGGAATATGATGACGACTGTCGAGAACTTAAACGCAAGCTGACTAAAAGTTTGCGCAAAGACCGTGAGCATTACTTGGTCGAACAATCGAAAGAAATGGAAGAAGCCATTTTATCTGGGGGATAACAGAAGGTTTTTTCCCTGATCCGTGGTTGTACTGGCCGTCGAGTCGGTGTAAGTGAGTCCATATGTGAAAAAGATGGTTCACTTATTACCAGTTAATTGCGCCGACTTGACAGGTGGGCTGAACATTTTGAAGAGCAGTTCAGCTAGCCTCAACCAGACAATGTGGACAACGGGACCCGATTGGTCAGTTTTGTAGTCCAGACGGTGCTCCATCTGACGCAGAAGTGACTCTGGAGCTCAAGTTATTGAAGCGTAATGAGGCTCCTGATCCAGACCTCCTCCCTCCTTCTCTTTTCAAGGATGGTGGGGAGAGGTTGATGTCAGAACTGACAAAACTCCTCCAGACGATTTGGGAAACTGAAGAGGTACCTCGTGATTGGTGCTTATCAACAGTCATTCCCGTTTTCAAAAATGGCGCCAGATGTCTATGTGACAACCACAGAGACATAAGTTTGGTGTCTATTGCGTCCAAGTTACTCACTGGTCTCATTTTACGTCGGCTCACTAAGCCCATAGAAAGTCGGATACGTGAAGAACAGGCAGGATCCGATCCGGTTGAGGGTGCGTTGATCATATTTTTACCTTGCGACGGATCTTGGAACATCGGCACTGTTACAGACAGCTGACAGTCGTGGTCTTTTTGGACCTAAAGGCTGCTTTCGACTCAGTTGCTCGTAACGTTCTCTGGAGCTGTCTCCTTCGCAAGGGAGTACCAGGGAAATACGTGAATCTATTGAGATCACTGTATGCCCACTCTGCAAGCAGAGTGAGAGTTTATGGACAATTGTCTCGGGCGTTCTTCACTTCTAGTGGTGTTCGTCAAGGGTGTCCGATTTCCCCCTTTCTGTTCAATTTTGTCATGGACGATATTCTGGAGGATGCGATTCGGGAATACAGTGGGCTTGGTGTTGAGCTCCTTCCTGGCGCTAGATTAACCGATCTGGAGTATGCAGACGACATTGTCTTACTTAGCTCCTCTGACGAAAACATGCAAACCATGCTGGACAGGTTGACCGACCGAGCTGGTTTGTATGGAATGTGCTTTGCACCTTCAAAGTATAAAGTGTTGCTTCAAGACTGGGGCACTTCGACTCCTATTTTCTTCATTGCAGGTCATCCGCTTGAGACTGTGGACAGTTTCACATAATTGGGTAGCACTATCTCGTCAGCTTGTAATGTTGCTGATGAGATATCAGCGAGGATTGTAAAGGCTCGAGTTGCCTTTGCCAAACTGCGTCATCTGTGGCGTCGAAAAGACGTCCGGTTGTCGCTGAAGGGAAGGGTATATAATGCCTGTGTACTTTCCATTTTGCTTTATGGTTCGGAAACGTGGCCTGTTCGCAAAGAAGATATCAACAGGCTTGATGTGTATGACCATCGTTGTGTGATGAAAATCTACTCGATTCACCGCTTATCCAAACCCCAACACAATAAGAGTTCTAACAAGAGACCAATCCAAACGTCGCGTTGAAGATACTACATCAGGATTGTACGAACAGTCTCAATGTTACGCCTTCTGTTATTCGCTTATTTCTTTGTTTCGTATTGAACCAATTAACATTCATTTTGTGACTTTGTATGTGTCCATATGATCAGCCAATGAGTGAGTATGATTTCTTTAATACTGTTGTACATCCATAAATTCGGCTTCTTGTCTCCCGAATATGAACTGCTAACTGCAACCAGTGCGAGGTCATCTGCTTATTACTTGCGCGGGAGGTTTCAATCCTAGTACAATTTCTAGGGCTATTCGAAGTCCCTATTTCCGAGTATTACACGTTGTCTCCGCCAATTGGCCCATATTAAGTGGACTGATCGCGTGAGCAATGTGTCAGTTCGCCGGTGCGTATTCCGGAACGCTCGGGATGCGCGATCAATCGGCCAATTAATCATGGTACACAGCTTGCGATGGTTGGGTTACGTACTCCGTATGTCATCTGGTCGTTTACCGTACCGGGCATTATATGCTGAGGCCACCAACAGTTGGGTAAAACCGCGTGGTGGTCAACCAACAACGTGGTCACAAAATATGAAGACCCTGACTGCTTCCTTGAGCCGTAGTCGAGGACACTAACTAATGTCCTTGGAAATAGATTCAGTCGGTGTCTTTAAAATTAAAATTCTCGATATTTACTGCCTTCATTTTGGTGCGTGCGACTGTAAGAGATCAGTCAAATCTGTCCGGTTTTAGTTTCAGCGATGACAAAGAGTTTAGCCTAATACTGCGGCGTTTATTTGCTTTGGTATTGATGCCGTACGTTAGTATTCCTGAAGGCTGTGTTATTTGCTGGTCGTATACACATGTCAACCTGAGAGATGCTTAAAGGCAATGATATTCCCGAGAGAAGACAAAGATTGATAAGCAACGGAAGTGCTGTTCGCGTTAGCTCTTGTTTCCTCCAATTGTTTGGTGGTTGAGAGAATACAATTGGACGAGCGCTTATTGACGTCGAAATTGCAGTTGAAATAGTAGGGAAGTGATAGCAAATGTTGGAAAACCAATTCAAAGGAGTAGACCATGACATGCCATGTTCAAACCGAAGATAAACATCCGTTGATAAAAAACCGAGGATTTGTCTTGAAAGTTACGTAATTATGGAACATTTCCTTATTGTTACATACGCTGTTTCATTTTATCAATAAATAACTATCCGGTAATGTAGGTTATAGCTTTTCGTTAGGATAGGCTGTTCAGTAGGGATCTAGCAGCTCTGAGACTAACTCGCCTTTGCAGATCAATCCATCAAATTTGTCTTGCAGCGACCAAAGCAATTCACCAATCAAGAGGCATAAATCGCATTTGGTCTATCTAATTGGGAAGATACAGCTTACACTACTACAGTAAGCAGAGAATATTTGCGTAATATTTCAGCATATAAATGTATACCTGTTGGCCTGACTATACGATTTTGAAAACGTATGTTCATCACTTCGTATTCCTACTGAAACTAAGAGAATGCTAAGGAGACTAATTGTCCGTTAAGTTGTTTCTCAAAATTCTATCTAAAGGGACTGTTATGTATCGAGTTTTGGTTTGGTTAGATGAACGAACTCTCTTGAGTTCAATCGTCTTGATCCGTGTACGGTAAATATCTTGAACAGTTAGGATTTGAAACGCGGAGATAGTGACCTTGAGGGATTTTTAACTGTGAAAATTACGAATGACTTCCCTCGGGATTTGATGCACGGACGACCACGCACGTTATCCGTTCGTTGTGTTCGACTTGACATAACCGAATCCTACTGTTGATAATTGTACAGAAAACAGATATACTTGTTCTGCAATAAAAGTGTCACCTCGTTATCAAAAACAGATACTTTGTTACAACGAGCAGCATGACTATAAAAAGAATTAACAGAAAATTTACAAAGATGCATGCCGGAGTAAGGCAGTATTTCTTCTGATGTGTAAAACCTTAACTATAACCTGAAGTAGAAGGTACAGTGTGATCTTGACCCAACCCTGGATTTGATAAACCACGAAAAAGAATTCGGTATAGAATTCATACTGTATACGAAATTATTTGCAGAGGTCACACGCACGTGGGGAAAAACGGAGATGAGGGGACAAGAAGGAATAGGACAACCATCTAAATGACCAACGCGATCAATCTGAAACAGAAATGACAAAAACGTACTATTTGCCTGACTTGGATAAAACTCAGTGACAAATATGAAACTGAACTTTCACTTAGCATGGGTCGTTTGAAAGAAAAATCGAAAAAAATATGTTCTGGTGATCTATTATGGTTGTGTTGATGCTTTGAGTGATTACCAACGGTGTATAATCGATGTTGACTTTCCATGGCTGTCGCACTCAGCCAATGTCTGTCAGCTTGAGTTAGCCTGTGTATATTTAGCAGATGCAATTAGCTAATCAGGTTATGGTCAGTGTACTTTCAGCCAAAAGTTCTCGTACCGTAAAAATGCGAACAAATTTTTTGAGTGTGTTCAGATTCATCCTTTTGATTTCGGATTCTGGTTACCATTTGACCGAACCAACGTCCATACCAACCAGCGATCATGTTCCAGCGAGGGGACAAAGTTCTGTTTGAACAAATCATATTGTGTAACGTGCAGTCGAAATCAGGAATCGCGTACGGGTTGACTTTCAACTGTGTGATAGACCGTGCTGCTATGTTGTTAACGCCGTTTTAGTTTTCGTCTGTGTAAATCGTGTGCATGACCTACTGAGCCTTTGGCTCATGCTTGTTTCTTGTTGTTTCTTTTTATAGGACTGTTGTTGGAACCCCTACTTCGAAAGAATGCTGTCTCGTGCTGTCTCCACGCTACCCCAAAGTTGGTCCGCAAGTTTAACGGACAATCAGTAGAAACGGCTGGCTTATATGTTTCAACTGTGGTTTAACAAGCTTAAACCTGTTGGTTCCTACTGGCGACTATTCAAGTATGGAGGGATACTCTTTTGCTAGCACTCACTTGATCGGTCATGACTCTGTAGCTGCCTGCATTCAAGAACTTACTTTTAAGCAATCAAGCATAGTAATAGAAATCAATATCATACTCAGGTGTAGACCTTCGCTCCTTTCAGCTTTGACCATAAGTCACGTAAAGCCACCCGAGATAATGCACATTCGTGCGCATACAAACATCGTATTGCCCAGCTTATATGCAGGCAATTTCTGTTCGTAAAGCACTGTTCATTAAGCGTGCATGTTAAAATTGACCCTCTCTTTTTGCGAGCATAACTGGTTCACTTCACTGCTTGGAGGCTCTCTACTATTATTCCGAATGAATGTGTGTTGTGCACACCTTGGCTACAAAAGTGGGTCGGCGGGAATAGTTTAAGAACCTATGTTGGGGAGGTCCAGTGAATTGCTATTCAATTCGGTGACCTCAGAATGACTGGGAAGAAAGATCTGGCTTGAACTTCCTCAGCAAAGCTAGGATTATGGGCGAGCACGCTCTGGACTGAATTTATGTCGTGACTTTACAAGCCGAAGTGCACACAACAAATCGTCTACTTCGATGCGTCAGTGTTACATGGACACGTCCAACAATCTGCCACTTCGCTAGGCAAAACTCGCCTGTCTGGCCGGTTGGACGTTGAGCTATCAAGGCAACCAGGCTGTTGGAGTTGAAGTGTCAGTTAACAACAAAATGAGCAAAAGTTTAATTTTGGCTGTTTTCAAGGTTCCGAGTCATGTAGCCTTTTATTTCTGGAATTGCTATCATTCCCTGACCTTTCCTGCATTCGTAAATGCTACATATATTCTGTATATTCTGCATGTATTCTACGTATATAAATTACACACTCCCTCCAATTTAGGGAGAAATCGCCTATCTAGGTCCGATCATGAAGATGGATAAAGGCACTTACGTTCTAGAACATTCAAAATGTCATGATGATCCACACTGCAACTGTAACATACACACACCGTGATTCCAAATAAGGTGAATACGGGTGTGACACTGACAACACAAATATGATTTGTCTGAATTGAACAACATTCATAAGTGATCACGGTTATCTCATTCCATAGGCTTTTCAGCCAGCCTCTTTTGAACAGAAGCATTATTCATGAGTTTAACTCTCTTTGGAGTTGGTCAGTAAATCCACAGTCGGGATGCAAACCCCAGGTCGCACTTTCGTCAGACAACAGTGTTCATCACGGTGCCAATAACCCCGCATTAGACACGACTGAATTATCCTACGAAAACTCTCAGTCCTATTAGCTTGCGAGTAATCGTCAGGGCTGCAATCAATTGAGTGATGTTCAGGTCATGCTAATCAGAGTATACCCTAATGCTTACCCGTAAATAACGAGATGCTTCCTTTACCCCAGGTGAGTGAAGGATCACTCCTCAAATTGGCCACACAGCTGGCGTTTGACAGCAAGAGTTCATGTGGTCTTTTGCGTACAACCATGATGACTATACCGACTGTTTCTTCAGTCCAATCAGTACACGCTAAGGTGGCGGCGCGGTCAGCTGAAGAAATAACACCAATACGGCTAATGGTGCGATAATTGGATTTTAGGAGCGGTGATCAGCACCAGCAAACAGTAGGCCGAGGTAATATGTACACCTTATCATCAGACTGTTCGGATAGCAGATAAGGTTTGTTGGAAGTTGACTAATTTACGCAGTGGTTACGCACCCATGGAGAACGTGTACACGGTTACCCTTTGTCCAGGAAGGAAGTACACATGCTCGATTCATGGTGCACATAATGCATTTTCGATTTTATCGTTAAACCAATATTCTGAACTGTCAACAGTCACTGTAAATGCACCGTATTTAAGGACGTTTTGTAGGATCCGGAGGTGTTTAGTGGTTGACAAATTTCCGGTTGAGTGCACAGTATTTTTGGTGCGGAAAGATCGAAATTACTGCAAGCCCTGCCGCCACTCTGGTGTAGTGAGATCAAGAAGCGCTACCGTTCTGACAACAAGACCAGTCGCAACAGGCGAGGGTACGGCAATCACTCTGATATGAAATGTTTTCGAAAGTTCACCATGAAATTTATAACTGTTAACAGTTCTCATAATGGACGAACAAGCAACGCCACTGAAAACGGGGAAACTGCTAGTTACATTTATGCCAATCACGTCAGGCAAGTATGAGATGTTGGTGGATGTTAAAACGGAATATTTGTATACAACAGTTTATTGTATTTGAGTGCAAAAGATCCGGACTTGTGAAACTCCCAACCTTTAGCAATAGATGTAGTTTTGCGTCTGGTGGAAGCTCCATTCGTTAAAGTTTATAACGTTGCAACTGCTCATTTTCCACCAGTTGGAAATTAGCACGTGCATCCAGCAAACGACTTACAACACTAGTGAGGATGTTACAATTAAGCTGCGAAGGAGTTCCAGTAAAAACAAAAACAGAACTTTCTGATAACTACGAAAACTCTTCATACTGGATAGTCGGCTTCTTACAAAATTGTGGTGAAAATCTACTAGAATTACCGCCTATCCAAACCTCGATACAATTGACGATTAATTAAGGGACCAATCCACACGTTGTGTCAAGGTACCACATCAGGATTGGACGGACTGCTTCGGTGTTACATTTCCCGTTACTTGCCAAGTTCCTTTTTCTGTATTGCGCCAATCAGCTTGTAGTTTATGACTGCATGTGCACCAGTCAATGACAGACTTTACTGATGTACATCTATAAATGCGAGTTCTTGTCACTACTAACCGCTGCTCATTGCAACCAGTCCGAGGTCTTCTAATTACTTATGCGGAAGGTTTCGATTCAAGTACTATTTCGAAGGCTATTCGAAGTCCCTGATTTCAAGTGTTGCATAGCCGGCAGCTTCGTTTGTGTGTAGTGTAGTGCGTACATTCGGGAACTAAAGAGCAGGGCTTGACATCAGGAAGACGATGGACCAGAAGTGACTATTGGAACAGTGTGTACGCACTATGGGGAACGTGTTGCTAGAGCGAATGACCGTGTACTGCTGCCCACGGTGTGTGAATGTACGTGAGCCATGCACATGAGTGCACGCGTTCGTAGTCCGATGTTTTAACATAACCTGTATGGGATTTCATGCGGCAAACAACGTCGCAGGGCAAGCACCTTTTGCGGTCACAACACAAGTACTACAAGAATACCGGGCAACTCCGGATCAAAGTGCGCATGCTCAGTCAACTGACAAAAACTCAACACTGGTTTATTCCACAATGAGAATAAGTATGGAGTCGACACTGCTGCTAACATGCAGCGGATGTACAACAGTCGATTCTGATCTAAACAATGGACAGTGGTTGTATGCAAAAGTCGATTAGCTATAACAATTCTGCATGCAAAACAACAAACGTGTTTTATCTCATACATCCAGGAAGATAAGAGAAAACTGTCTAACAACAAAGCGGCAAAATAAAGTCAGTGTCATATCTGTAAGAAAACACTGCGACATCTGTGGTTCTCGGTCATTCAGGAAAATAATTATTTCACATTGCTAATGATTTGTTACTGTTCATGCGATCCAAACATTTTTTTTCTATTTTCAAGTTGAACATCACCCACAATTGATCGCAGCTGTCGCATCCCCATAGACTTTCCAGTCGGCCCCTTTCGAAAAGAAGCACTAGATTCGAGTTTCGCTCTCATTAGAGCTCGTCAGTAGTGCATCTCATCGCCACTACCGGGACTAGAACCACGGCCACGCTGTTCATGAGGCAACCGTGCTTACCACTGTGCCATTGACCACACATTAGGCACGACCGAATTATCGTGTGTGAACGCTCAACCACTTTCGCTTGTGAGTAATGATCAGGTTGCCCGATCGTCTCGAAATGAAGACGCAGTTACTGTCTGTTAACTCCAATCGATAACCCCGCGTTTAGGACTTCCCAGACAGGTCGAAATCTCCGATCTCATTAAACCTGCTAGGCGATATTTTAGATTACTAATGAGTAGTCGGGGATTTGGTTAATTTCAAGTTGAACATGATCATCATGATCATCATAAATCTGTGTAAGTTGCTTAACGACGTTGTGATGCAACTCCTTGATGAAGCCACCATTGTTTACTCCTGTGAAGTATTAATACATTTACTGTTATTGAGGTTTTATATTCACGGAACAGAGGAGGAATGCTATGGGTTTAATGAATACCTGCAGACAGTCGCTACCAAACAAACACACACAAAAAACAGTTAAAACCGATGGCCGATATTAGTGATGAGAAGCTTACATCGCAATTTCCTGTCAACCCAGAAAGGTATGTGCGTAACTTGTGAAAAATTCCGCTTGATACCATTCTACTTGATGTAGTAGCTTTAGGGCCAAAGTTTTGTTGTCCACGCCGTAGAGGTGACGAAGTAAAGATCGAGGTACAAATTGAAAATCTATGTAACGAGACCACTCAGTTGATTTCCACTTCAAAGGCCACTGTGAAGCAATTCAAAACAGATTGGCTAAACTGCTGCTGTTAATGTAAACGAACTCAGTTTACTCATAAGGATCGTACTATTACTCAACACCTCCATCACGTGAGACCAACCTACGAACGTGAAAAGATCTCGACAGAGGTGAAGATATAGTTATTATGAAAAGGAAAGACTACGTTGGCAAAATGTTGGAGATTCTCTGGGATCAAAGCAAATTTATCAAACCTGAAGCTGCGGGAGACAAAACAATTGTGGTCGAACGTCAAATCGTAGATAATCTCAAGTAACTTTTGCAACACGGAGTAATTACAGACACACATTTCGAACGACCCAAACCGACTGGCTCTGTCAGTCCTCGTCCATACGGTCTACCCAAGACCCATATGCCAAATCATCTGTTGAGGCTTATTTATGATATGCACAATTTCCCGAACCACTCAATAGCAAAGTGGTTAGCAGAACGACTTGAACTTATTCACCGGAAACTGTGTTCACACAGCCTACCAGATACGTTCGATTTTGTTAATGACGTGGCGAAAATTAATGTGTTTGCTAGACGTCTGCTCGTTATTCACAAATGCTTGATTTCATTTGTGAACACGTCAACCAGTCGAGCAATGGGTTAAGCATATCAATACCTTTGTTGAAAGAAATGCTTCTACTATGTACTCCCAACGTCCAGTTAAAATTTAACAACGAACTGTCTCGTCAGACTGATGGCGTTGCAATTGGTTCCTCATCGGACCCACTGCTAGCGGATAGTTTCATAGACAAGTTGGAATATCAACAGTTAGAGTAGTCTACTGACAATCTGTACCTCTGTCAATACTACGTAGATAATATTTTTGTCCTGTTGCAATCCGAGCATTATTTAACTAATGTCGTTTTCTCATCTAATCTGACGCATCCTGCCACCACGTTTGTTTCCGAAAAGGAACCAGAAAACTAGATTTGAACTTTAATAGGCGATTGGATGGTGATTCACAACGCTTTGTTTATCGTAGAGCCACATGAATCGGGCAGGAAAAAAATTTAATAGCTTTGTACCTTTGAGGCAAAAACGAAACCACACCGTCATCTGATCAGTAGAACAACGAAAATTTGCTCTACAGATTAGGAAAAAGAGACAGTCGCTAGAGCGTTACCATAAAGTGGCTATCCGGATTGTTTTGTAACCCGCGACATGATTGTAACTACGCCATAAAGTCCAATTACCGCGGTGGAGAATAAAACCTTATTCATCAACTTTCATTTTAAAAGTGATATTGCAACAGGTACACTTAACCGTCGTGTTCATCAGATTCTTAGGCGCATATTCATGGCAGCAGCGCTATACCGCTGGCTCAGCACAACCCCCTTCTGATTTTGAGCCTCCAAGACAAGCTCCGTACCCTTGACTAATCCATGATTGTGTACTCATTCCCTTGTTATTGTACAGCAGAATATGTAGGTCGTACGAAGAAGTGTTTGTCACAACGGATCAAAGAACATTATCCAGCTTGGTTTGGAACAGATTCGACCAAATTCGTCAACAATGCAGTCGTCGTACATTTGGCCGATACTAATCACCGGGTTGACCCTACTCATGTGTTCGCTGTTGTCTGTACAGTTCGGGTCAACTATCCGAAACTGGTTTGTTTCAATACTTTGAATATGCCCGGTTCGATGGGGGACGTAGGTAACATATCACTGAGGAGAGAGATGTCAATCAACAGTTTCTGTCTGGTTTAAGTCATGAGACTTAGTTACGTAAGATTGATCACATGGGCTGTACGAAATCTGTGTGAAATGCGTCACGTCTATGCGTACACGGCCATGGAAGGCTTAACGTTTTGACTAAACGTTTTTGGGTGCACATTAGTGGTGAGCGTAGGCAAATTGCAGTTGACAGTATACGACCTTTGACCTGTTTCGATTGTATCCTACATACGCGGTAGATTGGCTTGAACGAATCGGTCTGATTAGTCAGGTGGTTTGACTCGATCAAACGCGAAAAGGGCCTTATCGATCCTCGCGTCAGCCACACTGGTTGGTGCTCCCGAATGCGCTCGGATAATCGCTGTGTTGTTTGGCCTACGTAGCCCGTTCCACAGGAGCAAACGAAACGGTAAACACCAAAAGAACAGGCGATGCATTTTTCATCTGGAAGCGCAGTACTGGTGTAGAGGTAAACTGAACGCGTAGTCGAGCTGTAAAGTATGTTTTATTGATTGCTACATTAAGCGTCTTGGTTACGGTTTCGGCGACAACATCACCCTTGGAGGGCAAGAGAATGTAAACAGACTTTTTGTCTACAGTTTGTGGTTTGTCTGTCTTGAAGTTTATTTGCATATTTTTACGATTAAACTGCTCCAGATAACCCTTCTCAACGAATATAATAAATATAACCAGTCTTTCCTCTTCAATGCTGCCGCTGGAGCATACTTTCGTGGCCCTATCTCAAAAATTACCACCAAATTTGTAATTGGTACACTTGGTCTGAAGAAGCCTCTGTGTCAGAAGTGAAACGTCACTAATAAACCGAATTACCGAGTGTTCATAAGAAGTCCTGAAATTATGAACCCACAATAGGTCAGAAGCATATTCCAACAAACAGCGTAATACACATCTTGTTTGGTTAGCTGGAAATGCGTTCACAAAACATGACCTTGCCCGTTAGTTGATATACTGAGCCCTCCTTATCTAACCAAGGAGGCAAGAAGATGTGCATTACTATACGTCACTTCATCAGCCATAAACTAGGTTCGGATAAGCGCAGTGGGTCCGCGAATGACAGTCAGACCATTCGGCCTACTGTGTCTCCTCTCGAGGCGATCGGGCAACCTGATCATTACTCACAAGCGAAAGTGGTTGAGCGTTCACACATGATAATTCGGTCCTGCCTAATGTGAGGTCATTGGCGCAGTGGTAAACACGGTTGCCTCATGAAAAGCGTGGCCCGAGTTCTAGTACCAGCAGTTGCAAGGATATGCACTACTGACGAGCTCTAATGAGAGTGAAACTCGAATCTAGTGCTTATTTTTGAAAGGGGCCGACTGGAATGTCTATGGGGATGCGACAGCTGCGATCAATTGTGGGTGATGTTCAATTTATATGAAAACCAAACTTCCCTACTACACATCAATACAAGGGTTTCGTTGGACTTATATAAAACGGAAATATGGTTATACCGGTCACATAATTCATGTAAACGCGTGGTTAGCGGCATCTGAGACAAATTAACCTGTTACAATGACAGAAGCCAAAGGACGCCTGCGCTACAAACCATCACCCCCAAGTGGCTTGTGCTGAACCCACTTGCGGTTCCACCCACATACCACGTTTCCGGTGTAAACCCGAAGGAATTAGAGCAGTTGGTATGTGAATGAGGCCTTTGTGTCCAACCGGTCAATGTTGTTTAGCCAATTGAATGGTTAGCAGGAGAGGGAAATCCTTATCTCTTGGAAAATAAACAGAGAGTCTGCAATGACAAGATCTGAACTGAAAATAAAGATATGTAAAATGAAATACAAGAAGTATTTCAGTATACGAGTGCATGTTAGCGCATTCTAAAGAGGTTAAAGATGAAAAACATAATTCAAAGTTGAACTATGGAAAGAATGGGCAAACCATTCATCATACAATACGTCAACAACGCTGAAAAAAGGATTGAGTAGTAGACAGCAGACACCCAGGTTTCTGAAAATAGGAGCAGATTAGTTGCCAAACGACCATGGTTTAGGTCGATACAGTCATTAACAGAAATAGAACGGGTATAGTGATATGACCTGCCTGAGCCAAGCTTACTCGTCGTCTCTTCGCCAACGGTGCACTCTGAGTATGCTGGGGACCTACTAATCCAAGGCGACCAGCGCATTCGCGGCATCACACATCGCAACGTCATATAGTCATACCACTACGACCTATGGCACCGATGGTTCCCTTGCGAACGATGCGTTTCCGTTATCGGCCGCGCAAGAACTGCTCGTTGAACTCGCGGACGGCCTTCCGAATCGTATTCCCCCAGGCAGTCCGGTTCAACGCTAAGTCTTCCCAACATCTAAAATCAATGTTACAACGTGAAAGACCTGCCTGCACAACATCCTGGTATCTCCATTTTTGATCACCAGAATTTCGCCTACCTGATTTCAGCTGTCCATACAGCAGCTGCTTTGTAATACGGACATCACCCATCCGACGGACGTGACTCAGCCAACTAAACTGATTCATCATCAGCAGGGTTTCCATCCCGTTAATGTCCGCTCACCGCAGTACCTCAGTGTTCGGAACCATGTCAGATCACTGAATATTCAAGATGCATCTCAGACATCAAACATGGGAACGGCTCAGACAACGCACATTCCGCTAGTACGATGTCTACGTTGCACTACCGTACAGCAGCATAGATAACACCACTGAGCGGTAGACAAAGAGCTTAGTGCTCAGCTTTAGGCTGTGTTTCCTTCAAACACGTCTTGCAAGACATCCGAAAGCAACACTAGTCTCTGCCACACGAGTTCTTAACTCGTGTGCAAATTGCTACCCAAGTAGCAGAAATCTGTGCTGCTGCTGACAATAGCTCCGTTAACGGGGATTAGGGGTGAAAGTGTACCGATAGCATCTCCGCCCTTAGAAGGCGGAAAGAAGAAAAATGTCTTTCCTGTGTTGATATCCAATCCAAACTTGGATGCCGCGGTCGCAAAATTCGTGGCCAATCGCTGTAGTTCGCCCTCGCTATGTGCGAACAGCGCGCTGTCACCCGTGAACAGAAGCATGCGCATCATTGATGTTTGTAACCGGGTTGGGGCGCCGAAACATCAAATATTTAACAGGCGCCGTCCTTCTCAGAGTGCTGGGAAGCGGCTGTTACCATGGCAGTCAAATATAAACTAAATAGGGCTGAAGCTAGCACACAACCCTGCTTCACGCCAGTGACAATGTCAAAATCACAGGAGGTAGATCCACACGACTGTAATTTCACCCTCATGCCAACAAGCAACAATCCAGTCAAATTGGCGAATTTACCTGGACATCCAAACTTACCAAGCACCGTCCATAGCGTCTCGTGGCACACGGAATCAAAAGCCTTGATGAAGTTTACGAAAAGGACGTACAGTGGGTGGTTTCGTTTCCGGCTTTTCTCCTGAAGCTGTCAAACAGCGAATACTATGTCGATCGTACTCTGATTGGCCTAGAATCTGCATTGCTCCCAAGGAACATCCGTATTCATCCGTATTCAACCGGTTCAGAAGGATTCTTAGAGGCACCTTGCCTGCGCAGCTCAGTAGACGTGCGCCCCGCGAACACGGTCGGCCAGTTGACGGCGAGTACTCCGGAACATGGCTTTCTTCGCTTCATTGGCCAGGTCCAGTGTGAAGGCAGTAAACGCCGCATTGTTCTCTCATACCAGTTTAAAGATATCTACGTTGTTGTCGTCGAACCAGTCCGGACGTTTCTGGCGTTTGAGACCGATCGTCTCGGTGGCTGCTGCCGTGATCCGTTCTTTGATGAACTGCCACATACCCTCGAGGGTAGTGGACACAGGAGCGTTGTGCAGACGAGCGGCAACGGCACACTGAAAAGCAGCCCCGCCTCACAGTTCTCCAGTTGTTTGACATCCAGCTTCTGTCGTTGTCCGCATGTATACACGGCACACACACACAAACAAACCCACCACCACCCGATAGACAGTCATCCACAGTTTCAATGACTATTACCATTGATTATTACCACTGAAGGGTCGATGAATAAATGATTAGAGACATTAAGGTATAATAAGTGTTTCAACAGAAGGCAAAAACATTGCATAGCATAGATCAAGTTGATAGCTACCTATCTCTCCGTGCACAAACGGAGTTTGTTTGACGAGTGGCAGCACCTAGAAACTGTGATGTGAGCAAAAATCAGATAGTTGCCACCTTGTCTGTTTCTTGGCGAATGCATCCCGCTCACTTAAAATTTCGATCGTTCAATTCCTCTATCCTGCAGATTCCTAACATGCTTGTTCCTCCGTGGAGTTGAAAAGTACCACATGTCCCGGTTTCAAAATCCGGTGTCCAGACCAACGGGCTCGGAGCCATCGACCCAGTGTTTTGGGCACCACGGTCCACGATCGAAAACACCAGGCTGCTCATACACGTTTCCGCGCTTCAGATGTAACGCTAGGCTGGGGACAAAAAACAGCCGCGGACATCTTGGTCTGAACTAATTATCATGCTGGAACCAGGCCGAACACCTGAGACGCAAATAAGTGGGCGACGTGTCGGAAATCTTGTGGTGGACTGTCAGGCGGGAGGTGCGAGTATTCCAACTCTCGGCGGAATACCTCAACGCAGGGGGAGGTGTGTTCAAAGGCCCACAGCGAGGGGATGGGGGACGGCGTGGGCGACCGGATGAGTCGTCACTCGACCGGATCGGACCAACGGGCGAGACGTGGCAGCCAAAATAGGATGGATGACCAAATCGGAGGCGTGATTCTTCCAACACTCGCAGGAATATCTCCACACTGTCGTAGAGTATGGTCAAAGCCCACGGTGGATAGACAGAGGACAACATGAGCGACCGGACGAGCCATTGCTCAACGAAATCGGATCAACGGACGAGGAATAGCAGACGGAATATCCCCGGATAGAAGGCGCAGATCACACACATAAACCGGGCAGAAGGACACGATGTGTGGACTGGAATTGTGGTTCAAAATCGCGAGCGCGCGTGTGGCATGGTAACTAGCGTGTTGGACAATAAGGATTGTGATTTATTGGACGCCTTTTCGTTACAATGTGACAACTGAACAGCGTATTGAACTGGTTTTCATTCACACGGCCTGTGGCAAAAATATGGAGGTGGTCACTAGGGTGTTCAATGCAGGACATGTGGACACGCGATCGGTTGCTTGTAAATCAGTTCTAGGACTAACGACTGGAAGTATTCATGACCTACAGATAAGTGGTCGACCGCACAAGTCAACAGGTGATTGTTCTGCCAGTGATGTTCTGTGACGTTTAAAAATCAGTTGGTTTGTCCAAGAATGTAGCACTTCGAATTCCACTTTCTATAGGATACTCAGGAGCTACAAATATCGGCCATGCCGCGAGGACTGATTGTAGAAGCTTCGATTATTGGAGGCGGACAAACATGCTTTATTCTGCACGTGGTATTTATCAAAAAGAGATAAATATATTGTATTGTTTACTGGCGGAGCAATATTCTATCTTAACAGATTTGTGCCGAAGCCTCATTTTTAGCACATCACCTATTCCTATCCGTTTGCTCCAATCCAACGTCAACATACCCAAAAGCTTATGATTTGAGCGTGACTTGTTGGAACACGGATTATCAAGCTAATCTTTTTTTGATAAAAGACATTGCAGGCAAAACCTCCTTTCGCATAATCATTTACAAAGTAGGTTAATCCTATTTGCAGATGCTGCTGAATGTTGTACCGGCGTTGCAGCAACAAAGGAGTGCCAGATCACGTTTGGATTCAACAGGGTGACCCAGCATCACATTATACACTATGTGGACCAGAATATCGGGATGGATAGGTGGCGTTAGACTAAGGACGTGCTCCCCAAGATCAAAAGATATCACCCCACTTGATTTTTTCTTTGACACTACTCCGTACGCAGAGTCTACGGAGAACGTCCACAAACACTGGAGAGATTAAAAATGGCCACTACATTGGAACGGAGTACAGTCTCTGAGGCTATTTTGCAGTGTGTGCTCTCAACATGTCTAAGGAGAATGCTTTTGTGTAAACAAAACCGGAGAGAACATTTCGAGCATTCGTTGTGAATTTATCGTCTGCATACTAAGGCTTTGTTTTATTTAATCCTTGAGTGACGGTAATGTTGACCTGTCAGTAGAACAGCACGTCTCTAGCGGTAATTGGCAGAATCGCATAATTCCTAGATTACTTTTTTAGTACGGTATAGATTGAATACTTCAGCGTACGACGTATTGGGTCATTATTCACAGGCACGCGGTAACACGACTTAATATATTGAAGAAACCGTTGGACATGGGAACAGAATATCTATTTCTCGGTATGCATAAACGGCTCTCGTATATTGCTATAAACCTCATCGAAAAGCGTACCCCAGGATGACGTAACCAGTTCTGGCCAATAGTTTTCAGTATTGACTACACCCTGTAAATGGTTTATCTATGAATCACAAAAATGGACTCAGTATCGGTAATTGTTTCCTTAAAACGACGCGTTTGTCGCGATCCGTCAATTTGTTCTGGCTCCGGTGTGATAGTCCGGTCCATTTTCCACAAGGCATTTTTCAAAACAATGCAAGTTTACAGAGAATAAACACGTCGATCTGGACGACAGCTCTAAACGGGTTATCCATGCCGATCTCGACAACGCAACAAGTTGCCTTCATCACGACAATCATATTTGGATAAAATAGTCAAATAATACATGTTGACAGGGAGTGGAACGACACGTCTCAGTAACGAGGACAAACAACTAGGAGGTGTCAAGCGACCTTCATCCCTTTCACAGTATGGCTACGGTATGACACGTCACAGTTTACAAATGATGTGACAAACCTAAAAACACAGTACGACATGCCAAAGACTCTACGGAAAAATGGTTAGGTTTTGATCAGTCTTTTAATGTCCTGTAAATCCGTCTCGCTCCTGAATGCAGCTTTTTATCATCTATCGTTTGGTGACAAAACTGTCGTGATGGCACAATCCGTTAGGGACATATCATATTCTTACTTTGTCTCTTTGCGCTCACCTGCACATGCTGCTTCCCAACTCAGCAGTGGCTTTCAGGCGTTGTAATGCTTACACAAACATGTATGGACAACCAGGTGTTATCGATTTTTGACCCTGATGCCCAGGACACTGAGTCGGTGGTGTCGAGCGACCTCACTGAAAATACGCGTAAACTTCCATCCTACCCACAATCAACTAACCAGACTATGACTTCAGCGGTGCCCGTTCACTCATCTAACTCGGTTAGGAGGTGTGGCCTTTTGGCAAACCCTGTGCTCTGGACTCCGGAATTTGGCGCCTGGACAGAGTTCCGGGACAACCGGTACATACACACTGTCCATTTCTCACATAATCCAAGAGGACTGTTTTACCCTTTACATTCTCATTTGCTTTTTATCATCTTATCCAATTGCCTATTCTCTAGTTTTGTCGATTCTGATCTCGCTTATGTGAGGAGCTTTCCTAGACATTATTGTTGTGCCTAGTCACAACATACTGATTTTATTCATTTCTCTCCAATACCAGTGAGGCATGAACTGTATACTTATGTGTTAGTGTCTTAAATATCAATACCAAAACGTTTAAACTATCAATTGTTCGTCAGTGAGTGTTACACTGTTGTAAGTTCGGCATAAATACATCAGTAGACATGAATTGTTTATAACTCTTCATGTAAAGTTGTGCTTAATTCGATGTCGGAACAAAAACCTGTGTACTAGTAGAAAGGTGGTTGGAATTTTCAACGTATCGTGGGTTGACAATCAACTGTTCATTGCGCTGATTGCCGTTACCATTTTCCCAAAAAAAATTCCAATTTTCCAAAGGCTTTTTCTGAATAAGAATCAATAAAATATTAAACAGAATTTTTCAACGTCACAAGTATTATAGCGCACTGGATTCAATGTTACCATGACGAACCCGGTCAGTTATCGTACCGTCTTGGGTTCGGGCTTCATGCACATTGACCACTCGGTCTAGATTTTGATAGTTTGCCAGGGTCTAAACCAGATATGACCTAATTGGTGATTAATTATTTTTATTGTTTATCCAGTATTGCCATCCGTACAAAACTGATCAAATCAGAAGCCTCCGTTCCCATGTGGTCAGGTATTTTTACGTGTGTCAACCACCACAGCTGGTGAATTGTGTGTATGTACTTTCCGCAATATACGGAGCAAAATATCAATGATTTTCTGTCTATTGATTTTCGCCCTGCATTCTGTCTTCTTATGTTTTCTAAAAATCTGGAGCGACCTTCCACTGGCAATTCCACGTAGGATGCAAGTAAGTGATTGAATAATTACCCAGTGGAGTAAGTAGTGCGAAGGTTTGGTGGAGATGAAATGTTGGTGCACTCGGTGTACACAAAAGTTGATCCGGAAACTGATAATAAAACTACAAGCAATGAAAATATATCTGAAGCGGAGGCATAGTTTGATAATATATTTGGAAGTGTAACAAAACCACGTCGTCTCAAAAGGGATCAATAGGCTGGTTTCTTAATCTTGTTGGAATTCGTCAGAAGTGTATATCTTCGAAACGGCGAAGAGTTGACCCCCGATAGCACGTTCGTAAGGCAACCATGTTAACCAGTACGTCATTGACTTCACATTAGGTAGCACTGAATATTGGTATGCAAACACTCAGCCGTGTTCACGTGATAGTAATGCACATACGACATATACATATAAGAACTAAAGGGACAATTATTTATTCTTGCTAACTCGTAAGAGCTCAGAATGTATGTGGTTTCGCAATTCATACATGAGATCTAATAAGGAATGTGTCCAGACATTATGATTACCAAGCCCCCGTTAATGACCTAACAAGTCTGAGGGTCACTTTGGATACCCAACTGAAATCCGCTTGAAATTGTTTGACTGAATCATATGAGGAATTCATTTTGAGTTTCGTTCCTTTACACTATGATTATATAACGTGTCTCCAAAGGAGCCCAAACTGTTGTGGGTCAAACTCCCATTTCAGAGGTGGAGAATTTCTCAATCTGTAAAGTGGCATCTAGGAATTTATGTTGTTTCGCATCTCTTTCGAATCTTGCGTCTAACATCCGAAGTAACAAAGACATGGTTAGGCTACCTGCATCACCCCAGATTTCTTTTCGCTCCGGTTGATATACTGAGCCTAACTTTGGCAAATCTAGTTTTCTTAATATTCAGCGAGCGCTGACACCACAAAACAAACAGCTGACCACTTACGAAGTGAATAACGCCTGCAAAGCTTATTTTTCTCAACACAACAATAGTGTTATACAAAACGCCTCCGGTTGTTTGCATGCACAAAATCTCCACAACTTCACCTAATTCTACTGGTAAAATCATCCATCTTTGGGCGTTATTCGAATGATGCTGAATGATAAGTTGAAGGTAGAGCGTTCCACGCAAGTTGTATTACTCAGTGTTTCAACCACCTCGGGTGGCCTTCTTCAGGAATGTTTAGTTATCTTAGTTTTGGTTTGTATTGTTCAGGTGGCAAGTTATCCTATTGGAATTATTGTGTTAAGGGTAGATATTCAAAGTCTTCTACATTCTCAAGTGGTTCCCTACAACAGATTGTTTGACATTGTCAAAAGTATAGATAGCTTTCAGGTGGAATTGTAAACGTCTTAACTTTCATATGTCTGGTTTACTCGATAAAGTTGTTCCGGGGAGCCTAATTAGACAGTGGTTGCCGATGTAAACAATGGTGAACAAAACGGTGAATGATCAAAGGTTGCCTGTTTGTTGTCCCTTTATCTTGCAGACGTTTGGCTTGACTTGCCGTGTTCTGGCCCAGCACATGCGGTTCAGTATGCTTGTCTTAGTTTTACTTAACTTACTAATACTGGATACAGTAAGACCCCGATAGTCCGGTTGAAAAATCCTTTGATCTAGGGCTTACGAGCGCGTAAACGGATACGGGATAACGGTCAACGAAACTTCGGATAACAGGACGACGAATAACGGTGAGGAACGACGGAGAATACGGGGTCAGTTAGCCTCTTCCCACCCAGCTCATCCACTTGAGGTTACCGCATGAACACAGAAAAAGGACGGGCCTTCAAACAGAGCTTCTTCATGTCGCTCAGCCCGAAGACAACATGGTTACAAACCGTTCGTATTTATAGGGCCTGGGGTTAGCAAAAAAGCAAATCCAAAAAGAATGAACCAGACAATAGTCCACATAGTTCAATCTAGGCGCGTAGTCAGGATGAAAACAACAGTTGTCACGACAGGTGACGACCATCCTGGAGACCGGAGAAGTAAACGAATATAGCAACGGTGAAGGTCGCTGACAGTGTATTTTGTTTGTCTCATTGTCACAAAATATTTTCGCGGAACTGGCGACTTCCCAGATATTTACTGAACAGACTGGCAAATAAGCACCAATTTGATGGGTAACAACTAGAATACAGTTGACTTTCAATGGTGACTTTATTTTCCAGCTGAATCATTACAAAACTTAACCTCTCAAGTCGGATACCAGTAAAGTTTCACATTCACGGCTAATCATTACCACGTGTCATCTTCTGTGCCGGTGTTAAGTCACAGGTAATTGTGTTTGTTAGGGTTTAGCTCGTTGATTACTATCCTAGAAATCTTACTGCAGTAGAATCTGATCTTTTCTGCTACCTTGATGTGGTGGTCAGGCTTGTGAGCTGTTTTGATCTAGAGGGCTCTGCTGACTACGACCTCGGTCGTTGCAGGTTCAACCATGTCAGATTGGCCAAAGGGGAGCAGCCAGACAGAAAGCAGATGCGTCCGTTGTGAGGTGCTCGTTGTGAATAGTGTCAGTGTGGTCTGTTTCGATTGGGTTTATTATTCTTTTTCTTGCCTGATCTGACTCTCTGTATGTGTGATTGGTTTGTCTGTGCAGTATGCGTGGTTGGCTTGTCTGTGCAATATTATCTGTATGTTAATGTACCGAATGTCTTGGGTTGTGACTGTCGAGCCTGTTCTGGATGGTTGATGCTGCTGCGTATGTGTGCGTGTGTATCACCTGCTGCTTCGCGGTACAGGCTTTTGAGCCAAAGGCTTTGGTTGAGGGCCGTGTCACACTGATCTGGAAAGTGTTTGTTGAGGAGTTACATAACGTAGGACAACTCTTACGACGGGCACTCTATTCGCCCATGTCGAATCCAGTTGAGAATATCTGCAGCAGGGTGAAAGCAAGAGTAAAAAGCCAACTGCTGGTGCACCACGAGACGGTAATAAACAGAGATCCTTAGGGTCTGAAAAGTCAACAGGAGTGGAGAATTGGGACCCTGGAAAGAGTAATCATCTCTGCTATGTTCGACGTCACCGGAGATCATTGCGCTAGCTTTGTTGGTCATGCCGAACGATGCTGTACGCAGGCGGTGAATGGTGAAACGATGGGGTCATAACCGTAAACGCAAATCTTCTCAGTGAACGAAGAATGCTCTATTCAGAGCAACCACAAATTGATTTTGCACTTCCTAATTTTTGGAAGTTAGCCCTGATCAAACTAATGCATGGCCTATGAGTGTGCCAAAATTATGCAAGATTTTCGTTTGTTGTTTGTGCGGTTGAGAACAACCAGGCTATCCGAATACTTTACGCATTGGAAATGACTTTGCGATGGATAACGCTAAAACAGTGTCTCGCTGGTTTTAAAAGTAGCATGATTGATAGGAAAAATTCACCGGAAACACGACCAATTGGTGGCTATTCCTATTCATCCGTAGTGATCTACGAACTCCACTGAGTTTATGATAAGCGGCATGACCAACTCGCAAATGAGCTATTAAATACAAAAAGGTATTCTTGTGGTTTTCCTCAAAGTACTATTCACGTGAATGGATAGTGTATACGTGCGACTAAATACAACCACTGGGTTTTAGTGACTGCGATCTTGGAGGGATCTGAGATGTAAAAGTGCAATTAACAGTTGCAGAGATTTTATATTAGTTCACTTGAGTAGCGAAATGAAGTAGTCTGTTTGCATTTGTTATGTGTTGATGGCAACATATTGGACTGGTTGGTCAGCTCAGGCAAGTCATTTTTTGTGGCTATGAAAAAACGTGTCACTACTGAACAGAGAAGTAAAATCATTACATACTGTAGTAGAGATTTTTCCTCCGGAACAGATATACAGTTCAGAGTTAACAACAAGGTGAGGGAAACAACCGAACCAGGCATCAGTGAATATGACGAATGGCCCCTGATTTTTTCAATACTAAATGAGGCTGAACTACATCGATTCTGCTAGTTATATTGTCAATTTGTAGGACTGCATTCAGCCTTACTGTGCAAGTATCATGTCTTAAATTGATAATCAGCTTGACGAGGCTATTATCATCGATGGGAATATCAAGTGTCAGCTAATGCTCAGTAATGTAATTACAAAGTGTGTTAATAACCTTGTCAAGCGGAACATTTGTGAATGATGACTCGACATTAAAAGAAGTCATCGTGTGGTGTTTGCTGTTGATGTTGGAGATCATTTTCATGAGGTCACAATTGTCCTTCAGACTGTGCACGGTCAATTTGGATCTCACAGGTACAATCAGATCGACCAACCACTGACAAGCTGATGGTATAGGGTGCCAGTCATGGGTAATATGGGCCATGCGGACACTCCAGAATGGTGTATTTTAGGAAGCCCATACATTCTTGGTGTTACGCTGCCTTTGGGTGATAGCTTTTGAGAATAGTTTGGTCGATCAATCTTTCCTGGTGTGAGACTTTAAGTGTTGAGTACATCTGGCGTTCAGCATTCTGCCACAACATCGGTTTGATCCCCGTCGACGACGAACTTTGATTTATCTGGCAGAGTAGACTGAACTTTGTTGATACAATCTACATGATTTGATCGAACCACTCCAGACCCCTTATCAGGTGACAGAATTATCCGTTCTGTATTATTGCGAAGTTATTCAAGTTGACTGATGCCACAAATAGAAGGAACCTAGTGCCTTTTTGCCCAGTCCAGTATTGTGTGCACGTGTGATTGTGTCTGTGGAAGTAGATACGTCGATAGTACTGCAAGGCACCGCGGAAAACGCATTAACGATCACATACTGAAATGGCTTTTAAATTCGGTGGTCGATTTTGCCGTCAGTACCATTACAAAGCACTTTCTACAGACCCGGCATTCATTAGATCCAGTGACCACCCTCGGAGTGTTCTATCGACTCAAACTAAAGTTGGTGCTCAATATTACGAAAGCCATCTCAATACATCAACTGAATCCCGCCCAGAGGCAGTTAGTGACTAACCTTTCGCTATGTTAATGAGGATGCGACTGTTATTCCTTGACTCTATTTTATTCTCGTATTCTTTTCAAACCGGAATTTTTAGGCCGATGTATTTTTTCATAGGTTCGAACAACTGATGGACTCCCCATATCCTTCCTTAACCTATATTACATTATCTTTCAATCAATGTTAATCGATGTACACTTTTTTGACTTCTGTTCAATTTGTATGGACTTTCAAACCACATCTTACTCCTTCCATTTGATATATATGGATTTTCTAATCATATCTCTGTGTTTCTGGACTTCTATTACCTCTTTAACCTACAGCAATTCTATCATGTTGTGTCGGTATCATGTTTCTCATCAATGAGTACGTTTCGGTTGCATCTTGCTGCTTCTGCTTTGGTCACCTGACTGACTGCCTCAGACATTGTTAGACTGATTTTGCCTTACCGCTTGTCACCGCACTATACAATATGCGCGTTGAGTTCGTAAAAGTGATCGATGAGATGCGAACGAGATAGCATTGCGCAACACATCTTACGTGTTACTGGTTGGCTTTGGCAAAATTTTCTACTTTTAAATGTCTTTAAATCCGTTTGAGACGTCTCAACTTGGTTAGCTGGATTTCAGCGGCGAACAGTGTCAAACGGCTAATGTGCGCATTGGTAGACTGAAGAAAAGTGGTTGGTTGACTCGTACCTGGTGAGAGGAGGCGATCTTGCCGGGTGCGGAGAGTAAATCAAGGTGGACTGATTAGATCTAGTTAACTGGGACATCCTATATTGACATTGAGGCATCTGAAACTGGAAAATATACAGTATTGATGGCCGAGCAATTTTTTTCTGAGGCAGGAATTGATACTGAACTTAAGTATGCGTCTCAGAAGATGCAAGATTCTGTATTCCAAAGCAGGATGGATTCTGATATGTTGAGTGTATCTGGAGGACTTGCCAAATACAAGCAATCTTTTCAAGCACGAACGTGATTGAACCGTTGATACATGGAATTAACTGGATCCCACTCGTAAGGTATGGTCGACAAGCTCAGATACACACTTCATGGTGTAGTGTTTCAGTGAAATGAACGTCGAGGAAAGTCTAGTTAAATGAAGCAATCCGAACAGTGGGGTTAACGCTCCAAATGTGGTGGTAACGATTTTGTCCAACATGCAGAGTTAGCAGATTCTACTGCAGTAAGATTTCTAGGATACTAATCAACGAGCTAACCCCTAACAAACACAATAACCCGCGACTGAACACCGGCACAGAAGATGACACGTGGTATTGATTAGCCGTGAATGTGAAACTTCACTGGTATCCGACTTGAGAGGTTAAGTTTTGTGAAGATTCAGCTGGAAAATAAAGTCACCATTGAAAGTTACCCATCAAATTGGTGCTTGTTTGCCAATCTGTTCATTAACATTCTGTCAAACAATATGTGAATAAATCGTATTAAGTCATAACGACAAAAAGAACCAAAATGCTAAAGCATATGATTATAATCATTCAAAACCAAGTTAGTATAATCATCATCGTTGAGTTGATTTTTTACGTAATAGTCCCCATTTTTGACACGTGATTAGTAACGCTTCGAAAAGCTACAACAGACGAACTTCGCTTTGTCAACTACGTTCTATTAATAATATCCATCACAGAGTCAAGTGTACGTGATTGTTGTCCGCTGCCGTTAACCTATCTGATTAAGTTATCCCGTATGTTTTTAGTCGTCTTTACTGATCTTGGGATGTTGGATCAATTCAAGCGTTGATCCAACTGAAAAATTGATAAAATGCGAACAATATGATAACGTAAGTGGCATTCAGATATGTGAAGTTTTTGACCTGTTACCACGGTAACTTTTAAACTGACATAGTGTAGGGCTTAAGTAAACACAAACTGGACCAAGAACGCGTACGAATTAAGTTATCGTAAGACGTTACCTATCAGCCAAAAAATATAAATCGTGAGGCGACTGAATCTCATGTGCTGGGTATTGCGGATAGGTAATGGCAGATTTGGAAATCTAGATGAGACCAAACGGCAAAATACATGGGTTTCGGTCAGATTCAGTCCAGTGAAAGGAATTTCGTGCTCGAACGCGAAAGATAGTCTCATCATCATCATCATCATAGTTATGAGCCTGACCAAAAGGTACCGTGGTTCGGGTCGCCACTCACCTCAACAGTGACGTGGAGTATCCTAAAAGAAAACGACTAGAAGTTTGAAAATTAATAAAAGAAGACTAAGCGGAAGAAAGAGAAATGGTATGGATACAGGTATGCCACTGACTGCGACATGCCGCCATCTCGGATCGCGTCTCTATCCATCAATTTGAGTGAGCACGCTGACATCATCCAGGCGGGCGACACCTACCCATTTTGCTCAGTGGAGCAGTCAGGGTCTTCATATTTCATGCGCACGTTGTTGCTTGACCACCACGCGGTTTTACCCAACTGTTGGTGGCTTCAGTATATAATGTCTGGTACGGTAAACGACCACATGACATACGGAGTACGTGACCCAACCATCGCAAGCTGTGCACCGTGAGTAGTTGACCGATTGGTCGCGCATCCCGAGCGTTCCGGAATACGCGCCGGCGAACGGCCACATTGCTCACGCGATCGGTCTACTTAATGTAGACTATTTCGCAGAGACAACGATGTCCAAACACAGCAAGCCTGTTGATATCTTCCTTATGAACAGGCTCCGTTTTCGAACCATAGAACAAACCAGAACGTACACAAGTGGTATATACCATTCATTTTAACAAGAAATCCAACGTCCTTTCGACGCCACAGATGACGCAGTTTGGCAAAGACGAATCGTGCTTTTGTTATCCTCGCTGATATCTCATCAGCAATATTACAGGTTGACGAGATAGTGCTGCCCAAGTATGTGAAACTATTCACCATCTTAAGCGGATTATCTGCAATATAGAAAGTAGCATTCTGTGCTTTGAAGATGCGAAGCGCATTCCATACAAACCAGCCCGGTCATCTTGTTCAACATGATCTGCATGTCTTCGGCAGAAGGGCTGAGTAAGACAGTTTCGTCCGCATACTGGAGATCGGTCAACCTAGCGCCAGGAAGAAGCTCAACACCAAGCCCACTGGATTCCCGAAGTGTACCCTCCAGAATGTCGTCCACGACAAAATTGAACAGAAAGAGGGAAATCGGATACCCTTGACTAACAACACTAGAAGTGATGAACGCCCAAGACAGTTGTCCATAAACTCTCAACCCGCTTGCAGAGTGGGCATACAGTGACCTCAACAGATTCACGCATTTCCCTGGTACTCTCTTGCGAAGGAGGCAGCTCCATAGAACATTACGAGTAACTGAATCGAAAGCAACTTGTAGATCCAAAATGACCGAGACCGTGGGCTTCCTATGAGAGTACGGAGGCTCCAAGTTTCGTCACAAGTTGAAAATGTGATAAATGCACCCTCGACCGGATTGGAATCGTGCAAGTTTTTCGCATATCTGGCTTTCTCTGGGCTTAGTGGACCGACGTAAAATGAGACCAGTGAGTAACTTGGGCGCAACAGATACTAAATTGATGCCTCTGCAGTTGTCACATAGACTTTGGACCCCATTTTTGAAAACGAGAATTACCGTTGATAGGCACCAATCACAAGGTACCTCTTCAGTCCCCCATATCGTCTGGAGGAGTTTCGTCAGTTCTGATATCAACCTTCGACACCATCCATCAAAACAGACGCAGAGAGGACATCCAGTCCAGGATCTTTGTTACGCATCAACAACTTGAGCTTTAGGGCCATTTTTGTTTCCGACGGAGGACCGTCTGGAACGCAATAACTGACCATTCGGGTCCCGTCAACCATGTGGCATGGTTAGGGCCAGCCAAATACATTCTCAAAATGTTCAACCCACCTGTCTATGCGGCGTGATTGACTGATGATAAATAATCCATCCTTCTCACATGTGGTCTCATTTACACCAACTCGACGACCAGTACAACCACAGATTAGGGGAAAAAAGCCTTATACTATTCCTACATTAAAAAAACCGTGCCATCCCTTTCGACTGTTCGACCAAGTGGTGTTCACGGTTTTTGTGTAGGCTTTCGTTAGGCTTGCGTTTAAGTTCTCGACGGTCGTCATCATATTCAGAACCAGGTAGGATCGAGCGACGCTTGTTCATGAAATTTATCGACGTGTCGGAAATCCAGTTCCATCGCATCTGAACAGCTCTTTCGGAACATACCTCTTCACAGCATATTTTCATAGCTGCGGCAATTTGTTCCCAGTGTTCGTTAGGATCACACACCTGACTCGAACTGGGCGACTTGTTCACTAACGAATTTTGGTAAGCGCTCTATACGCTCTCCTTGCTCGAATGCCAGTTAAGTATCTTGCATTTACGAGCGTATGTCCTCTCGGTAAATGACAAAACAAAACGGCCACGTACAACAACATGGTCCAATTCCAGGTGGTTGCTTCAAAGGGCACGACAGTCCTTAACAGAGTGGCGCCACCTGTAACTAACTGCTATATGATCCAACTGTGTCCAAGGTTGGGAGGCACACGGAGGTTTCCAAGTAACACAGTGCTTCCTCCTGTGTTGGAATGCGGTGCTCGAGATATAGAGACCGTGGGATTCGCACAGCTGCGGCTGTCTTTCGCCATTATCAGTGCGTTGTGCCCGGACACCAAACATACCTCCTAGCCGCTTCTCATCCGGAGAAAGACGACCAAGCTGAGCATTAAAATCGCCCGCTAGTATGATGTTGTCAGAGTGTTTAGCCTGTCTCCGAAGGTCAACGAGGGCGTCGTAGAACTTATTCCTGGTAGCATCCGGACAGCTGTCCGTTACAGCGTACGCCGATATAACGAATACGCAAAGCCTCTCTGATTTACGCCGACAGACTTTTGCCGATGTATTGATTCTGACAGCGCAAAAGCGGCTGTTCACTGGGACCCAATCGAGCAAACATTGTTCTTCCCTAGCACTCAGAACAATTCCCACTCCAGCTTGACCACGAGGTTCGATTTTGACGTCACCAGAAACCTTGAAAGAGAAACGCTCGGATCGATAGTTATCTAGATAGGAAGTCAAGTGGATAAGGGTACTAGAACCGTGGACTCGCGTCTCCGACACACAGCACAAATCAAACCACAGACTTGAGAGTGTACTTGCCAGAGCAGCTTGCTGACCGACTTGTCGGAGAGTGCAGACGTTGGGAGCGCCAATGTTTACCAGCTGTCATGACCTTAAAAAATAATTATCGCCCGAAGGCTTTTTGGGTAAACTAATAGAAGAAAGTCGTAATCGGTGAATAGTGACACTGTCAGGAGAAAGTTAACTTCCGACACTTCCTGGTCGTTTATGCTGCGAAAGGGGGTTGAGGGACCCACCCTGAGTCTCTGACTCAGAAATCTGATCTGCGAGACAACAGGACACAAGGTTTTCTTTGGAGACCCTACCTCGAGCCAATGATTCGAAAGTCTAACTCACTTGACAGTAAGATGCTTGCTAAGCACGAGGGCGCAGTGAATAAGACAATGTCTGATTCTGAGCATTGTTGCGCGCAGTGGATGTACTCAAAGCTACATCAGGCTTTTGAGAGATAAAAAGTGTTTTTCGACCGTTTTGGATAATACGCAGGCGGTCACGGTCAACCGTTGGGCGATCGGAGTGCTCTTTGTTTGAGGGTACCTTTTCTAACCCCCTTTTTCTTGATTCCGAAGACAGTTGTTTAGCAACTATAGTAGTTCTTCTGTATGCCCGTAGGATCGTGCCTCATTACCTAAGCACTCCTACGTGGTCAGTAGTGCGACATACAGTCTTATGAACTTAACCGCTTTTCTTCTGATTGTTCCTTTTAGGTCTGCCTGACAAGTTCGCACCAGGAAGGAACGGAGTCCTAGTCAGCATAACTCGCCGGATCAAAACAGTACACAAGCCCGACCATCTCGTCAAGGTCACAGTATAGGTCTACCACCTCAGCTATGAAGTCACGCAGACAGCTAGGAAAAGTATTTTTTTAACTAGCCGATAACCCTCTGTATCTTAAGGAAATCACCAAATTATCTAATGGTTTGTCTGTTCAAGTAGGATTTTCTAAACAGTTCATTCTGTAACCCACCGATACCAGGGAAATTTCGTAGTTGCCGGCTAGCCTATATAACTCAGTTGGTAGAGCGTTTGCTGCGTTTGGACATGCTGTTTTTGTTACAGACATTCCAAAATTTAACTCAAGATCTGACTTAAAGTTTGAATATTCTCATAAATGCAAGACTGTCCTTCACCTACTTGATAAGGATGATTGTGACTGGGTGCTGTTTTATTCAAGAACGACGGAAAATACTAGTAGTAGGTACGCGTTATTAGATACCATACGTTACGGAAAGCTGTCAGTCCACACAGCACGGGCAGCCGCTGCCCGCATGTGTCATCGATCGCTTGAAGGTCAGAGCAATTTGATTGACTTAATGCATGGCTCACTTGCGTTGTTTTTTAGCGCAGTACACACCCATCTTGCATTGACCACTGAATAGTTATCCAATATGTAGGTCCCTGGAGCTTTCACTTCTCTCACTGCTATCGGTGCAGAAAGCGAACTTTCGCCTTTTTTTATTGTTTTTTCTTCATTCTGACGTAAGTGCCAACTGTACATTGATTTCCTGCTTTTTTGTAGCCCTCTTGGTACCTTCACCTCCTCCCCAACTCTTCTTGATTTATCACCGATCTTTGTATGTGCGCCGCATTAAGTTTCGTTCGTATCTCTCTACCAAACATTAATTTTGCTGGTGTCACACCTGTAGCAGTTTGTGGTGTGGTTCTATAGGCTGCCAGTGGTATCAGGAACGCTGAGTCCCAAGATTCACCATCCAGTCGAGCTGACTGTATCGTTTCCTTCACCGTTCGATTCAGGCGTTCCACCATTCCATTAGCCAAAGGGTTGTATAGAGCAGTTTGCACATGACGGATATCGTGATGACTCAAAAACTGACTGAATTCGTAGCTGCGAAACTACGGCCCATTATCAGTTACGATCTCCTCCGGTAAGCCGAATCGAGCGAACACGTGTCGTAACCAGTTAATAATGACAGTCGTTGTAGTCTCTCCACATAAATGAGCTTCCGGCCATTTCGTATAAAAGCAAGTAGTGACAAAAACATTCCCTTTGTTTTGTGGAACGTTTTCAAACGGGCTCATTATGTCTATTGCCAACTTCACCCAAGGTTGCATTGGGTATTCGATGGGCTGTATAGGGGGCACCGATAGGTTTTGAACTCTTATCAGAATGCTGGCAAGCCGCACAATCCCTAACAGCGGTTTCCACGCTCGGATTCATACGCGGCCACCAGTAGTATTCTCGAATTCGTGCCTTGGTTCTCACAATACCGGGATGTCCTTCATGTTCACTTCTAAGTACATCCGCAATGAGAGATTCGGGTATCACGAAGCGGGCTCCACGTAATAGACACTTGTTAACGACAGTGAATTCGTCTCGTATAGTATGATAAGGAATCAGTTCTGCCTTCAGAAGCCTTCGATCGGGCCAGGAGTTTATTACATGCTGCTGAACTTCTGTAAATAATGAATCGTTCACGGTATGCTCTTGGATTACGGAAAACTGTCAGTCCACACAGCACGGGCAGCCGCTGCCCGCATGTGTCATCGATCGCTTGAAGGTCAGAGCAATTTGATTGACTTAATGCATGGCTCACTGGCGTTCGATTGGACACAACAGATGCTATTGCATTAGACTCATTGTGCTTTCTCAGAAGTGAGACCGTGTGACCTTCGAACGTCATGATATCTTATCCCGATGAATGTTTTTCGGGTAACATCTGTATCACCTTGTCCGTCTCCATAACAATCGCAAGGCTAGATTTATCCTTTGAGTAATGCTATCAGAACTGTTTGCAAATTTGTCAGTTGGTGTTTTTGACAATTTGCCGTGGACAGAATTGATTTCAGTAGAAATTCCGATTTATGTATTTCTGCCTGCATGCCTGAAACCGTCAAGCCCCCCTACTGCTTTGAGTAATTCAAGCAATTTTCGTTCACTATTATTTTTCTAGTATTCCCTGGTTTTACATCGGTTAGAAATTTTTGCAGATCGCCAAGGACTAACTAGATCTATTTTACTTATGACGACTACTGGTCCTTAACAAAGTCCCAGTATGAAAATGTTGTTGTTCGTTCACAGTTTCTTCAGTGCTTTTCGGTGAGATGTTGGCAATGAGTTGTGACGGTCGGCTTGATAGTGAATATACTGATGTGCATTATCGACCAATCTTTCGTTGAACAAAATTTGGTTATCTTCAGAAGTGAAAAACACCTGTTTGAGTTAGCTGATTAGACCTTCAAACTGAATTTCAGGATCAACTGTTAACGAGCAGAAACGAAGAGACAGGAGAGGATCGGAGAATTTTCCTGCAGTTGTGATTACTTCGGTTTACGACCAGCTGATAACGTTTAGTTATACGTTTATCCTGAGCTTTGATGGAAATGCCAGATATGTCTGCAACAGCCAGACTTTCTGCTTGTCGCTTGATCCTTTCTGGTATGAGCTTGCAGCATCTCTCTAGAAATATATGTTTTTAGCACACCTGGGAGGTAATTTATTAAACGTCGTTTCACACTTTCCGCGGTAATCTGCTAAGTCCGTACAGTTGAAGTGAAGGTTAAACTTTGTGGTGTGTTTGAGGTGACTAATCAAGCTGAACTCCTATTGCGTGCTCCCCATCAAAATCTTGCATACAACAATCACGAGACTTTCTAGTTCCTCAAAAGTTGAAGTTGAGACATTTGAAACAGATGGTTCACTTCAAAAATTTCGAAAGAGCAATCAAAAAGCTTGATTCATGTCATGTTTTAAAGATAAACGTTTCGTACAGTAACTGAGTATCAGAAACCAGGGTGACCAAATCACGTCCCACGTAAGCTAAATGTTTAGTGTGTCACATTAGAAAAACTAGTCGATCTGTGTGTAGTCAGACCAGTAGACTCTTTCACAAGTGATTGCAAACGCACTTGACTGCTCCGATTACATTAGCTGTCTCAGAAGACCACAATCCACTCTGTTCAAACATTGAAGACAGATTTGAAATAGACTGCATGATGGGCGTCCACAAAACGTTTTGTTTAATGATCCACACCATAAAGCGCCGCAGTCTTCCTAGACGGTACCAATCAAACGAATCCACCACCGTTTTCTTTTCTTCAGAAACAGTTCGTGTTAACATTCCGGCTGCCCTGTCAACTCAGGATGATGAGGCAATGAAGAATTTGCCGTTAGTACATATTTGTGCGTTCATAGCTGTCATGACTACATTGTCCCGCACAGTGTTTATTTTCCCAGTGTGGCCTGCTATCATGCACATGCGTGTTCAGATTGTATTAACTGTCCAATAGTCAATTATGATTCAACTTAAGTTTTTGATTGAATCTGAATTAGTGTACAAAAATATCCGGTACTGTATATGAGGAAATGTGTTTCAGGACGGTGAATCCAATCAGTTCGGAATGTGGACACATATTTTGAACAATTTATTCCATAAGACGTGGAGACTGACAGGGAGTTTGTTTTCTAAAAAAGAAAGGTTCTCCTTTTAGAAATGGACTGAAAGCTGCCAATTGCAAATACTGTTAAATTTATTAATAAATGGATTGAGAATAACGCAACGTTACGAGCAAATTGTAATATTCAGCGTTTCAACCAGGATAGTTGTGGTCGAAATCATATTAACAAGGGAACAGAGGTCAAGTGGGGTTAGCTGTGGTTAGGTCAATTTGCACTGCACCTCAACTACTTGGTCGAACCCTTCTGAGTACGCTATCCGGACTGTATTTCGGTTAGATAATACCTTAGAACGACTGAGGCTACATCCTAAGGATTCAGTTTCTATGGGCGACTAGACAGATTGTGTTTTCGAAATTAAATGCGATGACTGTATTACCAATTACATAGTGTAGCGAAAAGGCGTCCAATAAAGCACAAT
>JTDE01000175.1:209681-239441 GCA_014338405.1 Paragonimus skrjabini miyazakii | reverse complement strand
AGACGATTGGTGTCAAACACCAGAAACGTCCGGACTGGTTCGACGGCAACAACACGGTCAACGCAGAATTGGTACGAGAGAAGAATACCGCGTTTGCTGCGTCCACAGTGGACCCGGGCGATGAAGCGAAGAAGACGATGTTCCGAAGTATCCGCCGTCAACTGGCCGAGCGTTTCCGCAGAATCAAGGACAACTGGTGGACGAAGCAGGATGAGCGGATGTAGGGCTTTGCAGATTATCGGCAGCATATGGAGTTCTACGATTCGCTTAAAGCGGTATTCGGCCCATCTGTCTAATCTACCAAAGCACTTGTAGGCATGGACACCGACCGTTCGTGCGTCAAGCCAGATGACATCATGAAAGCCTGGCGCAAACAATTTGATAGCCTACTAAATCGCCCTGCTATCACTGAATGGATGGCCGTGAACAGCCTGCCGCAACAAGCTATCAAGCCTCCACATGCTCTCGCTCCTGATTTATCAGAATTGATCACAACGGGAAGGCTGTAGGTAAAGATGGATTGCCAGGCGAGATCCTGAAGAATGGCGGGCTGGCGATGGAACGTGCACTGCTCCAGCTGGTTCACTCCATCTAGGAGCACGAAGTGATGCCACAGGATTTCAAAGATGCTGTGATAGTACCTTTGTTTAAAGGTAAAGGTAACAAGCAATGCCCCGACAGCTATCGGGATATCAGTCTGCTGAGCTGCGCAGGCAAGGTGCTTGCCAGAATCCTTCTGAACCGGCTAAACACGGATGTCTTAGAGGCCAATGTTCCTGAGGAGCAATGCGGATTCCGGGCGAATCGGAGTACGATCGACCTGTTGTTCGCTGCTCGACAGCTTCAAGAGAAGTGCCTGGAACTCAACCAGCCCCTGTATGCCCTCTCCGTCGACTTCACCAAGGCGTTCGATTCCGTGAGCCGCGAGGCGCTGTGAACGGTACTTGGTGAGTTTGGATGTCCGGGTAAGTTCGTCAATTTGATTAGATCGTTGCAATTGGGCATGAGGGCGAAGGTGCAATCGTGTGGATCTACCTCTGATGATTTTGACATTGTCACTGGCGTGAAGCAAAGTTGTGTCCTGGCTCCATCCCTATTTAGCTTATATTTGACTGCCATGCTAACAGTTGCTTTTCAGGAATCTGGGGAGGACGGTGTTAAGGTAGAGTACCGGACGGATGGGCTCCTGCTGAATTTTCGACGTTTCGGCGCCATAACCCTGCTACATACCTCAATGGTGCGCATGCTTCTGTTCGCAGATGACAGCGCGCTGTTTGCACATAGCGAGGACGAACTACAGCGACTGGCCACGGCTTTCGCGACTGCGGCATCCAGGTTTGGACTTGATATCAACACAAGTAAGACATTTTCTTTCTTTCATCCTTCTCCGGGCGGAGGTGCTGTCTGTATACCTTCACCTCAAATCCGTGTTAATGGAGATGTTGTCAGCAGCTGCACAAATTTCTGCTACTTGGGCAGCAATCTATTCACCGATCTCTGCGTGGACCGCGAGTTGAGAGCTCTTAAAGCAAAGGCTAGTATTGTTTTCGGACGTCTTGAAAGACGTGTTTGGAAGAGCCACAGCCTAAAGCTGGGCACTAAGCTCTTTGTTTACCGCTCAATGATGCTGTCTATACTGCCATACGGTAGTGGAACGTGCGCTATTTGAGCCGCTTCCATGTGCAATGTCTAAGACGCATCCTGGGTATTCGGTGATCGGACATGTTTCTGAACACTGAGGTACTGCGGCGAGCGGACATGAACGGGATGAAAGCCCTGTTGACGTTGAATCATCTTCGTTGACTGGGTCACGTCCGTCGAATGGGTGCTGATCGTATTCCGAAGCAGGCGCTGTATGGAAATCTGAGATCAGATAAGCGAAATCCTGGTGGTCAAAAGCGGAGAAACCAGGATGCTGTGCTGGTACGTCTGTCACGTTGTAAAATTAATTTCAGATGTTGGGAAGACTTAGCGTTGAACCGGACTGCTTGGAGGAATATAATTCGGATGAGCGTCCGCGAGTTCGGCGAGCAGTTATTGCGCGGCCGAGAACGAAAGCGCGCGGTACGCAAAGGAACCATCGGTGCCATAGGTCGTGGTGACATGACTATATGGTGTTGCGACCTGTGCGGCCGCGAGTGCGCTGGCCGTTTGGGATTAGTTGGTCACCAACGTACTCATAGTGCACCGTCGACGAAGAGACAACGAGTACGTTGGGCTCAGGTAGGTCATACCAGCATATCCATTCTATTTTTGTTATTGATTGTATTGACCAAAATTGTGGTCGTTTGGCAACTTATCTGCTCCTCTTTTCAGAAACTTGGGTGTCTGTGATCTTCTACCTATTCTTTTCTTGAGTATTGTTGGTGTATTGAATGATGAATCGTTTATCTGATCTTTTCGCAGTTCAACTTTAAATTTTGTTTTTCAAATTTATCCCCACTAGAATGCATTAACATGCACTCGTATACTTAAATGTTTCTCGTATTACATTTCACACATTTTTCTTCCTAGTATAGAGCTTGTCATTGCAGTGTTTTTCATTGTTTATTTTCTGAGAGATAAAGGTTTCCTTTTCGTGCTTGCCATTCAATTGGCTAATCAGCATTGGCCGGCGGGATGCAAAAGCTTCACTCACATACCTACTGGTCTTATTCCTTCGGGTTTACACCGGGTAGGTGGTGTGTGAGTGGAACCGCAAGTGGTGCAGCTCAAGCCACTTGGGGTGATGGTTTAAAGCGCAGGCGTCCTTTGGCTTCGGTCACTGTGATAGGTTAATCCGTTTCAGATGCCGCCAACCCACATGAATCGCAAGGGTCTACCTTCCCATTCGGAGTGATGATATGCAGAAGCTCTCACCATTTACACATGATACGCTTGTGTTAATCGCAATGATAGCAAACCCCTGTCTGCAGTGTGGCGTGGATAGATAAAAAAACATCAGACACAGACGCATTTTATCTGCATCAGTCTCATCCCCATTTAAAAAGCAAAGGATTTGACCAATTTGTTGAGAAGCAGTGCAAATTGACCTAACCACGTGACCTCCGTTCCTTTATTAATGTGATTTCGACCACAACACTCTTGAGGAAGACCACCAGAGGAGGTTGAGATGCACAATATTATAATTTGCTCGTAACGTTTTGTTATTCTCAATCCATTTATAATATCAAGCACGACGCCCAAAATGTTTGACTTCATTCGTGTTTGATTTAATTTCGATATCTTGCAATTGTTCAACTTATGTTAACCAGACTCTCTTAGGACTTAACAGTCAATACAATATTACTGAACAAATGTGATGATTTGTATGAATTTGTCGGGGAAGAATCCAACTCCTCGAAACTGCCGTTTTATTTGCCTTTAGAGCGGCCTAACTCTACAGTTTGAAGTGACCTTCATAGTCGGCATGGTCGTGTGACATTTCACCTTTCACGAGCGTTCTCAATCTTTGTACCAACTGCTGGCACCGCACCTACACGGTTGTCCTTTAATTGGGGCATCTCTGTACTGTCTAGATCTCTGTCTAGTCCACCTTCTGACTATATTTTCTGATTGGTCACAGCCCCTTTAGATAAGATCGGACGGAATGACATGAAAACAGGAGGCCAGTAATATTATTGTGTTCATGCATTTGCCTCGGATGGCTGCGGTGGCCAGAAAGTTATGTATTAATCGTGTATACTGCGTAGTTCCTAGTTCATTATCAATGACCGTCGTTCCGTTATCCACCGTTTTACTAACCGTTATTTTGTTATCTGTTTGCGCGATCGTAGGCCGTAGATCCAGTTACAACAGAATTCAACTTGAAGACACGTGTCACCGGTAGGGTCATTCATTGGAGCAAACAGGAAAATCGCAGTGTCTGTTCTTGAGGCGATGGCACAGTGTGTGCACCACTCCAGTGAAAGTCGGTGGGCTTTTGTGTAAGATAATTTAAAACACTGAGTTCCTTTGATCCACTTCACCAATAACGATAGAAGACATATGTCGCGAGATATTAACATTTCGTTCACTCTCTTCAGTCACGAACGTAAAACATTGGAGTATATAGGACATGCGGATAGCAACAACAATAGAAACAATCAACGGTTGGGTTTACACAAAACAAGGACTGTTATCAGTTCCAGGGCAGACAAACTGCTAGAGTCAACAGTTTATGCACAAACAGGACCGGACGACGAGTATTGATTAACATAGCTTCGGAGAAGGCAAGCAACTTCGGATTCTGATTACGCAACAACAATTGAAACGAATTGACGGGGTCAACAAGGTGACCTGTTTCCATGGTGTGCTTTGCTATGGATGAGGTCGGATTTCTTCTCACTCGCTCTGTTGCCATTGCTTGTTGCGTCATGGCGCGCACCAACCACTTAGGCATATGTTCAGCCATTCTATGTCGTGGGCACCGATCTGTTCTGCCGATATAGACATCACGGCAAGTGCAAGTGATCTGATAGATTACGTGTCTCAGTTTGAACATCACCCACAATTGATCGTAGCTGTCGCATTCCCATAGACTATCCAGTCGGCCCCTTTCGAAAACAAGCACTAGACTCGAGTTTCGCTCTCATTAGAGCTCGTCAGTAGTGCATATCATAGATTACATGTGTGACAGAATACTTCGACAGGGAACTCAGTGTTTTACATTCCTCAAGCGAAAACTCCGTGCGCATACAACATGGGCGTTGGACATATTGACGATATTACGGTGTAAGACGACAACAGAACGTTCAACGATTGGGTTTTATCAAAAAAGCGTAAGATCAGACCGTTTCCCGTCGTTATTCTACCGTTTGCCGTTGAAGGAAAAATGACCCAGCAACAACCTCAACCTTGTCAGGCTAGCAATTTCACATATCGAAGCTTCACAGGAAAGGCTGATCAAATATCTAGAAACTCAGCAACATTTTACATCTCCACTCAATCGTTTGTCGCTAATCTGCCGTATAACGTTTGAAAATTTTGTCAGAATCATACTGAAGAATACTAGAACAGTCTGCGCAGCCTTCAAGGAATTTGTCACGTTGGGGTAAAGAGTGCCTGCTCCCTACAGATTGCCTGGAACACGTACGGAATCCATGGTTAACTCAGTTTACGCGGACACAATTGGAGGTTCTATCTCTCGTAATAAAATTCGAAATCCCTCCCGAAAGAGTCGACCGATTACAAACACAGCTATAATTTGAGAACCTGTATGATCAAATAAAAAACTCCAATCCACCGTCACAGGACAACGAAAGATGGTTCTGCGCGAAGTTAGTCGATATTTCGCACCATTTCCCGACTTCACCGGTGCGTCAGCAACACTGTCTGACATCTGAACATTATCAAGCTTTGAAACAACTGCGAGAGGTGGAAGATGTGGTTTTCCTTCAACCTGACAAAGGTTCCGGTACAGTTATCATGAACAAGATTGATTATGAGTCTAAAGTGAAAGGTATCCTAGCGGACACACGAAAATTTCACACAGACAGTACGACTGACAACAACATTTTGATAGAGAAACAGATCTCAAGAAAGCTCCAAATCTTACTACTACATGGATACATCTCGAAACTGCAATATAGACAAATGAAGCCAACTGGAACGCGCACACCACCGTTAAGAGGAGTTCCAAAAACACAAAAACGTGGTGTCCCGTTAAGACCGATCCTATGCATGGACACCTCACCGTACCACAAACTTTCCAGATGGCTTGTTGACATTCTCCATCCCATCTGTCAGATGTTTACCCCCACTGTGCAACAAATTTCTCTGAACTAGTACAAACTTTAAAGAACGTATCGGTGAGTTCATATAAGATGTATTCTATCAATGCTGACTCTTTATTTACAAAGTTCCCCTTCGAGAAGCAGTTGAATTTTTGTGTGACTTTATTTTCCATCGAAATTTGTCTTTTTGTCTCTCAGTTGATTCTCTCAAGGAACTCATACTTTTATGTACAGAGAATATACGTTTTGATTTTCCAGGATCATCTTATACGCAAGTAGATGGTGTAGCAATGGGCAGTTCACTGGGCCCAACACTTACAGATATATTTTTAGGAATGACTGAATTAAAAATATCTGAGGCTATAGATGGTGCCAGCCTCTATAAGCGATATGTAGATGACATTTTGATTTTTACCACTAATATTCGTTTTGTGTCACTTTTAAATCTTTTTACTTCTGCTCAACTTAATCTTTCTGTTTGTCATGAAGAGGAAGCAAACAATAGTTTATCTTTTATAGACATTCCATCCACTAGACGACAGGATGGCTCACTACAACGCTCATTGCACCGCAAGGCTACTTGGGGCGATCAGTATTTGCAGTTTTCTTCTTTTGCACCAAATACTTATAAACGAGGTCTGGTAAGAACCCTGTTTCATAGAACCCGGGAGATAAGCACCGATGACCGCTTTCAAGGAGAGGAGGAGAGATTAACTAAAGTGCTGCTCGCGAACGGCTATCCTGAGAAGTTGATCGATGTTCACAGCCAGAAAAAACCGATCAAGACTGCCATGAATACGGTCCCTAAGAAGCAGGATTTTTTGAACCTTCCCTTCAAAGGTGATCATATCACAACTGACGTCAATAAAAAATTACAATCCGCTCTAACTCGTACATACTCAGCGGCTGAATTGCGGTTGTTGCCACTCACAACTAGCAGTGTCGCTCACCATACTCACAGTCGTGTCCTACCGAAATGTTATGTCACACCTGTAATCTACCAGTTCACTTGCACTTGTCGTGACGGCAGAACAGATCGGTGCCGACGACGAAGAATGGCTGAACATATACCTAAGTGCAAATCATCGCCACTGCCGGGACTTGAACCACGGACATTCAGTTCATGAGGCAACCGTGTTTACCACTGCGCCATTGACCTCACGTTAGGCGGGACCGAATTATCATATGAGAACGCTCATCCACTTTCGCTTTTCAGTAATCAAATACCGCTCAACAAGTCTGTGATATCAACTTGAAGAGAAGTCCTAATCGAGGGGTCCTCGATTGGAGTTAACAGACAGTAACTGTGTCTCCTCTCGAGGCGATCGGGCAACCTGACCATTACTCACAAGCGAAAGTGGATGAGCGTTCTCATATGATAATTCGGTCCCGCCTAACGTGAGGTCAATGGCGCAGTGGTAAACACGGTTGCCTCATGAACTGAATGTCCGTGGTTCAAGTCCCGGCAGTGGCGATGATATGCACTACTGACGAGCTCTAATGAGAGCGAAACTCGAGTCTAGTGCTTCTTTTCGAAAGGGGCCGACTGGATAGTCTATGGGAATGCGACAGCTGCGATCAATTGTGGGTGATGTTCAATCTATATGAAAATCAAAATCCCCTTGTACTCTTCAGTAATATGCCTAAGTGGTTGGTGCGCGCCATGACGCAACAAGCAATGGCAACAGAGCGAGTGAGAAGAAATTCGACCTCATCCATAGCAAAGCACACCATGGAAACAGGTCACCTTGTTGACCCCGTCAATCCGTTTCAATTGTTGTTGCGTAATCGGAATCCGAAGTTGCTTGCCTTCTCCGAAGCTATGTTAATCAATACTCGTCGTCCGGTCCTGTTTGTGCATAAACTGTTGACTCTAGCAGTTTGTCTGCCCTGGAACTGATAACAGTCCTTGTTTTGTGTAAACCCAACCGTTGATTGTTTCTATTGTTGTTGCTATCCGCATGTCCTATATACTCCAATGTTTTACGTTCGTGACTGAAGAGAGTGAACGAAATGTTAATACCTCGCGACATATGTCTTCTATCGTTATTCGTAAGTTAATTTAGTCTTGCTTAGTGTGCGTTCAATGGCGCACATGTTGGTTTTTGTCTGTTAAGGCTGCCTCAACAAAGCGCAATGTGTGCTGTTTATATTGACCCAAATTAACAGTAATCTGATAACGCATTGTTAATAACTGTATTATAATATTGGTATTGTCAATTATTTATTTCGTTAATATAAGTCTCAGAACATTGGTTTTTGTCGAGTACTATTCAAACTTGTTATTTGATAGATCTCGGATATTTTAAAATCTGTTTCACTGTGCAGTACGTCAAACATGTCCGTGACAAAATCATAGAGAAAGTTTGCAAATGTTTTATTTGTAGTTCGTTTGTGATTGCCACAAACCGTGCACATTTAGTAGAACCAGGAGTATACGTAGCGAGAGAAACGCGTAACTAACTTTGAATTGATATTTGTCGTTAGCATATCTATCAACCGGTATCTCCTAGGTGAGATAAATATTGTGAGCCAAAAACTAACTTGTATTTTCATGCTGTTCAACACGCCATGAACCATCATTTGGACGCAACTGATTAAAGGACAGTTCTTACTTTTTCACCGGTGCGCTAGAGCAAACCATTCCTCTACTATCCAGATCAAAAATGCTGTATAATGCTGCTTACTGGACACCGGCTGAATTAAAATGGTTAGTCAGACTTTTGACAGAATATCTTATTTGCTGGGTTTATTAATAATTCACTATGTGTACTCAGTGATAGAATCTTCTTTGAAAGTTCTGCTAGTACGGACTAGAGATAGACGAACTCACCCTTAAAAGTGAAGTAACGACAAGCGGCTCGGGTGATTTAGGGCTGGGTTTTCAATGCTGATTTAAATGAACTAGAAATCCCAGATACAAATTAACACGGGAAAGCTTAGTAGAACACACGGAAGCAGTTTATTCTACCGCTCGTTAAATTGGGGGAACGTAGATCCACCGCTTCCCAACAAGTCAACACAGTACATGAAGTACATATCTAGTTTTCCATATAATTACAATTTTGTGGTGAGTAGTTTGCAGCTTGCAATATAACCCCAACTGAGAACATCTGGGAAATAGTTGGTTGATCTAATCCCAAAGCCTTCATTCCTCGGCTAAGTTTAAGAGTACTCAGACAAAAAATGGGGCAGTATAAGTCACGCTTGATCGGAGCATACCAGCCCAATGTACTGAGGTTTCAGAACAAACTGGAAGGGTTGAGTGCAACCGATTTCTTCCATGCGCTTCCACGCCCTGTACTTTCCCATGGTCATTAGTGACATAGTGATGAACGAAACGAGTGTAACAAACTCTTGACGGAATATTTCGAGCATATTTGGTCAATAACGGTTTGGAACTGTAGGGTACAAATACTGGTTGGTAAGATCATAATACATTTGTGAAATCAACAAATATTTCCCTTTCCCTGTAGTTTCGTCATGGGGTCTGTGTGTCCGGTAACGGAATGAAAATCTTTAATTATCGTCCACAAATCCTTTCAAACATGAGACTGTCTCAGAATTGGAACGTTTGAATCATATTACTGTTCGATCATCACTTATGAATTAAAATATATTCCCCTGCTTGCAGTGTTTAAAATTTGATGGACTTTTCAGTTTTTCGAAAGGTGCATTTGTCACTATTTTCTATTTTGATTGAAACCGCAGATAATGTATAGGTTTAAGAAAGTTGACTCGATTGTTCAGTGAGTATTCGTGTTGCCCGAGGACCACATTAGGCATGACTGAATTTTTCGCAATCTAATCGGCTAACCACCTGTGAGTACTGTTTAAATTGCTCGATCCACTCATGGGGAGACAAGGTACATTCGATGGTCTCACATTCATGATTTATCTGTCAATTAGAACCCACTGATGAGTATAGTTGCACAGCAGTCCATGTCAACGTGTACAATGCAATCAACTCTGCGTAGTGTTCAGTTTGTGATAAGCAGATATCCAACACATCATCGGTAACAAAAAACATTAATCAGGGGGTTATAGGCAAACATGTGTAACAGAAGCTTAATCAAAAAGATGCTGTTCAGTTATTTGTTTCCAACTATGATGACATGATGGTATTATCGTTAGGACTATAGAATCAGTCAACCCAACTTAAATAATTTATTATAACCTTTGACGTATTTACAAAGTTTCCGATAGTTTTATATCCGTGATGCTTCTGATGCAATACAGTCTAGAACAATTGAATTGAGTGAATGAAATTACAGAGGATATTTTTCAATATTGCTGTGACCTATGAGTCATGCTAACTAGGATGTATGCATCTGTTTTTCAGTGTTTATTGGATTGACAAATTCTTCCAAGCAGTATGAGGTACTTACCAGGATTCACAAGATGATTGACAATACTACGTTTGCACAATTCATAAAGTTGAATTTTAGTCAAACAACCTTTGCATGTTTGGGAGGTGAAATCAGTTTACTCAATATTAGAGAAATTAGCACACACAACCAATTTAGTCGCTCAGTATTCGCAAGTTTTATAGGTATTCACCTTCAGTTAATCGTTTAAAGTCTGGTCATAAAATAGTTCACTTGCAATCCACTAAGGTGTTCGGAAGAAATAATTATCATTTACCCATGAATTCAAAGAATTTCATTGAAAATAATTGTGGAGGCAAGAGTTAAACCTGCGCAGTATGAAAGTCTTAGTGTGAAACACTTTCTATTATCATTCTATCATTCCAACTTGTACGCTTGTGATAAGATTGCTAACCGCTGAAGATTAAAGCGAATTGCTACAAACCACATTTATGAAAACAACGTACAAGAAAACCGCCGGTTTGCTGTTCGGCATAACGTTGGTCTGAACTTTGCTCGAACACACACGACTTTTGCTGAGAAACAGAACAATTGTTTCTAGCTACACAACTGTTAAATATTTTGTATCGCTCACTATAAAATGAAAAAATGTTTTGCGAAATGCAAACATTTCTCAAGCGCTCATTAACCGTTAGGCGCCAGCCAGAATTTTGTGCATAGATGCCATTAACTGTGAATTTAATATTGTCGTGGTTTTAATAAACAGGCAACCACCACATGTTTGTTCTTTGGGCTGCAATATTTGCATTTTAGCTTGACTTTTGTTTGTTTATGTTGTCTGTCATACACCACACAACGGATGGAAGCACAAAAAATGGCTCCACCTCTAGAAATTTCTTGTTCTTTATAAAAATGTAAAGTTTCTCATTATGTAATAATGGAGCGTAAGTTGTCGACTTCGAAACTATAAAGTGGTCTATGTTAAGATAATCAGAGACATGCAAGTAATAGCTGTTCAAGGCGTACGTCTAAAGAAGTAAGTGAGGATGGACTACTTTTGATGATAACCAGATTGCTACGTCGCATGCCAACACATCGATCAAGCTTGTACTGCCTCCCATCACGCAATGTGCGCGGGAGAGTGCATTGTTCTTTCATAACACTGTCCTGTGACATACATCTCATTTCATAACCAGACTATATATGTTAGACTGAATAGTCCTGTTAAAAACTCAGATAGAAAATCCCTTGGTCATACTTGTTAAATGAATGTGCGAGATTGTCAGGATTTGTTTTTGAAAAGCTAAATTTGGGTATGCACAAAATTTGGAAAGAATTGTTCTTGGTTTAGCCTACCTCGATCTATTTATAAGAAATTCATTAAAACTATGTACGGAAATCTGAATATAGGAAGGAAGAAAAATGTTCTGTTGACTTCTTCCGACATACCGCGTGCCTAAGTAGCCGATCAGTTTTATGGCTTTCTTGACTAACCTACTAATAATTGTCGTGTGTTATTATGAATTAGTGTGTTAAATTGGTCACACCTAAAAGTGAGTGACCTACGGCAGCTGCTACTGAGTTGTCATAGTCTTGTTGGGAATATGTCTACAGTTATCCCTAACCAGCTGTATAATATAGTCATCGATACCGCAAAAGTTTTATTGGGGAAGAAATTATGAAGATTGTTGAGGTAAACTGGCAAACTTGAAATAATTGGAGCAAGCTCAATCTGTGAAACACAGTGACTAAAAACAAGAGCGCAATTGCTCACTATTGTTCGACAGAGCTGTCTATCACAGATTTGCTTTGTTCTTTGGACATCAGCCTAAAATAAACAACCATGATTTAATGGGTTGAACTAAGGTTATACCACGGTTATCAGACTGTCACATACGGCATAATTCAGCAGAAGCATAAAAGCAGCGAATGTTAATTTGACCAACTTTGTTCTCTGTCCCACATAATTTGGTGTTAATTGTATTTTCCACATGTGAACGAAAAAATTCACCTCAAGTTAGACCCTAGTTATTTAACAGTATACCTCAGTAGTTTGCAGACGAATAAGCCCTACTGCCATTACGCATTAGGATTTTGTGATGTGATACTGTGTTAGAATTTGTCCTGAGAAGCAGCCTGAATTTCTAGCGGTGGTGACACGGTAAATGAAGATGAATCCTTCTTTCAACAACTAACTTTGTGTGACAGACGATTGTCCTTGACACTATTCTAAGTTTAAGGTATCTAAGCCGGATTGAACTTCTACACGATTAATTCAGTGGTTGTTTTGTATGTAAAAATTGCCCGCCTATAAGCTCCCTATCAATGACCCAATTTAGTGTCGCACCACCACACTGGACAAACAGGCAAACGCCCAAAATGTTTTCCTCTAAGTCACGTGTTTAAAAGGTAGCTTCATTACAAAAACGAAACGTTTTCACAACAGTAGCTCTGGCCATGTTGCTATGACAACAATCGCCCAGTGCACATTGTACTCACCCGTTTCTCATTATTCATCGACCAGACCACAAAATGCACACAGTGCTGCAAAGTACATACAGTCATCGCACCTTCAATTTACTAGCGGCTCAGTCGACAAAATTTTTTCAAAAAATCTTGTAACTAAATTTGTCGTGCCTGGAAAAAATTAAAATTTTAGATTACATTTTTCTTTTATTCAAAAAATTGTTGCCTATTGACCAAAGATTCTTTATACTCATGTAATGTAATTCGTTTGAAAATACCCATTGAAATCATAAAAACGACAAAGTAGCGAAGAAGACTTGTTTTCTGTGTTTGATCATCAGGCTAGTTACGACACAATAATTATGAAAACAGTAGCTGGGGTGAGTCAGAAAAATGGTCAATAGAGGTTATCGACAGCGTGTTTGTTATCAGTTACGCAATCACTGTTCCAAATCATGGGCTTCATTGATTGTGGACCAGGGGAGATTGTGTCCGCACGAATTTTTTCTAAGCACAGGGGTCAAGGTTACTTAGTCGGATACTAATGGCCTCGGCAACGCTCAACATTCGGAATCTCATCATTTTTGATCCAATCCGTGGCACTCGATAAAAAATCTGGAAAACATCTTTCTTACTGACAGAATGATTGGAGTCAGTCAAACGAGCAACACTCGCGCTTGAAACCGTTTTAACCACACCACTATTCAACCACACATGATGTTGATGAACTCTGTCAGACAATCACCTTGTAGTACGACCAATGTATGATGCTTGACACGAGCAAACAAAAAAGCTGGTTGTAGAACGTAGAAGTTCGTCTTTGAGTTGTGTTGAACGGAAACTCACGCACAGTTGTGCGGCTAGGTAGGTTGCTTCGACTGACTTTCTGACCTTTCTTGATATGACTTCGACCATGTGATCACCCTTGAAAGGAAGACTGAGAAACGCAAGTCTCTTATTCACAGAAGGTGACTTAAGTTTCGACTCTACCACCTGCATCGCCTTTTGAATGAAATGCACTGGGTGGTCATTCTGTAGGGATACTTCTTGTACAAAGTCTAGCGCAGCTTGTAAGATGTCAAGGGTGCAAATCTTTAACGCCCTACACGTCAGACATGGTATGGGGTCTCGCTTTTGATTTAGCGCAATGAAACTATCAAAGTGAATGTATTGGCCACTCCAAGTTTGTTTTCTGTACACATTCCGTTGAACTGAACCATCCTCTCTTCTTACTATGTCAACATCCAAAAAACTATTTGACTATTTTTATCTGACTCGGGTGAAGTTAATATTGCTATGGGCTGCGTTAAAAGCTGTCATAACTCTGTTCATGTTAAAATTCTAGTTGAAGACGCAAAAAATCTCATCAGCATAATGTTTGTAAAATGTGAACTGTTCAATGACCGCACTCAATTGGTTAGTCTTCAGTTTACTCATGAAAACGTCAGTTAACAGGGGAGCTGGGGGCTAGCCCATTGTCACTCCATCTCTCTGTCGGTAGATTGCATTGTTGAACAGAAAGTGAACGTTACTAGTACAAAACACAAACAGTTATCTCAGTTCATCTTTTGGGATGCCCACTTGTTTGTTCTTACGCACCATGTAGTCGCATAAATAGTCAATTGTCACTTGCATAAGTACGTTTGTAAATAGTGAGGTAACATCGAATGAGAACATTATTTGATGGTTTAAGTTCAGGTGTTAGATTGCGTCAATGAAATGAAACTTGAAACGTGCCAACTGACTGTTGATTACTTATGAGTCGATTGTTTTAATCCGACTCAAGTGAACATGGCAACTAAAGCTCACATTTGTAGTGCACTCAACAAAGAGAGTCACACCATTTCGTTCACTTTCACACCCGCTCAAGTGGGTCAAGTGATCTATTATCAGCAACATAGAACAGGCAATTGACATAGATCCAAAGTGGCCATCATTATCAGTACCACTTGTTAAGAGAGTTGTTTTTACTCAGTCCATTACCTCTCCATAGTAGAAACAATAAACACAGATACAATTTCAGTTAATTTGCCGAAAATGTTAGCCGCGCTCATTTGGTTATCTCCAAATCTGGGATCTTATGGTCTCTTCTGACATCGACAGCAGATCCATATTTGTGACTGCAATCACGTCAACATAAAAATTTCACTGATGCATTCGGAATTTCATTCAATAAACGAAATACGTGAGTCTTCACATCTCGTTTAAACATAATAGTAAGGTCCGAATTTGCCAATAAGACAGCAATCAGCTTTTCGAAGATTAACGGACGTAAGCAGCTGGACTTGTTTTCTAAGTAACCGGCTATTACTCTGAGTTATAACATGATGTTATAACCTTTTGTAATTAATGTTTCTGCCGTCGACAGTAAACTGTAAGTCTCTGTTCAGTGTCCTAATTTTCTTAAAGCCTCACATCAACTACTCATCCTCTTTCTCAATGCATGTGTGGTCGTCACAAAATATTCTGTTCGTCGAGCGTTTCTGATACTTTCCCGTCTATATTTTAGGTACGCATCGTATAGTAGTGTGGGTTCCATGAACATAATATTTTAGCAGGGCTGAGTTCACATCAAAAGTATTAACCGACTGAAGCCACTCCCTTGGTTCACAGAGAAAAACATCGAGAAAAACATCATCCTTCTCAAATAACTTCAAACATAAACAGCAGTTTGCTCACTTTCATTCTCATCGATTGTCTACTATTCTTCACTTGATCTGACCTGCATGAAACCTAGTTCTCTATTCTGTGGATTCCTTAAGAAATTCAGTCGATAATGTTGAAGTCGATAACAGCTGTGTATTTTCGTCACGTTATCCGGGTTTCTTGATAGTTTTGTGCGATTCAAGTTGATCGGATCAAACTTCCTTTGATTGCTGAAGAGATGTACATAGTAAAAGATGAATTCTGAGCTGAAGATTGATTCAGCCGTAGTGTTGAATCGATCTGATTCAGTCTGAAACATCTTTATCGCAAATCTCATGGTGAACGTAACTAAAAACGGGGCTTGACCCCAAAATCAATATGTTGGCTGCAGCTAGAAATCACTAGCCAGTGCCAACTGCTTTTATGACCGCGTACTGTGTCAATTGTGTCTCTTTCCCACTCAGGGTTACTATCAAGTAAATATAAATGTTGACCCGCTGGAGCAAAAGGAGAGTGAATAACTGTCGGCAAATATATCCAAATTATAAAAAGTTGTGTTCGAAAAGTGACTGACCTCACCCCCCACACACCCCCAAGGCATCTGTAATCTGACTGTTGCTGACTGAGTTCAGGTAAACGGTTTGCTTCAGCGCAGTTGTGAACTTTAAGTTATGTGGTTTCCTCCCATAACACATTCTTGGGTGGTTCGAATAGCAATCGTTACTCACGAGCTAAGTGATCGCGTGCAACAAGTGGTGAGTATCATAATTAGTGAATTAGCAAGTTAGTCAGATTAACACAATACTAGCCGCCTGCGTAATATGATGTGCAGACTCTTAGGAGTAAGTATACTATTCGAATTAATTTGAAGAAAATTTTGGTCGTTTAACACTGTTTTTTTTTAGACAACTAGCTGAATTGTAGACGAACGATCTGTTTAGGTGGTAAGTTTGAATCTATTCGTTGAGAAATTAGTTTTGAGTAAAGGCTGCCATACTCGGTGGTTTTTGTATTCAACTCCTTCAGTTTTCCTAACTTGTCCCAAGGTTTTTCCGTAAATCGCTGTCCCGGTATATTGTACCAGATGTTTTAATAAAGCTGAAACATTTAACTAGGGCAATTTTGTATTGTCACAAACAACCGTTATCATATCAGATCACTAAGTCCTTCCAAAACTGGATAGAACTTCATAAAGTATCAGAATTAGGACGATTATTCTTTTCAGGCAGTTGTTTGCGAGGTCATCAATACTGTCAGTGTATGAAGCTAGTTAAGGAAAATGTGACCTTGTTTACAGGGTAAAAATCACAGTTAATGTTATTTTGTTCTAACAATGAAGATATTTTTATTAACAGCTTAAAGTGAAAAGCGGCGTTTTTCGAGTTGCACAAGGCCTCTGAATTATGGCAAGAAGATTTGGGTTTATCACTCTGGCGACAAAAAATCGTCAAACCAGCTAATACATACAAGTCAACGGGTCAATGAAATAGGTAGAAGTACTATGCAATACTGAAATCGGAGTTATAAATGCCTCGAAACCTGATATCAAATTTGGTGTATCTACATAGCCTATAACTGTTAATCACATTTGGTCAAATGACGAAGAAAGCATAGGAAACAATAAAATCTTATCTATGGGTCAATATGGATAACGAGGTAGTTATACAAGAACTGTAAATCTGATGCCCCGGAAGCAAGTGCTTGTTGCTGCTACCTGTCACGCAACCTGAATAAAAAATAGGTTGAATGCGGAGACACAAGAAACACAGCATTACTAAATAATTCATCGTCTTCAGAGGAAACTATTCCGTAGGCGGTTTGTGAAACGTATATCGCACGGCAATGAACAACATGAAAGAAATTAATTAACTTTTTCCGCCCTAAAACTGCAAGATAGTTAACATAAGATGACACGCTATCATGCGAGACCCGCTTGTTTTCAGTTTGTTCGAGCTGAGTGGACGTAGTGCAGTTTACTAAAGCATTAACTGATTAGTATTCATTAGACCCATAATGTGATCAAAAATTCATTTAGTTCATTTAGTTGACTGAACCATTAGGCTCAGTTTAGAAGAACAAATCAGCATGTATACAGGTAAAGATTCTCATGCAAAATGAAAAATGATTCGTAAGAGTTTGTACCTGAATACACGAATAAAAAACAATGGACATGGTTACAGGTGTGGTGGATAAAAAAAGCAACCGGGTCATGCTCACAGATAAGTGAAACTGTAATGAGATACAAATAAAACCTATGTAATTCATGTCACCTGTTGGTGAAAACAGCGAAGGTCAAGATTTTATTGCTCAAGACGTTTAACTCTTGATGAGTGTGGTTGTATGTTGCAGGTACTAGTTTACCGAATGATAACTATCTTTAAGAGCTAAATAGCTAGTGCGTCAACCATAACGTCAACCCGTACGGTTGATGTTCCTACCACCCACGTGCACTTGGTTTTTTATGGTTAACTTCAGAAATGATAGACATTCGGCACCGAGTACATGGTGATAAAGTTAACTGTTGATCAAGTATATATGTTCATACTCCTGTTTCTGTCGGCTTTCAGCAATCGTCATAACGAATGAAACAGAATCCTCAAACGTTCGGTTAATATTTAGAAAAGTAGTAACAAACTGAACGCTACACTGTAAGTGTGTTCGTTTTAAACCTACACGTGATCCCAATGATAAACAACAAACTGTAAGTGTTACCAAATACCTGGAGAAGTGACGGTTGTTTTTCTTAGTTTGCTCCAGTACTCATGATAACAAACAATAATTATATATGACGGGCAAGCGAAGCAATGACAATTAAGACACAAGAGTGTAGCACTCGGAAATACAATGCTTTTCAGAGGAATAATCTCACTTGTTTTGGTCAGTCGATAAAACTGGAACCACGAACAACATTAACGGATTAAACATCTGAAACAAAAAACATGCATGCAGTGCGTCAAGTCAATGTAAATCTCAGGAAGAAGTTTGTGCAGCCACAATATCTTCTGGTCAACAATCAATCAAACTCCCATTCTAGAGCACGGATTGTATAAATGATAGGGAACACGCAATCCGCAGTCTCTACAGACTAATTTTCTTGCTCATCCTGTTTACTGTTTTAATATTTATTGTGATAAACGAACACGCAAAAAACCTCGTTTGGTACTATTTTATTCTTATGAGTGCATTGGATACTTTCGGACTAGTTAAGTCAATACTAGTCCTTATACACCCCTAAATTAGAACCTTCAGATTTTCACACATCCCATATTCTCAACAATTTAAGACAATTATTAAGCTTCAGTCGTACAATAATAATCATCATTGTAAGCCGGATGAACAGATTGAGAAATGGCCATAATCGATTTCAGCTGGAAAGAGCTACCGGACAGTTTAGAAATATGAAAGTTGAGTTTATGTAAAAATCGAATCAAATGAGGACTAACAGAAGGGAGATAAGACCTGGTAAATACAAACAGAGTGGAAAAAATAGAAGTATTTCTAGAAGGATCCGAATAGAGGAGATGAACTGTATTCGATAGAATTGTTGTCGCGAAATTTTAGCAACTCATAAGGTGCCAATGAACAATACACTCAATCAGAATCGTAATCGTATTTGGGGGATGTAACAAAATGTCCGTCGACAACAAACTAAGGTAACAAACTGATGAACAGCGCATCCGGTGGAAAAACACATGAACAGAGAAAGATCAATTGACCAATGAAAAAAGACCAAAACTCAGAAATTAGAAGTATGACTTCTTGTACATTGGTTCATACCAAAATAACAGGTAGTGAACAAATCATATCCCGACAATAAGTAATCTCTAAATCGTTAATAGAAGGAAGTTGAAGCAGAGGTTGCATACATAAATGAAGGGATGGGCACGAATCGGAAATTTCCTCAAGCCGATTCTCTTTTACAAGTACAGACAATCCGTCAATACATTTCGAATGTGATAATAGAGATTGAATGATACTGGCCAAATTGATGCTTCGGATAAACTGGCCACTTGGGTTGGACAAAAAGCTTGAGTCGAGTGTTTGGTACCTGAACCAACGTAACCTGCGAGTCTGATTGGACAAGTATGGTCGCGAACTGGCATGGATGTTGTATGAAGCGAGAATACAAACGGAGAAAGAATTTCATCCTGTGGAACACCAGATCCAGTGGTAATTGGTACAGAAGCGTGACCAGTTGGGCAGAGTGAACTCGATTCGTAACAGAATCGCACAAAAGCTTAAAAGACAGTGTTTGAGTGCTAGTTACTTCGAGAATTTAAAACCGCCTATCTATATCAGTGCTTTCAACTACATTGCTGGAGTCTAAGCAGCGTCCGAACAGTTCGGGAGTTTTCATCACGCATTGACAGAATGAAATAATGCAGATAGGCGAAAACATTCAGGAGTGAGTGTAAGCAAAGCTAGAGTGGTTGATTCGACGCTGCGCTATCAAGTTGGGCTTCTACTCGAACCAGAACTAAGTTTTTAGCAACATCCAACGTCAAGGAAATGCATAAACTTGGGCAAAGCTGGTTTTTTTCATTTTAACACTGTGTATAAAGTGTGTCATCTTCAAGCACTCACCATTTGTGCCGTGTTAATCAATAAATGAGCACTCCATCTGCAAGCTGACATAAAAAATATTTGTGATATTTTGTCAGATCCGAATTCGTTGCTGGCATTCAACTGAATAAGTTTTTTAAATCAGCTGAAGTCTTAATGGGCGTAGGTGAATAAGCGGAAAAGGATAACTTTGTTAGGGTTGAAATGAAATTACTCATCTTGTCAACGCTGTTCGACGTTGGTGACATACCTCTTGGCTGCACAGTAATGAAACACCCGGGTTTTATCGACAGCAATTTAAGGTCACATGCTGGTCACATGTTGGTCTGTCTGGACGGCACGACTACAGCCAATTAACAATGTCATGGTTACTGTGATGCTATTGCTCTAGCAACTTTCAAGCCGGTAAGCCCATCTAAACTCACTAACCAGCAGGGTGATAGATATCTGTCTATCTTACATTGTTTAGCCAGTTGTTTTATATATTGCTTCTTATATAGATGCTTGGGAGTCGAAAAGAACTGAAACAGACATTGTATTTGGAGTTCTGTCTTCTGACTGTACTTTGTCTAAGCTAACTGTGAAGTCAATTAGCTTCATCACCTACTATTTGTTTAAGGAGTTCGTTTATAATAAGATTTCAGTGCATATGACCTCTTTATGATTCATCAGACTTCATCTGTTATCACCCAGCAATATCGGATTTAGACGATTCAAGTCTCATCTGATGGACCTTGTAGTGCAATTTACTGTTGTATAACTGGTGTAACCCTATGGGTCAATCTTGACTTTCTACGAAGTCTCTTAAGATACAGAAACGAACGAACGTAAGCACGACTGAAAATCGTTTTACAAGAGAAACACCTGTTGAGACAGAAACCGAGGCGCCTAGTCAAATCATTCCAAAGCCCAAATGCGTGCTACCGTGGTTCGCCATTGCCAGGGCGATGGGGCAGAGAATTGTGGTGCAGATGAGCGCATCCGTTTCAGAATAGTATTACGGCTACTCTTCGCTCAACCTGTTAGGCTAAAAGGCCCGCTAATACGGGACCTTGTGCACTATCGGTAGTCTGGTACACCGTCTTGCTTCCGTTCTTTGTTCCACCGTGTCAGTGTGATCTTCCTTATCTGGAAGACGAGGATAACCTGGGGTTAGCAAAACCGTGCAAATGAAAGCATGTCCGTGTTGACTACTTCTACTTTTCTATGTTGCAACCTCTACTGCATCCCCTCACACTTATTTCCTCCTGCAGATCTTAAATGTATGACCACAGTGTAGAACGCAAACCGAAAAATACGTCCTATTGATCAAGTCTTCAGTTACCCCTGTGAAGTTGTCTAAGTGCAATCAAAATTGTACACCACTGCAGTGGTAAGCTGGTTTCATACACCCACTACGTTTTGTAGGTATTATTCTTTAGGCGTGGTCCTTGCTAAACGCCAATGGTTTTCAAACGATCACTGCAGACAGTTTACTGATCGTTACCGGGCTTGTCTAACGTAGTAAAGAGTGTAGCCTAATCTCAAATACACACGTTGCAATATCTAACCAGCACGGTAAGAATTTGCTTCTCAGTGATAGTACAGGCTATGATTGATTAGAACGCGGAACATATCGCTTTCAGTTTGTGAGAAAAAGCAGTAAGACAGCTAATAAAACCATATCGCATGCCCTTCGGAAAACCCGCTGACCGTGACCTCGTGGTCTAGTGGGTAAGTGTCTGAACTACTATTCTAAGGTGACATATCTCAGTCCTTTGCGTTTACTATAGTGATGAAATCTAGGATGGTTAAAACGTCTGTCCACTACTCTGTTCGATGTGACCGGGATTAACTTCGTCTATGCTGTCGCATTGTTCGGCCGAAATACGTGACCATAACCAAGAATGGCATGGGTGTGGAACATGTTGTTTTCACCATATACTCTTGTCATGAAATCACGCAAATGAGATAAATAATATCTGCCGAGTACTGTAAGTTAGATTAATTCACGTCGATCTCTACAAGTTATCAGAACATCTTTGGTGTGTTATGTCCCAGGTGCACATAATATGCTAATTCGATATACGATGGGCTCTGAGACCCAAGAAAAGTTCACAACTTAACTATCAAGGTTTGCCAGATAGTCATCAGCCGATGCAGGCCACGTTCGTCAGTCCAGGACTATGTGAGTCACGCTTGAATGCTGACAGTGAGTCAACACAGCCAAATGTGTTCCCGGGTTTGTAGGAATAGACAGCTGGTAGGCCAATGTGACTTCGTTTATTATATCGGAGTAAAGTCTGTGTATATTGTATGTCAGAATCGTCCAAGTAATGTTCAAGTTACTCGGCTGACAAATTTTCACCTTGTGGCAGACAGGGCTGAATTGATCTCTAATTTTGGTGCTTTGCAAAACGTGTTGCAATGTGTCCGACCCCCGAAACAATGTCATTGAGTAAAATGTCCAAAGGAAGTTGCTGTTTTTCAAATCAGGCTGTTCAACGAGGACACCATGCATGGTCTTTCAAGTCAACAACTTTTTGCGGTAGACACGCCGAAAACGATTTGAATTTAGCGAGGTTGTGACAGATCAAACGACCAAACTTTATTTTATTTTTTCTCTCGTAGGTTCAGTTTTTATTTCTTCGAGCAAAAACAACTCATAGACATTAATGATTGTGGTATGCACAACTTGCAAAGTAAACCACTGTGTCAAATAGTGTGTCGAGTCGGGATGTTCGTTGTGTGCCATCGTTTCAAAAAATGTGTTTACAATACTAATTTTGTGACTCACTTGAAACATTTCTGGCACAGTACTATGAATCTGTGAATTTTTAAAAGCATCTTTGGCATCGAGAAAACCGAATCTTGCCCTTAACCTCGAATGATGATCGCAATGAACTCGAGGTCACAGCAAAGCCCGCTTGACTTGATCTCAGTAGGCAGTTGCTCGTAGGGCGTCAGTCTCCGTTATTCGGTTGAAGTCTGACAATGCTGACCAAAAGGAAGTTGTTTGTTTGTCACGTCTGTATAAGCCAAGGCACACAGTAGTTCGTATGCTGTCGGGAACATCCTGTATGATTTGCGAAGTAGGATGAATACTCGGACCTAATAATGTTTTACTGGCGATGTCAGCACACAACTAGTGGCTGTAATTTTGAAAAGAAGCAGCTAACTTTTATGTTGGGTGTCCGGGTGGGATGCAGGAAAAATGGTATCCGGCCGTGGTAGTTGTGTGCGCTTTATGGATTCCATATATCGAATTTTGCGTTTCAACACAAAAAAGCTGTATATCAAATGGAAACTGTATTATGCAGCACAACCACAAACGCAAACGAACTATATCAGTCAGCTACAGGTGGTCAACTCTTTAAATAACTCCCGTTTATTTAGGAACAGCAACCGTAAACCTGACCGCGTCATGGTTTGTACCCGCTGCGTTTTACCATTTGCTCAAGAGTTAACTGCTAGCAAATGCAAAACAACCGGTTGAATATTGATGACGGCGTCTGTTCAAAACGCGTATCAAGCAACACTAACTTAAATTATGTCTGTAACTATTCGATCCTAGTTCTTTTTAACATCTGTGGAGTAGGAATAATGGTGAGGAAGGAAAGAATCCCGCCTCAATAGTGGAACACAAAAAATGGAGACTATCGTGAGCTTTCCAACGCTGATTCCAACCTATGTGGAAATGAGACAGAGTGGTCGGTACCGATGACGTCGAAAGTGTTCAAACGTCACCCACGTCAAAATGATCATGGAAAGTTAACTTCTTTTAATATTGTTCTATCGTGCTGTTTATGGAGGCCTGAACATTGCAAACCTAGGCCTGATGGAATTGGTAGTGAGCCGTGGAAAGATTGACGGTTATCATTGGACGATGAACACTTATTGAACAGCAAATGGAAATATTTCCTGAGTACACCACCAAGCTTAGATAAAAAAAACCCGCCCTTTTTCGATTGAAAATGTTCGTTATAAGGAGCACTTGTTTATGTCGGTTAGTGTACTTGTTCTTCTCCAGCAGGCAGAAACCATAAAGACCACTTCGGCGATGTTTATTTCAACTGTTTTTGACTCTCATAGATAGTGAGAAATGAGGCCTGAACAGAATATACCTTCTTTGAGTCTATAGAGACGGATGCACTTTTGGTAAGAAAGTTGAAAAGAAAAAGCGGGGAACCTTTTGTTTACAAAATGGAAAATAACTCATTCTGTCGTTCCAAACCCTGAGTCAAATGATGTGAGTGTAAACAAACATAACAACTGAAATTAGCACATGCGGTCACAGGAGAACTATACTGCCAAATGAACTTGCATTGGAGATCCGGTTCAAAACAGTTTACATACGTTTGATTAACCATCTCATTAGCATATGGTTACGTGTCGGTCCACATTCCATGTAGCACATTGGGAAATTCAACTTCTGCTAAGATTATATGCTGAGCCGAAATAATGTATGGTTTAGAAATATTTACTAGACAATTGTTTTACCTTTGGTAAATGACACTGTTAACTTCAACAAAAATTAGGCAGCTTGCAATATAGTTAACTTCAAAGAACAAAACATACACTGAAGACGAGACTGCAAGTCGGGTTATTAAGTGAATCAGTTCTTAACAAGCAGAATGAATAGTCCTATCATCATTTTTCTATAGCTTAGATACACAAGATGATATTTGCCATTTTCAAGACAATATGGATTAATATAGGAGATAATCCTAATACTGACCACGAATAACTGATGTTGCGTGTGTAGACGTCCACGCAACTAGTGATTCAATCAATCGGTAATTCGTTTTAGAAACTAGACTAGTTGAAAAGTTACCTAGTGATTGGAGAAGATCTTAATGTTTTTGTTGGAGAATATTTGTTTGATGAAGAAAGGTGTACAGAAACCATATTAGATTAGTTCAATTAAGGAAATACTAGGGTTTAAATAAAAACTTAAGAGAAGAGCATGTAAGCTTAAGATTTTTAACAATAAGACAGGCAAAAATCTAAAGAAAAGTCTATCCAGTAAAAATGTAGACGACTTTGAGTGAAGTATCCGATTCTTTACAAATCTTTATGATTGATTTAAGATAGCCAGATACAAAAATCGAAAATTTATATCATGGAAATTGACCCCAAAAACAGTATGTTATTCTAGTTACATCCTAGGGTTTGGAGTCAACGAAATTAAACTGAGTGGGCCACCAGTATCTGTCAAGCAAGGATACCGGGCGGCAAACTGATACTGCTGGTTAATTTTGTCACGAATAACATAGTTGTGGTATTAAAAAATAAGACATGACTTGTTATTACACCCACTGAAGAAAACCCATATGTCTAACACTGTGAGATGCATCTGTGCTGCACGCTAAAGATAATGAGAAGAACTTCAGAGTTATCAGAGAATTAATCTCAGCCAGATTAAAACCAGCGATAAGAATTATATGTTATTGTACTGTAAATCTTTCGAAGGCCTAACAGAAGTAAACGGTGCAAAAATCAATAAATGGATTAAGTAAAGTCCAATCTGAAGATTTTTTCAAGCGATCACGGGAGTAATCACTAGTGTGAAGACGAGACGCCCGGTTTGGAAGCGCCTAGTTACGGTTCCATAAAAGGTGAAGTTGAGATCGTTACACTGCAGTCCTAGAAAAACAGATTTATCTAACCAATAACACTAAACCTGTGAGTATCCTTCTTAAGTCCATAGGTCATCTTCCTGCCAAACTTCAGCACTGGATGTTGCATACATAATTTTTAGTTTATTTACTTTGTAAAATTTTTTACTTATCCCTCAAGTTGTACGCAGTCACCTTAAAAGTGTGCTGAGAAAATTTTTTTATTGAAAGCATTCAAATATTTTCGTTTGAGTTATTGTCCGCTCAAATTTCAAGTTTCTTCAAACTATTAGACTGATTACCATATGGTGGTCATTTTCCGAACAGAATGAGCACTGTTGTTTGGATAGTCGATGTTCCTTGAATAATTGCTTTTTATAGACAGCTTACATTAGATAATGTATCAGCAAGCTGTCTTAAACAATTCTACTGTCTAAACGTGAAAAGAACTCTGATGGATACTAAAGCTGATCAGTACTGAATAACGTTTGGTCTAGACTACAATTTTGTCCTGGTTGCCGAAAATTTTCGAAACGTTAGGGGATAAAAGTGTAAATTAACATTTTTACTTCTACCTAACAAAGTTAATCTGCACGAACAGACGATTTACATTACATTATAATTTGCCTTGGGGTTCGGTTATGATTTGATACAATTTAACGGTCGCACTCGTAAAGATGCAGCGAAATATGTCATGTCATAAATCATGCAACATGGCGTTTCTGATAACAACAAACAAAACATTTATCAATCATTTTTTACGTAGGAGATGGACTGTGGCTTCACTCTGTTACTTCTGACAAATAAATGAGAAGCATGTTTATAAGAATTCTGAAATGAATAACATATTAATGGCTTGTGCTCGTCCATATTGTAAGACGAGTTTGAATCGAATACCCATTCGGTTATGTGGATAATTAATGTTGGACCTCAGTTGTCAACTGCTGAGTGTTTTCATCTGCAAACTGTTATTAAAAGAACAATCAGTGGAAAGAATAATCGTTCAGACCCCCCAGATAATCCACGAAAGAGATTATCTCAACAAGGGGTTTTTAGCGGTGAAAATATTAATAGACGACAACAACAAATATTTTCATCTACACTGACTGAGTGGATAATCGACCAGGTGACTACGTGGAGTTGCTGTAACTCTGTGCGAAATCAACAAACCTTAATTTAATTGGTGGTGCGTTCTACAAATCATTCTGCTCATTAGCGGGCTAGACCAGTTTCGTACTCTAACTAAAAGAATGTTTCCGACGACTACGGAATAGCTGGCTGTATTGTATCTGAGACTTACTTTATGCAATATCGAATTGGACAAAAGAGATCAAAACCTTTACAGAACAGTTGAAATGGGGACGCTTGCGAGTTATGCAACGCTGATATCGATTTGTTGCTTTCAATTATAGGCCGAATCATATAACCCCACCCGTCCCATTCTCATATGAAATCCACCAAGTGATACAGTGGATCAACTGCCCCGGTAGCACTTCTCGAACAGTTCACGCTGGAATCCACCAACGCCAGCATAAAAATTGTATTACTTATAAGTTTTGTTTTGTATGTGTGATAGGTTTGTCTGTGCAATATTGTTATTCCTGTGTGAATGTGCTGAATTTCTTGGGCTGTTACTGTCGAGCCTGTTCTAGGTGGTTGATACTGACGTGTGCGTGTGTCGCCGGATTCTTGAAATTTTTAAGTGTATGGCTTTTGAGCCAACACTTAGCTGATAGAGGACCGCTTTGAATGTATAGAAGGTAGACCGTGAGCAATGCTCCGTAGCTTTTATAATCTCATTAATTCATAAACCTTTTCGTTCAGCCAAAACGACATCTGCTTCAAGATGCTGGCGAATCACCTCCAGACGTTCCCCCACTGGAATCTTGGTGAACAACAAAACAAGGTCAATGCTGACCCTGGTCGTTTGCCAGCTAATCCGCTCCTATTTTCAGAAACTTGGATAACTGTGGTCTTCTATTCATTCATTTTTCAGCTTTGTTGGTGTATTTTATGACGGATCGTTTGCTTGTTTTTCCGTAGCCCAGTCTGAATTTTATTCTTCATTCTTATCTTCCCTGGAATGCAGTAACATACATTCGTATACTGAAATGCTTCTTGTATTAAATTTTACGTATTTTTCCTCTCAGTTTAGATCTTGTCAATGCAGTCACTCTCCCTGCTTATTTTCCAAGAGATTAGGGTATCTCTTTCCTGCTAGCAATTCAGTTGGAAAACAAGCATTGGCCGGCCGGACACAAAGGCCTCATTTACACACCTACTGATCGTATTCCTTCGGGTATACCTCGGATAGGTGATGTTTGAATGGAGCCGCAAGTATTTCAGCGCGAGCCACATGTGGTGTTGGTTACGCGTAGGTGTCCTTTGGCTTCGGACATTGTGATAGGCTACTCCTAATCGGATGCGGCCAACCGTGCGTATGCTCTTCTAGAGAGTCAAATCATTGCGAAACCGATAACTCTTGTGCTTTCAACTCTTTGTAGATTAATCACGGAATTACTTAATAATGAGCATCAGCACAATGCACAATATTTTTTCCCATATCCGTTCTGTTTACAGTTCAGAAATACAAACTTTCGTTAATAATCGGATTTACCTGTGCAAGCTTGAAGTCATTTGGTCCAACCATCGTGTATTCAACCTTCGGTGTATTCAGTCAAACCGCATACCACGGATATTACGAGTCAAACAACCGGACGGTACTGAGCGATCAAGGCGTACCGCCCGATTTACCAAGCGTAAGTTTCTCTGAAACAATTGACACCCTTGAACAGTTTGAACAAAGCAGTTAGAACACGAAAACTGGGAGATTTCGTATTCACTGGTCAGTACAAAATTTACAATTACACGGGTGCGTTTTTTATATATCAAACAACTAGAGGGGTGGATAATAAATAAGCGGGTTAGGGTAGGCCACTGTGTCCAGGGAATGGTCAAAGTCACGAACAGTTGTTTCTGAACACAGAGGGCTGGCTTGAATCGATTGATTGCGACTGCTTCGGCAAACCGCAAGAATCCTGGATTAGAATGACGTGACAGGATTATGAATGCACAGGAAAGATCGATAACGTGAACAGTGGTCAGAGCGCGTCTAGTGACTGAGGAAACTGGCTGTTTATGCGTTTCAACAACATGGCCGTTTTCCGGTAACACGGACTTCTGCACCCATTTAGGTAGATGTTCCTTCATTCTGGAGCTCAAGCATCTCTCGGTTCTGCCTATGTAACTTTCATCGCAGTTAAATACAAATTGGTAAATACAGTGTGTAGTGGCACCGATGGGCTGATCTCCTTTTACTGAAGGCACCGGTAACTTCAGAGCCGGAACGATTACACAGAGTTCAACTGCATTGAATGTTTGCTTAATCGAATTCCTCAACCGTTGTGTTGTTTGGTGCATGATATTTCTTCGTCAACAAGTTCATAATTGCTCTGTCCCACTGCTACAGATCCGAAGGGACACCCAGTAATTGGACGGTCATTTGCAATGCATGATCCCTTCTGATTCGAGATGTTGTGAGACATCGAGCTCTCCATCAGTACGATATAGTAAGAGAAAGACAACAGAAAAGGTTTGACAATCTCTTTTAATTGGTAAAACAAGGAAGCGACTATTCAACGTTGGACACGCGCGATATCGTTTTCCAACTCGTAGTGCAGCCGTCTAATCGTGCAGTGCCAGAAGCTGAAAGTAAACTCTTGAACAAGGTGGTTGAATTCCAGCGCCAGCCCTAGTCCTCTAAAAGTAGATGTTACCAATCGATTACACGAACAGAGCTCGGGTACAGACCTCCAGAATCATTAAAAAAAAAAAAGAAATACCAACAAAATAGCCTGAGTACCAAAGTGCGAGATGCAATCAAAACGTTGCGGTCTGATCAGTCAATAATTATCACAAAAGCAAACAAAGTAAGTCAAGTGATCATCCTGAACAAAGCAAGTGACCACATTTCGGATGATCCATACATCATGATTCCGGTGAAGAAATGGCGCTGCACTTTAGACAAATTAAAAGCTTCAACGGTAAATTCGCTCCGGTAGATGGAATTCAGCCTAAGCAAGTCACTCTGGTTTACTTCATATCCAGAAATTGCATTAGCCTCGAGGTTTTACGGTTCGCCAAGAATGCATAAGTCTAGGATACCACTGCGGCCAACTGTTGACTGTACAGGGATCTCAACATATGCCATGGCCATATTTTTGTTTCGTATTCCTCAATCTCTTGAAAAGTGCACAGACCATTCCACTGGGATTATCCCACAACCGATTACCAAGTTGAAGGAACCTAGCTTAAGCCCGGATGAATATCTGGTCAACTTTGGCTTTGTTTCGTTGTTCACCAAGATTCCAGTGGGGGAACGTCTGGAGGTGATTCGCCAGCATCTTGAAGCAGATGTCGTTTTGGCTGAACGAAAAGGTTTATGAA
>JTDE01000175.1:193720-205271 GCA_014338405.1 Paragonimus skrjabini miyazakii | reverse complement strand
TAATAATCAGAATTTTGAAATAGAAAATAATGTGCAAAACGTTCCAGAAGATCGATGAGCCTCGTTCACATCGTGTGTACGTTCGATTAACCTCGCTCACATCATGTGTACATGTGAGGTTGAAGAAGATGAACAGGCATGAACAACAATACAAATTATGAAGTGGAAAATAGTGTATAAAACGCTACAATGCTATACAAGTTCAGAATTTGTTAACGCGAGCTATCTAAGATTTTATTATGGATCTTCGTTGGTCAAACTCTGTGGATGACAACTGAAAATGGTGATAAAGGACTTTATCCTAAAGTCTGAAACAAATATGTTTACCAGTGTGTAGGAATGAAGCAAAAGGAAGATTGACTGCGCACCGTTTAGGTTAGAGCAGATTTCTTTGCATCGCCACTGGTGCTCACGGCAAGCTGTACATTTACAAGAAAAACGGACTCGTCAAACAGGCTCACATTTGCAGCAATTCCTTCCCTCGTTAAACATGAACAATTTCAAGTTAAACATAATCCACAACTGATCGCAGCTGTCGCTTTCCAATAGACTTTCCAGTCGGTCCCTTCCGAAAAGAATCACCAAACTCGAGTTCCATTCTCATTAGGGCTCGCCAGTAGTGCATGTCCGCGCGACTGACGGGAATAGAACTTCGACCACGCTTTTCATGAGGCAATCGTGTTAACCACTGCACCGTTGACCTCACATTATGCAAGGGTATGCACTGCTACTACTGCTTTTTCTCTGCCTGTAATTTTGAAAGCATGTATTTGTATAATATATACTCACTTACAGTAGAAGTATGTTGCTGTGGTTGTTATCATCTGATATCGACGGTTATTCGCACCTTGTGTATTGTTCACTCAATTTTACTCTGGACCACCAGTAACTGAGGGGGAACAGCACAGACCCACATCCCACATTCCAGTTGTTGAAGACCAAAATATTCGGTGTGTGATTAATGTGAGGAGGGTGGTTGCTAATCAAACTTCTCTCATAAGGACGTATTTTAGAGTGACCGATTGTAGATACAACAATCAGTGGCATTGCCGCAATGAAAACTCATGTTGATTCGTTCTAGGGATCGGGTGCATCTTGACTAACCCAAGGAAGTGGGCTAGTCCTATTCGATCACACAAGTAATGACTCACTTGATTGCAGTTTTCGTCGACAGGGACTTTTCTGACGTCATTCCCTAAGGTTAACTTGTTGTTACAACAGCATAATATGGTCTGGTGAAAGCGTTTGCTCAGTCTCACGATATCAGAAGTTTATCCTGTTTCATTTTATTAACTGGACTCAACCAAAAGAATCGTCTTTAAAATTATCTCGAACAAATGGTTGACGGAACGCCGAAAATGCAGACGGGCTTGCTAGGATCTCTACGCTCTTAAAGATATGAGATAAAGAAGACATTTCGAAACTTCTCAACGGAACTGGAACTGAAGCAGGTGAAGTGATTACTGTTAACTATCGACGGATTGAATGTCAGTCAATGACAACAAACTCACTACTAAGCCTGAAGGTGGTTCCTGTTGGATGGGGTGTTTACTTATTGTTCTTTCAGGGGAAGATGCACAGGTTGCGTAGGCTACTGTGGAGATCAACCAGCAAAAGAATTCATAGGTATTTGACAAACTTCACTCAAGAAATCTTTACCGAAAGGTCTTTGTACGTAAATAAACCGCATTGAACAAAAAGCGAGTACATGTTTGTCTCAACTGATTATCGCAGACTGCTGCTGATCATTTTATTGTCCAGAGGTGCATTAGGAAGTGGAAGTAGTCGGTGCATGAAGCATAACTATGGCAAAATTCGGGCTAAACGTTCTGTATGATTCTTTGTCAATCCAAACTCAGGATTGGATTTAAATAAAACCCATTAATGCAGCGTGTTTGTCTCACTGACTTAACGGTGGCGATCAAATGGTTAACCATTTTGCATAACGGCTTAAGTTGATCGAATAAACTAAGAACTATTGGTTACTAACTGTAGTTAAAAAGTGAGATGAGACTATTTAATTATGATCATTGGGGTGATAGTTAATTAGGCAGTAGGATTTACTCACAAATGTAAGGTCCGAATGAGACCATACACTGTCCAAGATCCATACCCAACTAGCGAAACTTGAGTTCATTATACTTTTCCTAAATGACCAATCAGAAAGTCCATCGGGCTGTAAAAGTCATAGTTAAATTTAAATGGTTTTGATGCCAGCAATTACCACCAAATTGTAAACGTTTCAATAATCAGTTCAACATTCTGGACACTAAATTTCGAAATCGTTCACCAACAAGTCAAGTCAATTCCGCTAAAGCGTTAGATGCATCCACCGTCAAAACATTTGTTGTGCTAACATAGTACATTAACTAATGTCCAGCTGACACCCTAACCCAGTAAACGTAACCACTTATGTTAACCTGTGTGAGGTCCATGTTGACATGCATTGTTACCGTCAGGGTGTTCTGATATATCTGCTGCCGAGATGAAGCGACTTTTCACTTAAATACCAAACATATATAGTGATTATCTCAATCATCTGACTAGGTCCTGTTTGGACAACACTCATATTCCAAAAGTAACCGAAGCACAGTTTCTGGCAGTATAAGTTTGAGCCTGTCCACTATATTTGTGTGATAGCCTACTCAGAGGAACACATGGAACGCAAGCTCCCAATCTTCAGGCATGTTATGAAAATTCTAGCAGTAGAAAGGGGGGAGTAGTGGAAGTCCTACAAGGCAGTAAGCACACCTGGGCATAGTACGCAATTCTGATTGCATTCGAGGAGGATACTACAGAGTAGGATCTCTGCGTAAAATCCATGGGATCTGGTAATCGTTTTGTCCTCATTTGTAAAATTTTTGCGCCCAAAGTGATGTTAGTTGTACAGCACAATGTTCTCTCGTGCTGTTAATCCAGAAGTGTTCTTGTCGGACGACATTAATTATCGAAAGACGTATACATTTTCACATGCACCCCATCAGCCTGTGGTTTGTGTGACAAAGTGTATGTATTGTGAGATGAACTCAATCTAGATTTGTTCACTACCGCATTTAAATACAAAAGAAAGCCGAATCACAACAACGATGCTGAACAGGTTAGTTTCGCAGTCAATCTCGGTAACTTTCCTTTGTCACGTACTAAAGTAGCAACGATGAATCCGCGTTTTGATTGCCTTCTCATTAGTCAGCCCTGATAAAGAGTGCTGGGTGTGGAAAACCGATTAATCAAAACACTAACCTGAAAGGTTGTAATGTCAATGGGTTTGGTTGCTAGGCGATGACGAACCCTGTTTCGGGTTGCTTGTGTATGCAACCATTGACTACGGCGGCCGCTAGATTTGAGTAAGTTTCTGACCTACAAAAGATTGGCTGGCGTCTGGCTACCCTGAATTCTATGGCAGTCATTTTGATGCATCGACAGATTGATTTTGGTCTATTCGTTGCCATCTAAGTGATAACTTTGAACCACATTCAGACATTCGCTGTATAATCGGACTATTGAGAAAGACGGCCAGAATAGGACAGTTTACTGAACCCGTCACTTTCCTCCAAGCAATTCTTAGTGTACTCACGAAAAGTTCAGAAATAACGTGTAAATGTGCATAGGGAGTGTTGTTTGAACAAACGAGCTGTATTCATCAAAGGTCGTCCGCACGACCTTACCAAGTGGTCCAAAATAACAGTGAATTTGCATTTTTCACTGGATAAACCACAATCCATCTAGAACAGGTATGTATTATTAAGTCAGATATTGGCGAAATCAGTGAGGCCTGCGCCATATGTATGCTTCGGGCCAGTGTAAGCAGAAGGCCATAACTGCCGTTGTTTCTTTCCTGCCGATATGTGTAGACCTCATCAGGCTGCTTTGAGTTGGCTCTGTTTCAAAATTGAACACCATCTACACTTGGTCGCAGCCTTTGCATTCAGATAAGCCTTTCGGCTAGCCCACTTCGAAAGGAAGCACTAGACTCGAGTTTCGCTCTTATTAGAGCTCATCAGTAGTGCGTATCCTTGTCCGGATTGGAGTTCAAACTCTGACCCTCGTGTTTGTGAGATTAGCGTGATAACTGCAACGTCGTCAACTTCACAACAGACATGACCGAATAATCAAATCCAAATGCTCAACCAAAACCTTGTATGGATAATGTTCAACTTACCCGATCATTTCGAAAGGAGAATGAACAGAATCATTCTGTTCTATCAAATCGATAACCCCGTAGGCTAGCCGAAAGGCTTATCTGAATGCAATGGCTGCGATCGATTGTGGGTAGTGTTCAATTTTGAAATAGTCTAAATTCCCGAACATTCACCGTTAGCTCTGTTTGTTTCTATTGACGTGATACACTTTGCTAGTAGCCTACAAAACAAGCCAATATTTAAAAAATAATTCCATAACAAACAGTAATGGAACGTTTGCCTCCGACACCCAGTTAAATGATGTCAATATCGTCCATTTCATTGATAATGTTTTGAAAACCATGTGTAATCATGTACCATATCATTTTACTATGTCGACCCTCCAAACTCATCGCACACTATGTCTCGGCAAAATCAACTTCAGAAATTAACAAGGACGTAGTTGAGACATGTGTCAACTACGGAAGTACATGCGACAGAATGTTGGGTCTGCCATGGTTGATCAATGGATCTGCGGTGGATGGGCAGTGACGGTGGTCCAATACAGACAGTTGATCACTCTGGATAATTTCTGTTACGTAGGCGTTTGTAACCTTGGTTGAGTGGAAAAAGGCTACATTGCCGTACTAATGCAATTGCAGCCTCGGAATTCTACTTTGGTCTCGTAACTCAGCTGACAGATTACCTGTTACACAACAGCACGTAGTTCTTACTACTGATCCGAATCCCGCCAAACAGTTAATTGTCCACAAGTTGACTGTCTAATTACTAACAAATAGAAGGTGTTATCACTTGCTTTTAGGATGTTTTTATCCTCAGGCAGGTGACCTTGATTTGCTCCAAGCATTTCAAAGAATCTTAATATGAGCAAATGAAGTATCTCATAATCCTACTGTGATTGCTAACCATGAATTCCATTCCATTCCATAAATGCATGAATATGGGATCGTGATTAGTGCACGTTTAGCGTTGTACAGCAAAGCTGAACTTAGCTTTTGGATTTACATCTACTTTTCATTTAGTCTCTTACAAAGTAGCAATCCACTCGAACTTGATTTTCTTGGAACTTGTCACTGTTAGGACTGGTAATGAATTTCCAGGCATGCATTCGTGAAGCAACGAAGGTGACTGCTGTTCGTTGATCTCACATTAGACACGAATTATCCTGAGTAAATTTGCAGATTGATTTGTCTGTGAATAATGTTCAGATTGCAGTAATCTTGCCAACGGAGCAGCTATGGTCAAATTTTACAAAAAATGACATTTGGTGAATGGGGTGTTGTTACAAAACATCCATACTCTCTGGTTCGCGTAACTCACAGTATACAATTCTATGACAGCTCAACTTAATTGGACCGCAAGAAACACAATGCGGTGGTGCATTTCAGTCAGTTCGAGCCGCGGATGTGCTGTCTATCTTCCTTTATGACCGCCTTCTGCTACGTTCAGACTGTACGAAATGTCCACCACGTGTTTAGATTAACATCACTAGCTTAGGTCAGTGTCTTTAAGCATGACTTCCTCCCCCCCGTAACGTTTAAGCTGAAACTTTGCGTTATAACAATCTGCTATGGATAGTCTGACTGATTGAACATTGCCTGTCAATTTTAACTTCATAAATCAGGGTCATCAATGCTTCACACTCAAGCCTCTTCCACTTAGGATCTGTTTTTGCCAAGATACATCATCTGATCGTTTTAAAGACAGACATCAGCCTCGTGAAACTGGTTCCGCTTTTTCTGGTCGGTAATTTATGAATGGCTGATTATTACTGTGAATCCATACAGATATTCTACATATTCGGTAGGCAAACAGGGCTACAAGCATGGCCATTATTCTCTCGTTTTCAAGTATCCTGAATTGAGTGGCCTGAACAACACCTGTACCTAAAACAAGAACCCTCCGTGGGAGGTGTTCTGTGTAAGTCACTTGAGGAGAAACATCTACGTTTTTATGACAAGTGTAATCCCCGATACACTGACTGACCTTTCAACCCTGCTTATTCAGTAGCCCCGTTCAAATTTAAAACTTTGAGTCCGCAACTAATGACAGTCTATGTAAGCTTCATAATAAAGAAGTGAGTTAGAGCATAAGAGGAGGGGGACACTTTGGATTGTGTAATTAGACAACACTCTCAATCTGGAGGTGTAATTTACTTCGCTTCTTTTAAATGAAACCTGACTGCTGTAATGCATCGAAGTGAACTTGGTATGCATCAAGTCAAAAACTTTGTGACTTCTCTGCTCATTCCTTTTGTGAAAAATATTTGTCGTATGCTAGCAGATAAATATTTCATTTGCTGAACAGGTCAACCTACTTACAAACCAAGAGTAGCTCAATCTATTCACGATGTTTAGCGTACCATCTTTTAATGATCATGGGAAACAATCCGTGTCCAAATGTGAAATTTCCGAGCTCCTGGTGTGGCTACGTAGCTCAGTTGGTAGTGTTTCGCGATCGAAGACGCCGGATTTCTGTTCTAGTGTTGGCATATTAACCCGTGTTGAATCATTGTTTGCACTAGCCACTTGGGGATGTGCTGCACTTTCCTTTGTCGTAAGTTTCGGTCCGTTCTGCCAATGGATGAGTCACCGCAACTGTAAGTGAACTGGTAAATAACACGAGGGACAAAGTTTTCCAGGAAAGAACGATCGGGGCATTGCGGGTGGAAAGCAACAAACGCACTTCCGCTGCGGGATATGTGCGATCAATGGCTGATTTCAACTTTCGACTTACATCGGTAATACTGTGGTCATATGTGTAAGGAAGGTTGATAAAACCTGCTTTCTCGGCGCTGACTGTGGTTGTGGGGTAGCCACTCGTTCCTTGCAGTGGATTTTAATAAATGTCGCCGGATATCCATTCGCTTTCAGAACACTGTTCAAGAGCTCCTCTTTAGACTTCAGATGGTCGGCTATGCATATTTTCCTTACTCGGTGAAAAATGATTCGCACTAAACTACGTTTGTAAGCCGTGGGCGCAAATGAAGAGAATTGTAGCTACTGCCCACTCCATGTGGCTTCTGGATAAACAAACCTACTAAGTGTACCGTCTAAACGCTTAGAAATAAGGACGTCTGAGTATGGTAGTGAGTTATCTAACTATTGTTCATAAGTGACACGGAGATTTCAATGATTGGAATTAAACTGATGTAAAAGAGTGATAAAATGATCAAAATCGGTCAACATTAGAATGTCAGCGACCTACCGCTTATAAAGCAAGGAACGGTCAATATAATCCGACAGTCCATCTTCGACCATTCCAAGAGAAATATCAGCCGATGTTGGGCCCGACGGGCTGCCCATTGCCACACCATAAATTTGCTTATAGGCAAATACATCAAACAAACCGAATATTTTCCGTACACATAAGAATCAATTCTTTCAGGTAGTCGACAAGAATGAGTAAAGGAATATTATGAATCAAAATAAAATTACATAAATAATCAACTGTTTCATGTAATAGAACGTTTGTGAATAGTGAGCCAATCTCAATTTCATCTTGCGATGCATGTCTTCTTACCATCTTAATGAACTAGATAAAGAGGACTCACTGATTACCATTTGTTTCTGAAAGAACAACATCTAATCTGTTCGACAAACGGCAGCAGACTCATTAAACTGAAGACTCCGTTCCGTTCCCGGGCGACATAGGATAGGAAATGCATTAGCACCGCAGATTCTACGACTCGTCTGGTGTAAGTGCTTCATGATAAGACTTTGAGCGATTTCACTTCCATAGGTGCATAGGCGTTTGCGTATATGTTCATTGGTGCACATCCACGTATATGATAATGCACATTCTTAGGGTCTGTAAATAGGGTTCCTTCCGGAGAATTTATGTAGACTACTTAATTTATGCATGTCTGACGTACAGCTGTCCCCGTTTGGATAAAGAGAAATAACCAACCTGAGAAAAGCCAATAGTATGGCGTACGATGTTTTGTTCGCATCTCATCTGTTAGTAAAGCGTAGTTAATGTAATTGGTATATACCGAACTAGAGTCTTACCAGTCTTCTCGACTGCGACCAAATGACCAACATTTGTAGCATCCCATCTTTTGTACAATTATTTGTGTAAATGCAGTGTGAGCTGCAAACGGAGGACAAACCGACATCTAGCTTCTCGTATCAACGATCATGTTCCGAAGTGGCTGCAGACACAACTAGAAACTCCAGGCACTAGTATAGAGAATGACGGACGACACCAGACGCCACCGATAGCAAAAGGCTCAATCCAAACAGGATAAACAGACAAAGTTTATGACGCATTCTCTGAGAATTTCAAAACAACTGGAAACGCATCCTCCAGTTTATTGAGGTTTTGACCATCAGGCATCCAAATCTCTCTGTGTTCAAAAACAATGTGTTGGCGTTGCGCCTGCTCTGGTAGTCAGTATCTTCATATTTTCAATCTTCCTTTCTATGTCTGTCTGGCTAATCCCTTAAGCCATGATTTCCGCCCTAAGGAATTCTATCTTAATGTTTAAAATTAGTTACATGTCCATGTGTGATCAGAATGTATGAAATGTTACTCCGCGAAACATCACATGATTCACATCTTTTCATTATCTTACTCAAATTAATCAAGGAAACGAACTGCTCTGTTTGCCTACGGTTATCGGATGAAAGCTGTTGACAAACCACTGTTGATTTGTGAGGTTGATCTAGAATTCTCCGAGGCTTTCCATAATAGTGGCCGCTTGATCTCGTTTAAAAACTGTACTTATGGGACCATTATGCGGATCGTTTGTCACACAACTAAACGTTGAGCTATTAAACTGCGTTCAAATTCGAGTTTTGGCCTTCTTGACCTCTTTCCAATCGTTTTTGAGTTTCCAAGCACCATCAATTCAACGTCTTCAGTCCACATGGATAGTCCATATTTGGTAGATTATACAGGGTCTGTAGCTTGTGGATACAGTTCATAACGAATTAAGCTATCGGTAATAACTCTGTTATCTCTGGTTGATCACATACAGTACAACGTTTGTGAATGCGAAGGTTTGCGCAGTCGTTAACAAAATGGTGTTACTTAATACCAAGATGGTCATAAGCTGAAAGTATACAAATGCGAAAACGACATCTAACCACGAATGATGAGCAATGCACTTTTATCTACAAACTTTTCAGTTATGGCGCAAAAAGTAAAATGAAAATGACTTATTTAAAAAGGACTTGAGGACGTTTTCGTTTCGCAGTGTTCTGCACAGTACATAACTCCGCTGTGAACTCACTTGAAAAATATGCATACATGTTTTTCACTCGTACAATTCTTGTCGAAATGTTCAAAAACGGGCTACTCATAATATTACGATGGATGAATACGTACTTCAGCTCAGAAAGGTTGGTTTGTTATCTGTTGTCAAACATCAGACATTCATAGGCGTAAATAATAATAGAGTTTAGAGTTTTCTTACACCTGAAAGCTAAGGATTGAGCAAATTAAGGTTCACTTTCCTAAATTCGATTCTAAAATGAAGCGGGCTAAAATGTAAACAGACTGTCTTTCCAGTTAAGGTGAATTTATCTTGTTTAATGCAGTGGTCACGGTTGACACATCTAAGATGTTCCAAACTCTACTGAATTGGTCTATATGTGACAGTGAAGTGTATAGTACTCTGGGTCAAAAATCTAGCGCATCTTACAGATTTGTATATTAATCTGTCTGCCACGTTTTGTTTGGTATCCTTTTGCCGCAGATATTTTTGGTTGGTTCTGTGTGTTGGCCTGCTGCTCATTAGCATTGATCCTTTCATTCGACGTTCTTTTTCTGCAATAGAATTTTTTAAAATTACAAACAATCTAGCAAATTATTTTAACGACTTTAAACAAAGATATGTGTTCATAAACTTTTGATCTCATTCTTCCTGAGGGGATTTATCATCACTCGATTATGATCAACTGTACTTCATAAAATTAAATGGTGTGTAATTTTTGTCAGTTGTCCGTTGCCTGATGGCTTACACCAGTTGAGACAATGATTGGAGACTATATCATTGTCAGTGTTCCTTTGATTGCAATCACAAATTTGAGTGGTTGATATGTGGTTTATGTCTTTTGTTCCAAACTTCGTTTCACTTTATTTGAATATATGAAGGGGAACCAATCGGTATACCGTGTCAACTACGTCCAATTCATTAGAATTGCAACAAACCAGAAATGGAAGAGCCACACAGCTGTGATTTATCTTGTGAAACTTTCACTTAACATGATTCTATTGCACAAAGGCTCTTTTTTAAAAATCAGCCCACCTAGGAAGGTTTCTATATTTGTTCGAGAGACGGGAAAGACCGCGGGTAATTCCTACTGAGGACGACAGCTTTGGTCATATTCTCGTTTGATTTTACTTCAAAAAACAATGGTGTTTAAACGGACAAAGTTATCCAACGAAAGTTTGAATTCAGCCCGATTGAACCAACTGATCTCATCACTCTTCAAACATTACGATCTGTTTCATACCGTTGATGCCATTACACACAAACTTATGTTACTTTTGTCACTCAATTACGTCTCAATCCACAGATCACTCATATATTTGAACATGATTTGACTTCTATCCTAGTATGATGTCTGTTGCTCAGTGGTATACGGCGCTTTGACTTCATTCCGGTAACCGAATACAGTCAGTCATATCTACCTGACTGCACATTCCCTTATGGCGGCAGGGTTAGTGTGACTGTAGACCTGAGACGTCTAAACTATTCATGCAATCTACCAGGCGCTGCAGGCATAAATCTTACTGGAATCGACAAAAGAGAAGTAATTAATGAGGGCAATAATCCAATAACTTTGCTTCTGTCTCACAGGCAGCCTGCCCAGATTTGTTAACTGGAAGCAACAGGCGAGGCAACACCAGAGTTTGATCAACACCTTAGCACTCGTCACACCACAGAGTTGAGACGACAAAGCTACGACAGTACTAAGCCGTTTAAGACAGTGCACATTTGGGGACATGAATGAGGAATTGTGCAGGCCGATTTTTGATGTACGTAAGGAAACCGACCAGAACTTCACTTTTTGCCTACTGTCTATGAATAACGCTGAACATTCATTCAAGATAAACTGCTCCCAGTACTGATCGTTTTAGGCCGATTCTTTCAATGGTCTCGTTATGAGGAATTCTGGCACATAAGCTACGCCTGACGGAGAAATTTTGACTTAACCACAAACCTAAACTTGTCGTTTTATAGGCGGTTGGAATATAAGTGACAGATGGCTTGTTGAATTACTACCTAACTCTGATTCAAAACTTCCTGTCTTCAGTGAAGCCGCGCTGATGCTGTGTATGAGTTTGTAAAGGATAATGACTCGGATTATTGGTCTTCAGTTTAGAAACCTACGAATTTGTATCAGGTGTTGTCTACAATTACGTTCGGTAGGTGGACTGGGTATTTATTAGTAAGTGGCACA
>JTDE01000175.1:125359-193620 GCA_014338405.1 Paragonimus skrjabini miyazakii | reverse complement strand
ACTTTAACCTAGAGAGCAAGGGAACAAGTCGAGTTTACCAACTTAACAGTCTATCCCTATTTCATTTTATGGTAGGAGTTCAACAGCATGAGTCCAACATCGATCGTCGGTCAATGTCATATGTGACGACAACCTGTGCGTAATGGACTCCGTTTAAATTTGGCTGGCGCGTCAGCAATCACCAGCCAAATTTAAACGGAGTCCATTACGCACAGGTTGTCGTCACATATGACATTGACCGACGATCGATGTTGGACTCATGCTGTTGAACTCCTACCATAAAATGAAATAGGGATAGACTGTTAAGTTGGTAAACTCGACTTGTTCCCTTGCTCTCTAGGTTAAAGTTCCTCTATTTGTAACGAAAATCAACCACTGCCTCGGTTACCTAACAGATTTTCTCAGTTCATCTGTAGGTTTTCGTTTGTATCAGGTCAAAACATATACGCGTACATATGTTCTCGTTAATTCATCTTCAAACCTGTACAGTTATATAGGAGCCTATGGAGTTAGCTCGAAATATCGATCAGACTCACTACGGAAGAACTAGGTCACTGTTCAGTCAGTTGGTGATAGCTTGATTTGTCTGTTACGTCACGCTCATCAGTTGGTTTGACGGCGTAGGTTGATCATAGATCCGGTGAGATTGTGGTCACGGTAGGAGCAGCGCTCGAACAAACCGCTTTTGGTGATATAATACCGGGTTAAGCAGCCAGATTCCAATCGACTTAACAGTACAAAATGTTCTAATGCTGACCGCTTTGGATGGGTTGCCTGGCATGCGATATATCACTTGATGCCCGCTTCCAGCCAGATCAGCGAGGATAACACTGATGACTGATCGTGATTCCGTGCCCTAGCCACCGTGGATAGTAACCTCGGATTCGTTTCGAAAGTTGTCTTGATGTTCAACCAATATAATCTGCTCCATAGGAACAAGTGAATGAATAGATATTCATAGATAAGATCTGAACTGTCAATCTATATTTGTTACTAAACCTGAGAACTTGGGATGCGGTGAATTGGATACTAAGTTATACTGTGATGTAGTTTTTGCTGATCGTTTGACTGAATTTATGTGTCAGCCATTCTACGGCAATGTTAATCTTGAACGGCACTCGAATGAACACAGACTTCCTTTTTTCGTTATGCAGCTACGGTTGGGTGACGTTATGGTCATGTTTCTAGTGATCTATCGTTCCGGGTAGCTGTAATCATGGAATACGTGCTAAACGAATTCGAGTTCACTGTCTAGCGTATTCGCCGAACAAATTCTGTATGCTCTGTCACTCGGGCATTGCATTGGATTTCCATTTTGTTCTAAGGGTACGAAACTGTGAAAGTTTATGAGGTGACCTGTCCTGGTATCCTTACGATGAATTTTGTGTTGAATGGTGTCTTTTTTTTGTCAGTGTAAATGAACATCTGGGAAAGATATTTGGTTTTAAGTCTTCTCCTCAAGCGTAAACCTAACTGACTGGTGGGCGCCGTTGAATTTGTCAAGTACTGTGCAAACATTATAACAATGACTAGAAAAGATCTGACATGGAAGATCGTGTGTTAATAGTGATTTGACAGTAATGATCACTCATGCAATGGGTAACTCATTAAATAGGTCCAGTATGGGATAAAAATGGGATATATATATGAGATAAAAATATGGCATAAAACGGTGAAATCTGGTCCCGATATATGTTGACCGAAACTGTAGCACTTATGCTTCTTCAGCCTAAACTGAACGAACATGGTGACCAGTAAATTATATTGGACCGAGATGTAAATAATAGAACTGCTACCAACCAAACGTTAACAGATTATACTTTCGAAAAATGGAGCACTAGACTGTCCCGGCTGGAAAAGTTCATCAGATCTGGACCTCATTGTCTATCTTTGGGACTGGTTAGAATGAAAAATCATCCAACTAGCATTACTACTCAATTAACCAGGTTTGGATAAGACTTTGAAGATGACACAAATTGGTGTATACATCGGAGTATATATATATAATGTTAACCATTCTATTCAGGTTAGTTAGGTGACTGTAAGGTGGCACACATGCAATACTCGTATACGTCAACTGAAATGATGGACCTATTGACAGCTTTGGAAATGATTCGCATTCTGGTGCTTGAAACTTATAGATGAAAAGTCTTGGGCCATGTGAGCAGCATTAACGCTTACTTATACGAATTGCGGGGTGAGTTTCTCATATACGGCAAAAAGAAATGTTAACATGATGAAACACACTTGTTATTTTCTCGCATATAAACTAGAGGAGTTCGGCGAAATGTCTGTCTAGGCAACCCAAGTGCTACCAACCAAATTGTTATCTGCAAGACCATCTTTTCGGTGGCTATCTTGTATGAGGTAACCATTGAATTAGTGGTAAGACGCATGTAAATGACCTCAAATGTATCATTTTATTTACGTATTTTGCCAAGGGCATGCACTCCATTTTTGTTGTTCACCTACCTAGAGATCATGAAAGAATTTTGCAGTTTCGGTGACAGTAGAGAAGGATATCTTCGTAACAAATTTAGTCAAGCTAAGAACTCTCATTAAACGCTCTCTATTTCTATCTCCAACAATGAAAAATGAAAGGTTGAGTAGTGATCGAGGTTTGTGGAGAGACTTGTATGACAAGGCAATAAAGTGTTTAGAAAGACTGTGTTAAGGAGAGTGAATAAAATCAAACAAGGTATGAACATGACTGTTTTGTAAGCCTTAATCTGTAGGAGAACTTCACGTTCTTTGTGACTGTATAGTTGACCATGATTTTCATTTCTGAGACAGACAATGTTTGGGTGATTTTGTCTGTGTCTGTACCACTTAGGTCGGAGTAGACTAAGCGATGTTCAAACCGGCAACTGTTAATGATGCGACAGGAAGCTCTCTTTGAACGTCCATTAAGGCAGATTATGTACTTAACTACTATGTAACTTTCCCAAATCAATAACGGCTTACCGCTTCAAACTTTGTTCATACCACATCTAGCCGATGAGTTCTTGCATGGAGAGAATTGATCGTGAGGTGTACATTTAAAGACGACTGTTCAAGAAAAATTATATGACTGCCAATTCCAACATTTGTAGCTATAACCAATGTACACCTATTAACTAAAATAAACAAGATCCATCCAAACAAAAGAGGAGCGATATACATGTACAACAGTCAACTTTATTTCGAATGACTTTGAAGGCAGGTTGAATATTTATTAAATCATCCGTTTAGCAATACATAGAAATATTGAAACTGTTACGTCAATAGATCGGTTATCAGTAATGGAGAGTAGCAAAAACCAATGTACTCATGCGTCAGTATGACGGAAGATGAGACCGTACATGTCAAAATGGGACTTTAGGTGTAAATCAAGCCATCAGTTTTCCATATTTTTGCTAGGTCACTCACAAAATTGGACCATTAAAATGCGTATCGCATAATTTTGCAGTCAAAATGTTGACGGTTCTCTACCTGGAAAACGCAACGTTTTCTGTCTAATGTAAACGATGATTGACAGACAACGCTACCTACACCATCGACATACTCCGGCCTGAAACGTCTATCTGCAACCAGGTATAAGATTGATATAAATTATTGCTATGACTACAGCAAAAACACTTCCTTAGTTTATACTGGAATCCGTCATGAATAGAAAAAACGCCAAAGTGTCTGTCAGTGTTAAAAACTAATTTGTAACAGTCCTTCCTCTGAGTAAATCTAGTTTTAATGAGCTAAAAGCGAATAAGTATCTTGTCTTTTGCGGACCGAAATATATTGTTTTATCTAATCAGATCTCATTTTTGTCAGTCTCCTACCAAATTCATCCCCAAAGGTCTTATTTGAGCGTTAACAGCTCACGACGTTTACGCCTACAAGATTTATGGTCGACCTAGTGATGATTCCTTGTTTTACTTGTCAAAGTTTGACCATCTTAATAAAAATGTTTTACATTTTTTATTAAGCGGAATACACTCGAGACCAATTGAGCAATCGTAGTTTAAGGATGTTTCCAGTAAACCAAATGAGTGATTGTCAGTAAGTTCTGATTTCTGGGTTTTTTGTTTCCGTAGTTGTACAAACTTATATCTACTGTCTCAGTACAATAATTCGTTTACAAGTGTAGGTATTAGGCGTACTATGGCTAAATGTCGGAACAGTGCTAAGTAAGGTCTAATTATTGTAGTCGGCAATGTATTTGTTAGCCAATACCGAGAAACTGTTCTATGTAAGCACTTTTCATCAATTTAATTCGGATGAATTTGCTGTTCATAGATTAGAGAAAGTTAGGGCTGCTCAACCAGACTGAGTGATTTGGGTGACGTTTGTTTAGGTCTTGAAAGATAATTGTCATGCTTCTGAATTAACAAACCTGTTGGTTGGCTTTGTCTAATTTACTATCATGGGACAACGTATTGCAATATTCACCAATGCATTCATGTTTCATTTGAGATGAATAAAAGCTACGAAAAGAGTAATAAACAACCGAATTTTAATCGTCACGTTTTTATTGAAATCTGGAACTATAAATTATTTGTCACAAAAGTGATGCGTCTATATATGTAATGTGTTAGTTACTTTCCTGGAAAATCAGAAATAACTCAACGATATAAATTCTGTCATATTGTCTTTCTGTCATATTTTATCCTATAGCGAATATTTCCAAAATTAAGCTAAATAGATTTCTGTTTTTTTCTGCAAAATAAAACATTAATAAAGCTTGGAATTTTATTAATTCTAGTTTGAAGCAGGGTTTGTTTAGTAAAAAAAACACGTTCACGTCTACTGAATAGTCAACTTTTTCATTTCTGCTAGCTATTCGCTTGTTTCGTCAATGCATTGCTTGCATTGTAGCCGTTATGCGGGTTTTGAATTCAACAATAATGTCTGAATTTTTCATTGGTTCACATGCTGTATGTGATCACACGGTGAAGTTAGTCATGTTCCACTGCACCAATTACTGAACGTCGTTGTTTTGTTGTCGTGACGTTGAACCATCGGCAGGTGTATCTGACCCCGGTGAATGACATAAATTTGTATTTACCGTAGCCAACCACTGAATCCAGTCACAATTAAAAAACACTGTACGGAACTAATCAGATTATTGCACAGTCTTTCGAGATATTACCATATATGGGGTTCATAATCCGGCGTGATAAAATGTTCGCAGTTATCCTAAACGTGGTAAAGTCAACATTCAAGGGTTCAAAGTTGTGTTAAATATTTATGAGTAACAATTCACAAATAAATGCTAATAAGCCTCAGCCACGAGATACCTTTTCCATTTTCAAGACATTTTCGCGCGCAAACCGGATAAGGAACGGTGTAAACTTCAGAGATATTTCGGTGTACGATGCATGACTGCAAAATATCTCATGGAGGATGTCGTCAAGTACATCATGTACACATGCTCCGGTTTGACTCATCCGAAGCAACATCTAAAATATCTCATTTATAAGTTGCGTTGGCGAGAATGGTTTTTGAAGTGATTGGAATTTTACACGGAACAACAGGAACATCAGTTGATAATGTCAACAAAACCTTCCGTTCTGTTTATGCCAGTAGTTTTTGGTGTTTGCTGCACTATTCAATTTATTAACAACGTAAAAGCACTTTTGTATGCTCACGAATGGTTGAAAGTCCAAAATAAGGTTGATGCTTAACGTTAAAAGTATCGTGAAATGTTTGCATCCTGTACTGTTACGCAAAATTAATGGCTAGCAAAAGTTAACTAAAGGTTTGTGACCAACTTTCTGGCTGGCTGCTATTTTACGGAGTCCATATGTTCTTCATTTTGTTTCTGTAGTCAAATAAATAACATGCATCTGTTATCTTCTCTACATCACTTCTGATGTATTCAAAGTTTTGGTTGACCTGCTATTTTTTAATAATAACAGTAGAAAAAGTATATTGTATCATAGTTTATACTTCATTTAAAATCTTGAGGTAGATGAAAGAATTACATTTTGTGGTTATCAGGTCATAAATACTCTACTGTTCTGTGGTTTTACAAGAAACTAAGTAGAGTGAAACAAAAATAAGTCACTAATTAGTTAAATGATAGAAAACGGTATGAATGTAAGCGAAGTTATTGTAAGTTGCTAGCTTGTTTAACAGAAAGATTTTAACGTCATTTTGTTTCACAGTTGTTAACATGCAACTATGAGGTGAGTTGAAAAATAACGGTTTACGAACGCCAAACAGAAAACCCAATAGTACTGATGAGGACGTCAATAATCTGACGTTTCTCCTAAAGTAACAAGGCCACTTCAAACAAATGTCTATTTAAAACAACACAGAAGATATGCGTAAAATGTCTTACCTCATGAAATTTATTCCGTGTTTCAGTTTGCTGTACATGGTAAGCAAGTTACATATATCATAAAACGGAAACTAACTGATTTGACAAATATATATGAAAACCAGTTAGGTTACAAAAACGGAAAGGATGCGATATACCCCCAGGTTACACAAATGCCCCAGGAGAAATGTGAGCCAGTTAAAAATATTGCGTATCAAAATGAAAGCGTTGGTTAAGAAGTGACCAACAAACCTACCTGAACAGCATTACCTTCACTGTTTAACTCTTTGAGAATATGTACGAATGATGGGTTAAACAATTAAAAATACGAACAACAAAGTCTGTCCGAGTAACCAAGTTAGTTTGTTAGGGAAGTTTAAACAAATGAGCAAAGAGTGCAAATGAGATGAGCAACAATCACGCTGTTAAGGATCAACGAAAGGTCGGATATCCGCTGATCGGTGTGCATAAATTAGGACTTTGCCGAAGTAAGCACACAGACTTCACAGTGTGGGATATTTACTTCAGTTTGGCTATATACAGCACTGAGCAATCGTTCGATTTTTTGCGCTGACACCATTGGAGTGTTATTTCACAAAACCTTAGGGGTTCGATGAATAAACAGGCAACATCGACCTATAACCATAGCAGGAAAGAATTGTACATGAATATTGTATGACAAGTAAATAATCTTTTCAAAACTAGACCATGTTTAATTTTTAGGTACGCGACATGTGAAATGCTCGAAAAGTTACACTTTTAAATATCAACAAATGGTGTTCGACCTATAAAATCATTAACGAAAGAGCCGATAGACGCAAACATCAGTTTTCAGGCAACATTGTCATAGACAGTAAGCAGCTTGGAATTGTCCAACATTTCAGATAGCACCATTATATATAAAAGTATGTTTTACCGTTCTACCAACTCTTCGTTTATCATATATGAATTACCTACCTATCCTCTGAATTTAGGAGCCACATGGCTTTGTATGCTAGATACTGCAAACTGTGTAGTTTGCTGAAAGGAACAACTCATGCGCAGTTATGATCGAAGCAGTTAGAATAGGATTTGTTAGACACTCATTCACTAAGGTATTCTCGTCTGTTGGTTTTGCCTAATTTCATGATTTAACGTGCTTATTCATTGGAACAGTGACGTACTACTTGATGAACACAGTTGAATACGTGACGTTGGTACGAGATTTTTACTGTTCATCAGATTTACCCTGATAACCAAATTTTGTGTAAAATCAATAATGTGTCATGTAGGTTGCATTATTTGAGGCGACTGTGATCGACCGGATGGCTTTTGAGGCCAAAATCATCACAGAGGATTTGACGAAACAATATGGTATCAATGTTACTCTTTTAAATTAACATTTGTAAACCTAAAACCCCCCCTGCAGTAAGTTATATGACCAAGCAACCTAAAATGCTCATTTGCTTGAACTTATGCAAAGAGAAAAAAACTTGAAGTTCTTATTAAATGTTTTCATATATGCCAAAATCATGTGTTTACCTGAGTATATCCGAGTGTGAAATTTCACAATTTTGTTGACGTTCACGTGTCATGACAACATTGTAATCATTTTTGCACACAGAGTTCACGTCATTGTGATGAATTACAAAAAAAGACTTCTCTCCTGAAAGGGATCCATTCGTTTTGAAAATATCCGGAACAACAAAATTAATCATTATCCCTGAATGGCTTTTTGAGCGGAAAAAACACAATTAACCCCATTATCTACAAACTCCAGGATAGGCAAGATATCCATCAATCTTCTCTATCTTCGAAAGATTTCAAGAAATCACACATATCATATTTCCCATTTTCTTCATAAACAGTTCAAACTCAGCTTGTGTAAAAAAAAACAATTTCAAGCTGTATCAAAATGAACGGAAAAAAACCCTAAAAAAGTCTAGTTCTGAATCGGTATTTTAATTGGAATAAAATTTCGAGACAATATTTATCAGACAGGTATATAATAATAATAATAATAATAATAATAATAATAATAATGGACGCCCACTGCCACTTGCAGTTAGTCACAGCTTGCATAGCTAGGAAGAAATTCCCTGTCCATCACGTGACTAGTTTTCTTCTTGTGACCAGATGGTCAAATGTATTGTCTACAAACATTTGAGTATCGAATCATAGTCGTTTGTGGACAGTGTTGAGGTTACCTAAATTATGTATTTTGCCCTATTCAGCCGACCATTTTGTGATATCAGTTAGTTCGATTTCATCAACCTCATTTAACAAAGTGAGCGGTGCTATTTCACTAACTCCTTGAGACTACAATACAACCACATCCCTCTTTTACTTCCGCGGAAATTCTAGTTGAATTTCAAGAACTGCTGAAGACAAATGTTATAAACATGTTGAACCTGAGACAATGATGATATAATTCATGTATACCACTCGGAATTAGACCGAATAACAAAATGGTGATGAAAATTATTTTTTTAATGAGATGAACGTGTCAGCAATTTAGTAGGATATTGGGTGCAACTAGTAAATTCGGTGACCTCAACCTCACTAGAAGTCATGGTTTATAGATCATTGATTTATGTTCACCTAAGGCACAGTAAAAAAGCAAGCATGGGTTATAAGTGATTAGAAGTGAATAGTATGAATTTACGAGTTCTTTTACAGAAGATCAATAGATGTGACCCACTAATGCAGATGTGTGGCTTTAAAACTTGCCAGGATATTCATCTGAAATTAAAGTACCGAGAATATGAAGTATATAAAGTATCATATTACAGTTTATCGCAGTAACAATATATTGGTGATATCCCTTAATGTGGCTGAATAGCTATTTAATGAAAACAGCACAACAGTGAACAAGATCTACCTTCTAAGTTTCATCATCGGACTGATTGGGGAAAAATGTGCACAAAGAGAACTTGCCTTTGAGATCCGTTATAGATGAAAATATTCGTCACATTATGCTCTGGTCATATGGTCCCCAATTTGTTTGAACTCAGCTGACTGGAGCTAGCGAAGAGTGGCTTTCCGGACACGTTTCAATTCGTCGGTGTGATCCAAGGTTTAAACCTAGACAAGCAATACCTGTTCTTAATCGACCAACCTTCTCTAGTTATGAACGTACATCCGCGAAACAACAGATTAACTGTGAGATCATATGGAACGTAGCAACAGACATGTGGGCATCGCAAAGGATGAACTGATATAATTGATGATGCTTCGCAAAAGTAACGTTCGGTTTCTGTTCAATAGTGGAATCTAACAGCAGGGAGGTGAACTATTGATTTGTTTGGATTCGGATTCACCCAATCCCTACTTATTATATTCGTCAAAGTATCAGACGGAAGAGGCTAAATAAATTCCATATATAGGTTTGAAAAATGAATATGGTTAAATCCAGCGAAATGTATACAAAAAACGGACTTGGATTTGTCAGCACATTCACTTTGACGGGTTCTCTCGTGTAATTTAAAAGCCAAACCGATCGTGCTGTGTGGTGGGAATTGCGTTAAAGATTTGTTCACGTGCCTCTTTAGGAGCTATGACAGCTTTTCTGTATGAAGTGTTCATTCAGGATAGGAGACCTTATGGCCGAAGTTTCCACCAGAAAACTCGGAAATTTAAGCCACTTATCCTACAGCTGGGTTACTTTCGAGTCTATGTTTAACACTCATTTTCATGCCACAGCTCAAAGACGCACCTACATAAACTGGAATCACCCAAAATTGATCTCAACGGTTTACTCGCCATAAACATTTCAGTATGACCATTCCGAAAAGAAGAAATATGCCGAAGTTTCGCTCTTGTTAGAGCTCATCAGTTACTCTACATAGAGTTGTTATGTGTACTCATTTATTTGTCCACTTTGGGCATGATGTAATAGTCGCACCGCAAGGCGTATGTCTGGCAGCGCCTATAAACATCATTCTGTTGGTTGAACACAGACTTAGTCAAACCTTTTCAGTCTCTGATGTTGTTCACTTGAACGACTCTGGTCCTTCTGTCAATAGAAAATGTGCTATTCAGATTATACACGGAATGCCAAAACGTCGATCCAAAATTTTGAGATCCTAAATGCCGATCATTGCTGAAGTCAGTAGCAGCCGAGTGAGTGATATATGCGCTCAGAGGGTGATCAGGAAGATACTTTACCTCAGCTGGCCCACCATCAATCAAATTTACAATATGGGCAATGGCTGAATAACTGTCAACAAACGCATTCTGTGCACCCTAGTAACTAGTCATTTACTCAACCTCTGCCGTTTTTACAATTGTTATGGGGTATCCAGCTTAAAAATCGAACAGAAAGGCGTCTTACCAGTTATCACGTTGTTCTCATGGATTCCTTGCGAAATCTCATGCGCTTTATTCAGTGCACTGAAAATTACATTTTTTTATAGCTGATCATAAACGACCATGTTTTTTTAAATTTTTAATGCCATGATGGAGAACAGACGCACACAACCATATAAACAACCCACTTTTCTCTCTCCGGAAATGACATAAATCCGTCAATAGCTAAGAGGTTTGCAATTAGTCTTATGCTACAAGTCTACTCTTACTTAAATGTTTTAAGTAGCTTGGTAAAAACAAACAAAATAAGGAATTTTCACAATAAATTTACTCTCATGACCCTTGAGTTAAACCACATTCTTAGACCCGCACAATGAGTAGGTTCAAAATAGTGATTACTTTTGATATTCATTATTTATCCAAACTAATCAGATGTAACAGAACAAATTTTAGTTTAACATGTTAATATAATTTATTGATTCTTCCTCATTCATCCTGCAATTTGAATCAAATGGCCAAACGGACTGCGAAAACCTTGAAGTATTTGAAGGCGTGAGCAGTTAATAATTTTACTTACAAGCGCGAAGACAGTTTCCAGTTAGAGGAAAATTGGTTGATTCAGTTTTGGGTTATTTTGGTATTGATGCAGTTATCCACACTGGAGTTGAATACCGTCATATATCCTGGTATTTATAAGCATTTTGCAAGCAAAATATTCAGGTATTTCATTTTTGAAAAAAAAATCGAACTTGAAATATTCTGAATAAAGAATGAGATATATAACTCGTCAAGCTGAAACAGCTGAATAGAAGTCATCAGAAACTTTGATGGTGAATTTTGTGCCATCGCTTGTAATGATGATGGACAGAACCCTTCCGTACTTAATCAGTGATTTTTGAGGTAGACAAAATTGATTGGACTGAAGTGTGTGAGTACTCGTATTCATTATTTTGTTTACAGAGTTGGTTGACTTCTAAACGTTACTCACTTTATCCCATAATGAAATTCCGGGAGAACTCAACAGCTGACCTGTTATTTTCTTTTCAATTTGTTAATTCAGCTGTGTATTTTATTAATTGCTAACAGAAATCCGATTTTCAACCTGAAACGCTCTATGGCTTTCCAATTCCATCTAGCTGATATCGTCCCGATCTATCACAGTGGAGCATGCAGAGTTCGGTAATCAACTGAAATCTGTTTAAAAACACATTCAACAAATTTTGAGAACTTTGTAGAGTGTCCAAGAAGTGATTTAAATTGTTATGTACTTAAAGAGTCGTTTGTCCTCAATTCTCATCTGAGCTAATGAACAGATTTAATTGGCGCACGAAAAGCAAATAGCTACTTTTAAATTTTAGCGGCAAAGCTTTACAAACAGATTAGGTTAACTCCTGGATTTAGAATTGATAAAGAAGTCTGTTGAGTGAGGTATTGAATTGGTGCTGACGTGGTGGTTGTTTTGTTTCACTTCCAGGGTGACACAACTTGAGTGCTGTCCACATATTATTGCAGCAAAATGCCTGAATGCAACAATTAGGTCACGTCTAACGTGTAGTTGAGATCAAAAACATCCATATCGTCCTCTCTGAAGCAATCGGAGATTAGCAGCCCGGTCTTGTCAAGAATACTCTCGACGGGGCGAGGTTCGGCACCATTTTTTATGGAGATAACGGATGGGAACTTTTATCTAAATTCGGGAGCAAACTGTGCTTTATAGATTAGGTTGAAATAAATTGTTTCATCTACTGTGGTTGTTTCAAGCAAAGAAAAGTGAAATAGTAATTGAACTATTCCTTGTAACCGTCGAAAATGTTTTAGCGCTTTTCAACTTCCCTCAAATTAAGTCGTAGCGATTCATCAAGTATTTCTCTATAATCTACAATGGGTGTTCACATTTGCACAAAGAATTTCGATTTATGAATCTGTTGATGCGTTTTGCCAAACGGTCAAACTTGACGACATTTTGCCTCAAAATAATGACGAAATACGTCACGCAAAACGTTAATCAAATTCACTTCCGTCACGACAATCTCTGGATTACAACATAATCCATGAAAATAACAAAATGCTCTAAAACTTCCGACCACCTCTCGTGTGATGTGATTGCATTGCGCAGTATTCTGTTTTATGCCTAAATACATTAAAAGCCATTCACTACATAAAACAGTCGACCACACCCCGGCAACATTCAGGCAGATGTTGAAACGATCACAATAACTGACTCTGTGGAGAAATTTCGTGATTTATTTCAATAATGGGCTAAAAAACCGTGCCAAACTTCACTTGTGCTGGGCCAGTTCGAAAGCGGATTGTGCCTGTCTAAATCACTTTAGAAAATGAGACTATCCATGCGGTTTCTTCTGAGATCCCAGGCATATTTCGTGACTTTTCACTCAATATTTCCTACAATAGTTAGCCACACTGTAGGCTACACTCCACTGTGCTTGCCTTCTTGTACATCTAAACTCACATTTTACGAATACCCTACTCACGTAAGTTATAGCAGATTACCAAAACGAATCGCAACGGCAGCTTAGTATAACCGTTTTCTTCAACAACTGTTCACAATACATTTGAAATGGAAGGTGTTAAGAGCAATACAAAACGTTTTGCTTTCTGTAAAACAGGTATGCGGTTGTTGATGGGCAGATTGTATCTTTCTCCTTATCTCATCTGAGAGTTACATACAACAGTTTCATGTTAAGTTGAATGAGGCGCAGAAGTACTGGATTTATAATTCACAGTGTTGCACACTTGACCACTGTGTTAAATGCATTAGCACAACAAAAGGCTGAACTGTATTAGGCAGGTTTATTACAGTATAAGAACAATACTCTTTTACAAAGCAACAACAATGCCAAGATTACCAATTGCTGTGAAGCAACAAACATGTTACATTCTGATTGATCAATTCGTTGTTACTTCATTCGAACTTGACTTGATCTTTTAGACAGTTTAACTTCGTCATAAGCTCAAGCTAGTGTTTTGTGAAAAATATTGTTTACAGCAGGGTTCAGCAAGAAGTGGGAAGTCTGTGGTTGTGAAAGATTTCCAGAAAGTGTGCGCTTATAGAACGAGAAAATATAAAAGTGTCACAAGGTTATAGATTCACATGCCGTGAATTTGGTTTTCGGTAATCGTTTTCCCAAGAGCAGCTTTTGCTAACCAGCCCATACACTTGATTTGACTGACGTTAGAATAAAAATAACAGGCGAAAAATCATTTATATGGCGTTGTTTCGAAGGATCGACGGTTGTGAGAATAGGATATTAACCGATAATTTGGCCCCAGAAATAATCTATTCATCTGTTTGGATTTGATATTAAAGCTGATTTTGTGAGATCTTTCACCTCCTTTGCCTCGCTGTGTTGTTCTTTTTCCGTTGTTAAGTTTGAAGAACCAGCAAATGTGGCACCAATAAAAATCGAAAGAGCGGTCATAAGTTAACGAAGAATAAAAGATTTGATTGGAAATTGGATGGAATAGCTGTACAATAAAAGTGACAACCCATAAATAGCAAAAACAGAAGTTGTCGAATGACTAACAAGCAGTACCAAAAACCACACAACTCAAATACATACGGTATGGTGCTCAGACGTTTGTTGAATATCTGGGCACCGCGAGTTAATGAGACTGCCTTGCAGTGAAAGTACAACACATGGTACAAGTGAAGTATGAAAGGATTATAAAGCTTCACTGATAGATGATACATCGTGCGATCCAACACACGAAATAATTACCCCTCTTGAAACGGATTAAGCAGAAATGAGAAATTATGAAAGGCAAGAGATATCAGGCTCTGGTTTGAACTAATCGAGAAAGTAAAGCGGGGCAGATACGGAAATAAACGGCGGCAACGTTGGTTTCCAAGCAGATGAGAGGCATGATGTTTGGCAGAATCCTTGACAGTGAAAAACAGTACAGCGCAAGGTCGGTAAAACATCAAAGAAGGAGCGAGTGTGATGCAAGAATTAACTAGGAACTCAATTAACCAAAAATTTGTTGAAATATCTCAAACAGAATGGCCGAATCTTAATGCAAGTAGGCGGGGAAAAAGATGCGAAATCACACGGAAACCGATAACAAATAACATTGTCCAGCGGGCAACATCGGATCAGAAAAGATAGCTTCGAAAGAGAAGTTAAGCTTACTGCACTAAAGCCACCTGGTTCTATCGTCCATCTTTTTTATGGTTTCCACATATTCATCAACACAATATACCACTCAGACTGATTTAAGACATGTACATTTCCCCCTGTCACACAACTTCACAGTAGTTAACTTTTTCAACTTGAACCGATTCGCCAAAAGTTATGTTCTCAATGTCACCGAGACGATTTTGAGTCCGCTGAATTACTGTGAAAAATGTCGGGGTTACATACCATCGTGTGTGTCTGCTGGATGCCTCCTCCTTACTCACGAATATGTCACTACTAGAACCAGTTAAGTTTGTTCGTGAGCATTCAAGCCTTCCTTGTCTATTGGTTAAAAGCGGACGATATTTTTGTTAGTCACCTAATGGTTATAGACGTAAAATAAATTCTTTACCTGTTCAATCAAACACACCATTCCATTTGATTTGTAGCTGGATAGGAAGCGAATTACATTCCATTTCACCAGAGGTAACACGTGGCACGATTGGACATTAGGATGCGGTGTATGTCACAGAGAAGCACGGATGGACCGAATTATTGTATTCCACAGTTCTTCCTTGTAAACACAAACAAAAGGTAGTCTACTGTCTCACGTCCGGCATCAGAAAAACCCCCTGGAGTTCGGACTCCATTCTTTCATTAGTATCTTTTGGGAAAACAGCTATCCGGACAGATTTCTCGCAGGAAATATGATCGCTACTTCAACTAAAGGTCCAATTCTTAGTATTGGAAAGAAATCCATTCTCACCTTTCATATCCGTTTAGAGTAGATATGACCACTGGGTAGATAAACTGACATTTATAAATCACTTAAACAAACCTTCCTCGCTTTGTCATTGAGGAGCTGATTCATTCCTAGTCCATTGCACAGAATTAGCTTTAAAGACGGGTCACCTGTCCGCAACCAGTCGATACGTGTGTGCTGTTTCACTTGCTGTTGTTGTATAACGCCGTTTTCCCAAATAGGTTAAAGAGCATCACCGGAATTTGATCAGAATTGGGTCTCAATCGTTCACATTTCGACAAAAGCAGTCATCTACTGAACGCGTAGAGGGCAATTCGAATCATGTGGAAGGTTCTAATCAATCAACCAAATTAAGTCGGACAGTAAATTTTTAAAAACGGCCGAATTGCTCCCAATCAGATTAAGTAACCCATTGCTTTCTTCATAGAGCAGTTCGTTTAGGCCTGAAAACTCTTGGGTAATTCCTACTACTCACTGATGCACATGCACATGGACAGCGGGTCTAAGTCGAGAGACTTAAACCACCACTTTATCCGAACTATTGAGCGATGATATCTTTGTATGTGTTGATAAGTATGTAGTTGTTATAATTGCAGTTTCGACCAATCAGACACATTAGTTTCTACTAATATCATTCACAATTGCATTGACTCGATGGTGAATTATCAAAACTGTATAGTTGTCATTCTCTGTGTTATTTTTATTTATTTACCGATTTATTTACTTACCCACCAGAATAGCGGCATTCTTAACACAATCTTTAATTTTGTTGACCTGTTTACTTGCTCCAATTTGCTTCCATATTGCATTCTGTAAGGTTTACACATTTTGAAATTGAGTAGCGAAGTGGTGGTCAAGAGACACGACGTCCAGTGTCAAACAAAATTTAATCAAGGATAACACAGAAGGTCTTATAAACAAGTGAAAAATAGTTAGGGATGCTTTGGGAAGCAGCATTCAGAGTTACAATTCCCAAAGGCTGAAGGAAAGTGTGTTTCCAGTTTCCACATTAAAGTGAAAAAGTCCATTTCTTCACTTTTCACTAGAGCATTTAAATTGTTGCCCGGAATTTACAGTTCATCTCAGCTGGTCCGTGACTGTTTAGGGTGTGTTTGAAGTGTGTTGTTGTAGGTAGCTCAATTATGTGCTCTATCCGGTACCAATAGGTCTGCCGATGCGATAGAAGATAGACCCCGCCGAATTTCAATCCGAACACAATGATAATTTCGAGAAGGAGACTACTGCTGATTGTTTGTTGTACGACTAAAATATTTAACCCGTGGAACTGTCTACCTTGCACTGGTTTCATCACCGAAGTTAACATTGCCCAAACATTCACTCCAAGTAGCCAAATGGTTTCCCGAGTGCTGCTACCGGTGTTATTATATGTGGTTTCTTGAGTACATACGTATCTATACCCGATACCTTATATACGGTCGATTATTGAGTAGCCGCAACATCTGTAAATTAAATGACTGCAAGTTTAGGACGCCGTTTAGGTGAGAAGCACTCAGTAATACATGTGTATATATACGTATGTGTCGACCTTAACGAACGAGTTATATTTTCAATATCTTTAGACAATCCGTTTTGATCGTTCTAATAAGTCAGGTGAAAGGAGATTTATACAGAATTTGTTGACAGCCGATTGGCTCCACTCACAGTCACATCCTGGCAAACGCACATCCCCACTTTTGTTGTAATGAAGGATGCTTTTCGCCGGTATATTTTTACTAGCTGTGGTGATACGCTTGCAATTTTGGGTCAATTAGTTTGTGCAGTTATCATCTAGTTAAGACTGATAACTAAAAGAAGGCATCAGTCACGTGGCGAACACAACTGTTGAAGTCAAAAAGGCGATAACGATACGTCAAACCTTTGTCGGATTGTACGGTAGCATAGGTTTGGTTTATAAATGCTTCGCGCTCAGTTTTGTGTTTTGTTATTACTCAGCATTCGACTGCGCTTCAAGTACATACTTCGTACGGGGCACTGTGAATTGTATTTTTACCTAGTCTGCAATATAGTTGTTTACATGATGAATAGTATAGTGACATAAATTAATGATCTTTGTTTAATTCGTTAGCAGATGGAAACAGTTGTTGATGAAACACATTTTGTGGTTAACATGTACGATAGGATTTTAAGGATACTCACTTGAAGTGCATCGGTCTAGCAATGTATTGTTTATCTTTGCTTACTCTCAGATCAACGGCCAAAAAGTTGGATCATTCTTTTTACATGAGTCAATTAATCAACTGAACTGGCAGCTTCCGCCTTAGGCTTCCCTGTCGTGTCTGGCATATAAATGATTCTATGAGTTTCGCTTATGACAAAGAGTTTTGTTTTGTTTCTTACGATTGCCAGCTGGTCTAGTTAGTCACGGTTTACATCACGTAGTCAGTGGGTATTGGTGACAGAATAAGGCGAATTTATCGTACATATTACGTTTGTGGTGATAGGTGAGTCGATATTACTATGGAAACATTCCGTATTTTATAATTTACAAATAAACGTTGATTTATTAGGCGTAGTATTAGCGAAACGTTTGCTGGGAAATTAATTTTGTAAGCCTATATTCTTTTTGTTGTTTTCTGAATAGCACCATACCGAGTTCTTCAGTGGCATTGCTCAGCAGTTGTAACGTGCGGTCGAAACCAGCAAGCGCGTACGATTAGAACTTGAATTGTGTAACAGGGCATGATGCTGTGTTGTTGACGCCGTTTTAGTTTTTGGTTGTGTAAGTCGTGTGCATGGCTTACTGGGCCTTTGGTTCATGCTTTTTCTTGTTGCTTCATTTTCAGGACTGTTGTTTTACCCCTTCTTTGGAAGAACGCTGTCCCGTGGTGTCTCCACATTGCTCCACAGTTGGTCCACAAAAGTAACGGACAACCAGCGTGTAAACGGCCGGCTTGCATGTTATACAGTGTCATTGTTTTCCAACAGGAGGGCATTTTAATATTATCCGTTATCTTAATCAGAAGGCGTACAGATGGATTTGTTTAACTTTTAGAATATCGCACGAATACATGAACCAGTCAGTATGTTTTTTTTACGTATTTCGCTACTGTCACTTGTTCTTGCGTTATCTGACGAAACTGAATTCCAGGTCTCAAGGCTGAAAAAACGTTGCATGAAGCTGGTTTAGCTGGTGATCATTTTCACGGAATTCATCACTAAAAACAAGGCTATTTTATTACATCTACAGAATAATTTGGTGAGTTTTATTTATAAAGGCTGTTCATATCAAAGTTCTCTTCAAAAGTAAACGTTTTGGCAAGTTACTTAACACCGCGTTAAAATATGCGTACAAGCTGAACAACCTGCTTTGCTCCCACAGACCACTAGGTTGACCGTAAGCACGGTCAGAGAAAGCAGTCTCATTTTCCCTGTCATCCATTTGTTTTGTCAGTCTTTTTTCCTAAAGAAAACAAATCACATCAGTAAACTGAGGGGAACACTTTGATACAACGTTAAAAGTATATTTCGAAGTGGCTGGAAGTTGCATCTAAATACCCGACATGGAATGACACTCAGAGAAGAAAAAACGTTGTATCGCCGATCACAAGAAAGTTATCAACCACGATTCACAATGTTCGTGTTGCAACCTCGTCAGTAGTCCCGAGAAATGCTCACAAACGTCGCTGGATTTCTGTTTCTCACCACGGCAACTCCACGTACTACCAAAAAGCTATAACAAGAGCGGAAATCCAGTCTATTATTCCTTTTCAAAAGAACTGTCCTACATGATCATGAGAGTAAAACAGTGATGATAACTTGTGAGCGAATCAAATGATTCAAGATCCTCACGTTTACCGGGATCTAACTATACCGTCTTCAGCTCATAACGTGTGCGTAAAAACAGCTTGCTGTTGCTTTTTGCTCACCTTGGGTCTATCTGTAAATACCAGCCAGAATATAGATCAATCTATACTCTGAGCCATTTTATTTGGAGCTTTTGTTTTCGCTCTGTTGTCAACCACAAATCATGAAGATAGAGCAGTCTGTCCCCTAATGGTTTTTATCAGGTGATCTATGTGAGCAATTCAAATGGTTAGAGATAAATTGCGTGAAAAGGCATTAAAATCGAATAACAGAAAATGGTTTAGTGATGTAGACTAACTACCACCACTGACCGTCATTTTTTGCTGACCGTGCTGCATTTTGACAGATTTCAGAACCCTATGTGACCAGAGAAAAAAGCAAAAACATACATCTATTGGCGATTATGTTTTGGCAACCAATGAGATCATATACTAGAACTTGCAAGTTTCGGTGTAATACACTATAAATTGTTTACTGTTGTATTTCTGTTGGACTTACACAACCAGAAACATTATCAGTATAGGAGAAAAGTAGTGCTTCCACAAGTTTCACGCATACAAAACAAACGGAGGGCATAGAGTGATGTGTTTCACTCTAAAAAACATCTTCTTTGTTTGGAATTAAAGCCTATGTCCTGCCTGTGAGAAAGTAGCTTGCGCTTGATCAAGAAGTGGCCTCCATTATTTAGTAAAACGTTTAAGCAGTTGCGATTTTAACGGTTGACCTGAAAATATTTCACGACAATCTTTGGGAATAATGGTTATAAACGCATGCTGATATCGTAAGAGCATAGTCAGCAGTACCATACCTTGTAACAAGCAAAGGCGAACTATATAAATAAGAATAGCTGGCTAGTCTACAGTACACTCGTTTTTTATTAATAGACTGTCATTTTTGGTTGTTAATTGCAAATGTACTATAAAAAGATAATTGTAAAAAGCTTTCAGAAGGGCGATTGAACGATGTTTCAGTCTTTTTCTGTTCTCGGATTGGTGTCATACGAACGTTTTTCCCAAAATCTACCATATGTATTTAGATAGAAAATATTCATGCCAACAGTAGGTGTATAGAGTGGTTTATTTTCTAAAGCGGTGAAGGTTTGTTAACAAAGCTGCCATTACCCGCAAATCTACTTATGCCTTCTTCATAAAATAAAAAGGAGGCGAAATAAAATTCAGTTGTCAACGAATCACCATGGCAACTAACATGTACATCCTTTAAAAAGAGGCCATTCGAAAATGTTCCGTGCGTTCAGTATCACACATATATATTAATATGTATGTTTCAAGTTGGGCTAGCATCTCCACAGTTCAGGCAAACGACACTGAAGTTTTCTCTGACTTGCCTAAACCAACTTGTAGTACTCATGTACTGTACAGATGTACATCTTGTATGCAGCAGCTTACGAGGTAGTGTGTACTAGTGAAATTTGTGGTACCTCACACGAATGTCGAAAAGAAGGACTTACATTGGGTTTTTATCATTTTACTGGTTCCGTCTGCAACAAGCCATTTTTACAAATTCACAAGAGGACGCTGTTATGAGAACTCTGCCATACAAATGGCATGTTTATCAGTTTTTCCTTAAAAACAACCTGTTACAATTTAACGTGTTAAGGATATAGCGCCTCATTAGTCAACCAAATTTGTAATGTTGGTTACATTAAGTTCACAACAAGGTGGTTACTTAAATGAACTTTCCAGAGGTAAACTCGTCTTTACTGTTAGTTAAATCAACGTAGTAATCTTAGGGTCCATTCTAAAAAAACTCTTACCATTGACGTTAAACAGATATCGCGGATGAATTTTGACCAAACAAAGATGTGTACGTAACGCCTCAGAAAAGCACTGTTTTCTGAGCCTGTAACAAAAAATCAGCTCTTTAGGAACAGAATTGCCTAGGCAAACAAGTTTAGTCAAAACTTGACATATATTGCTGCGTGTTTCACTCATAGATCCCACAGATTTTTTTAAATTAAGTAGTAGCGCGAGCTGTTTACATATTTGGTCTTCCCATTGAAAAAAACAGTTCGTAAGTTTTCCCAATCAAGTTGTACTGTGATAGCTTTGTTTTCATTTGTTACCGCGTGTCTATAACCGCTTTACTTGGAGGTTTGATACACTTAACAAATCAACACAGTCTATCTGTTCATCCATTATCGTTACTGATACACTAGTTAACAAGAAAAAGCAGTGCACCAATTGAAGTTTATTTTACTGCCCCATGTATACATATGATTCACAGGGGATATTTTGTGCAAAATTTTCTCAGCAGGTTATTGATGAGTAGTCGGGGATTTGGTTAATTTCAGTTTGAACATCACCCACAATTGATCGCAGCTGTCGCATTCCCATACACTCTCTAGTCGGCCCCTTTCGAAAAGAACCACTAGACTCGAGTTTCACTCTTGTTAGAGCTCGTCAGTAGTGCATATCCTCACCATGGCCACGGTGTTCATGAGGCAACCGTGTTTACCACTGCGCCACTGACCTCGTGTTAGATACGATCGAATCATCATATTTGAACGGTCAACCAATTTCGTTTGTGAGTAATGATTAGGTTGCCCGATCGTCTCAATTGTACACACAGTTACTGTCTGTGCGTTAAGCAACTCATTCGGACAAATACACCAGTTTGAAACAACCATTTCCCGTTGAAAATTTGAATAGAGCAGACAAAAGACTGACATTACACGATTTGTGCTCGAACAGATTTCGCTGCATCTCTACTGGTGTTTAGTGCAGACGAGTTAAAATGAGGTTTGCAGTGTGGTTTAGAATTTTGCACATTTTAACTCGTCTGCAGTAAACACCAGTAGATTTGCAATGAAATCTGCTCGAGCATAAATCGTGTAATGTCAGTCTTTTGTCTGATTTATTCAAAGGTACAGCAGTGCTGTGATGGGTTTACTCGCTTTTCGTGGCTGAGAATGCACAGACCCCCTTTTCATGAACTTATAACGACCATTACTGGGTCAGTAGCTTTCCGGTTTAAGCAGTCAATTCCAGAAGTGCATCAGTAACAACCTAACATTGCCCAACAGGTTGTCATCTGAAATCAGTTTATATTTTAACATTTTTTCCTCTTCCATACAAGTCTGAGTTCTTTTTCCGTTTACGATAACGATTTTCCGGTAATCGTGAAAACAAATGCAACAACCTTTCTTTTATTTTAATAAAATATATTTTTGTCTTAAAGTACAAGTATTGTCACATATTTACCTTGACTGTTAGTTTGTTAGTACAGTGTAACTATTGTAAACAACCTAGAAAATAACTATATGCGTCTGGTACTAGAGCAGTAAATAATCCGGAAATCTATTGAAACAAACTGTATAGGACTGGTAACGTCAAAATCACGTTAAATAATTTTTGATTGATTTTAGTCTCTCAAAAGAAATTGCAGCGCTCACTTCAGCTTTCTCATATACAAACTCAAACCGCATAGGCTGAACAAGATAAATTGACTTAATAAAGGTGTCGCAGAAATAAATCAACAGGGGAATGTCAGTCAGTTTTCTATCGCAATTCTGCGCAGTAATTTGGATGAATTGCATGAAGTGTACAGGAATTTCTTCTCGGCCTAGGTTTCAAACTTGCTCAAGCAGAGATACTGGGAATCCGAAAATATTGTCCGATCCTTGGGCCTTTTGTAAACCATAGCAGAGCTAACGAACCGTATTACTATACACATTGCTGAAACGATAGACAAAATTAAAACCATTTAGTTCATACCATTTTTCAGTCGGACAGCATGGCCAACGAGTACTTACTTTGAAATCCGCAGTGTACAACTGATTACGGTGACCGGCATAGAAAGGCACGGAGAACGAACCACGCCGATTATCAAACGAACGAGCTACTGAAGTGTAACAGTGACTACGTAATGGACACGGTCAGAGGCTCAAATTCATGCAGTGAACTAAGCAACTAATATTGCTTCATCAGCGCAGAACGAAGGCATATGTTGCGATATGTTAGCATTTCGTTTACTCTCATCAGTCGCAAACGTAAAACGTGCAAGTTATATATGACACACAAATAGAGATAGACAGGGTATGAAGACGTATACAGTCACACCACCTATTACGTCATCACCACCACGGCGACCCTATAGGTTACTTCAACTACTTTTGTGCACATAGTGCCGGCTGGTGAATTCTAATCAATATGGCTTCGCTAAAGGCCAGTAGTTTCGGGTTCTTTTGATGTAACAATATTTTGAATGATCTAAGTAGGTCAACCTGGTGACCTGTTATAATGAGGTGTCTGGCAATCAATGATGCGGGGCTTCTAGTAACGGATTCACGGGCTTCAGACTGTTGTGTCATGAGCTGTTTTAACCAGCTTGGGAAGTGTTCTGCCACATCTAATTTGTTACATTTCAGTTAATAAACAAACATTAAACTAAGCCTTGTAAAATACTCCATTTTTCTCAATCTATAAAACCCGCGTCCCATTTGATAGCTTCATGCAAACGATTCGAATGAATTGCAAATCTGTATATCCACAAAAGTCGAACACTTCCTGCACACATTACATCCGAACTATTCAGCATAATGCAAACTTAGCTAAATCAGGAAAACAAAAAATCCATATCATTTATCTCGTACCATTCGTTCAGCCATTACTAATCAAATGTGACATAATGCATTACAATCCGCAATCTAATGCTGACCCAATATCAAACACTTTTCACTTGTCAACTCTGAAAACCTTCACCACAATTGAGTGGATGCTTTATTCCACTAGAGCAAAAACAAAATTTGACTGGCTGTTTAACCGACACAACAAGAAGGGTACGCTTGACAGACACCATAGTCAACGAATTGCAACGAATTCGAGAGATATTTAGTCAGAATGGATAACCAGAAGGACTCGTGCAGAAGAATGTGAAATGTAGAGGTGTTCAGCCAACAATAAGAACAGTAGAGAAAAAGCCGATTTTTGTCAGTTTGACATGTGAAGGCAAAGCAGCTAGTGAACTGATCAATCGCAGATTGAAAAATGCATTGGTGGAGGCCTTTAATGCTGCACGAATGATCATCTCATTTATGAGCCGACCGGTATGGATGTTACATCAGAAAGATACTTTGCCTAAGTTTTCTTCCTCATCCTGTATTTACTCCCTCACCTGCTGTTGTCAAGCCAGGTACGTTGGGAATACCATTCAGCGATTATCAGACAGGATCCGTGAGCATCTTTCCGAATGGCTACGGGAAGGTATAACGAAACCAATCTCCAATGCTATCAGATTGTATCTGATCGACACAGGTCATCGAATCACACCCGACAGAAGGTTCAAAATTATTTACAAAGTGCTTCACGTCCACTCCTGAGTTATCAGAGTGAGATTGTTGTTGACGGCAGAGACACTCACTATCAACCTCTACAACCTCCAACTGTACGCCCAAAAGAAATTCGTACAGGCCCTACACCTCCCGCGGCCAGCCATGTATAAACCGTCTGAAACTCAATGGCCCAGTAACCTGACTAACACTTTATCACATACCAGTCACGTGATTAATGTAAACACAACACAATACATACACACATAAACAAGCCCACTACCACCTGGGTAGACAGTCGTCCACGGTTTCCATGATTATTACCACGGCGTAAAACGATATTCATGCTTTATGTATAAGTTCAATAAATCTTTTTTAATTGTATATGCCTGATGAGAATCGCCGAAAACAGCTGTTTGCAACCTTGACGTTTTACGAATACTCTGGTTATAATGAAAAAACGGGATAAAATCTGTTTAGTCCGATATCGCGTGAGTGTTGGGCCAGCATCCTTCGTTCACTGTTTGAGTAGTGGTAACGGATTTCGCGAATTGATAATTTGCATCGGGTCACACGGAGCACAGCATGGATAGTTGCTTCCGAGGATTCCATGCAAATAATCGATGTGCATGTCAATGACACGCAAACTACATTTTCTGAGCAATGATGAAATGTGTGCTGTATGAAACTGCCCACTCAGTAGCATTAAAGTATTATTTACAGTTAACGGAAGAGCTTTCTTGTTTAGTTATTTAGTTAGTCAATTCTTGCCAGTAACAACCGCCAAAATGATAAGTGTACGGATGGTGGTGTTTTGAAATCAGAGTATTTGGTTGAGCTTAACATGCTCAAAATTCTGAACCGCGGTTGGATTTGAACGTGAGATTTCTACACCCAGCATATCAAACCTTATAAAATAAAACGTTTATCACTAACATAAATGTTGACATGAGTCATAGCTGCGTAAAACTTATCTTCATTCACTCAGACCTCACTGAAAACAATATGTCGGTCGTGATCTCGTTGCGAAACATACGTTGAATTGTTGCTTATAATATGGCCTATTGTTTCCTGAGGATACTATCGCTCAGATAGGTCTAGAACATTTCGCCGTAAACATTAGTGCAAATGAGAGCAGCTTTGTTGGGCATCTAAGTGAACTGAGTTATTCTGATCTCCGTCTGTTTAAGGCCATCCCAAAGATGACTGACTGAATCACTGAGCTGTGATTGTCTATAATGGCAAGAAATATCCTCTGTTTCCGTGTTCTTCTTTAAACGGCACTGATATACAAGTATTGATTAGGATAAAATGATTTCAGGTTTGAAACATCATGTTAGAGAGATGAGTGGCAAAATCGCAGATGATAATCAAGTAGGAACATCTCGAACACAATTCCATCACACTTCCGGTTTAGAAAAATAGGTTTTCAGAGCGCGAAGTTTGGAAACTTTCGACAGAAACACACAAAGTGAACTAGATGTAAAAGAACGAAATTGTTGTAAACCCTCCTAAACGGTACACTGGTTCGATCTCGGTATAGTGGTACGCTCGATAAAATCGGATTCACGTCCCGGTAATAATTCACACGAAAATCTCGGTCCCGAATAATACCGCGACTGTTCCCGTAATCGCTCCCAAGGCAAGCCAAAAGACGCGTTCAAAATAAGAAGCTTTGTTCCGCTACCAAACGTGTGCAGGCTAGGACGACAAGTACAAGTTATTTATAGGGCACGTCATGAACACACATCCCCCCATCATGGAAACAGTTAGGACCACACATGTGTATAGCGGTATAAAAAAAGTCTCAACCGATTTTGAACAGTTCTGCTGGTTCGGACTGAGTCGAGTGATTTTTTCCTTCCTTGTCACGACGGAGGCGCCCTTGGGCCGGTCACATGGTGGGGCGCCCTAACAGAAATATAGAAAAGTAACCAATTTCTACTTTGAAGATTGAAGGAAAATGTCAATTCTCAATAACTACACGATGATAATGTTGGATAAGGTATTTTGAAAGATGTTTGAAGCGCACCAATCAGAACAGCATGTTACCAGTCCGTCTAAAGAAAATTCTGTGTGAGAAGTGAAAAGTCGACATTAAGACAACTTACCGGTGATTCACAAGTTCTTCTGAAATTATGAATATTCAGTTGTTCTCATGCATATTCCAAATAATGATATGAAACGTACTGTTTGTTTTCAGGTACTTTTATCCAGTAAAGCGGTAGAAGATTTCCACCGCACAAATATACCTGTACATTACTAAGCATCTACTACAGAATTATAGCCTACACTTCGGAGGAAACTGGTGTATTTTTCCTTCGAGTTAAAACGCAAAATTTGACTGAGAAGCATTCCACGCATATAGTTACCCGTATAGACTTTACCTTCCCAAATTTAACAGTTTGAATATGTTTCAGTTGACTATTTTTGACTTGTTGACTTTTGGGCAGAATAGAAATAACATAGTTCTGTTTATACTTTACTGTTCAACTATTCGGTATCAATTAACATTTCAACTCTCTAGAACTAATCTGCTGATGTTTATTTATGTTTTTTTCTATTCTTCTAGCCTAATGGTTCAGTCTGGTTTTGTTACTCAGATCTTTGGTCGTTGGCCACTACTCGATGGTCAACATCATTTTAGAGAGTCACGCAATAAGCCACATAGAAAACTCAGAATGTAACACAGACACACAACTACGTTGTTCGGTAATCAGTTGATATGATAAGAGACCTAAGCTAGCAAACTTGTATTTCTGATGCACCAACTCCATAGTACAACTGTCTTATCATAGGGAGCCTATTAGTTGGCTAGGTACTCACGAAGGATTGCATGGGCTCCATCTGGCAAGGATTCATCAGGGGATGGGCGATTGCTACTGGTCGTGGTTTGTGTATCAACTAAGTTGAACGAAAATACTCATCCGCTTGAACTTACGTTCGAATATGTTCTGGTATCTAAAACGTTATGGGAGAAACATCCTTCATGAGTTATCCATCATCTTTCTTAGCTTCACTAGAGTCCGTCAACGAGTGCTCCTGTATACAGTGCCTAAACAGAATGTGCAAGAAAAAAAAGAACACTGGGGGCATGTTATGCATTAGGCGGCATGGTAGAATAGTTAGTGTATGTTTGATATTCACAATTTGACAGAATCGTGGCTGTTACCACCCATCAGTTTTGCGTACCCGATGAGACTCGGCTACAAATCCTACTATAGAAATGACAGAGTTGAAGTTGAAAGAAATTATACGATTGAACCAAATTTTAGCTTCAGTCGTTCACGTTATTGAGCTTCATCAGATACACATATTTAACGTGTAAAAATAACTAGGAAAATGATAATGTGCTTCAGATGAATTTGTACCAATAATCTTAATAGTTTTGCTGCTATGATGGTTTTTGTATTTTGTTTAGTTTGACTTTTGTTTCACCTTTATGTCTTTCTGTAAATAATTTTTTTTTTAATGTTTGCACTTTACACCATGAATTTCCGTTACCTTACGTTCGTTTTTCCTCCCAGTCCCTTGTCAATCAATCAAGCTGCATTTAAATTGTTTCATATTTGAATCAGTCCACTTTGTCAATTGAGAGACTTTCTTACATGCTGTATTTATTCCAGTCAGAAAATACTTCAACAGTAATTTCTGCGAGTAATGGTTATACTAAATCTTTTAAGAACTAACGTTTCCTTAAAAGATGTGTAAATTCTGCCGACACTCTAAATGATCTCCCCATTAACTACTGGAACATCACGGTACATGTAAGAGATACTGACCAATAACTGTTCATTGAGCCTACCTATTTGTTGAGTGTGTTTGCTGACCAGATCTTCAATAACCGCGTGACCTGCTCCTTGAATGCATACGTTTCAACAAATTGTACGCCAGCTGGTCACACTGACAGTCTCACTTTAAAGCCAAAAGCCATAATTTCGAAAAAGACAATTTAATTGCTTAATTAAAAGTATCATTAGTAAGGTAACATCAGCAGATATGACCTAACTCTTAAGCGTATAATCTTGCAACGTTGCCTCAACGTGAACTCATTTAAATTGATCGAAACATGCACATTATTCCACACTGACTTCTTAATCAGTTATATCTTCCTAATATTCAAAACATTTGGAATTTTGCGACTGGTAACAAGTGCGTACTAAAGCTGAAGTCTGTATGCCTAATCAGGGCTAGTCAATACGTGAATTAAGAACGCTTCCTATTGGTTAACACGCATTAAACAGTTGAAAGGCAAACTTTAAAATGAAACTCGTTTCATTATAGCCAGTCCCCATTCATTGAGAACAACGTGAGAAAAAAAACATTACTCCTACCGAACATTTCAATATTTTAACGAATGGATACACATTCCAATACAACACAGCAAGACCACCCGAATATTTCATTTCAGCTTTTTATCACACTGCGTAACAAAGTACATTTATTATGTACCATTAAATGAGATGATTACATGCTATATTAATGAAACTTAATTTTGCATCCTTTCACCTTGGGAAATTACTGAAAACTCTAAAAAATAGCTACAACGAATTCGTGAGTATGCACTAATTTTGCCTCCAAAAACGTGAAATTCGACCGCAGGTTGGACAAGTTACCGTGAAACAAATAAATGCATGTCAGCCCTGTAAGCTAAACAAATGGACCCGATCGACAGGTTGAGACAAGATGTGTAGCAATTTTAACCTCAAATGGAACGTAAATCATTTATGATTCTATCACTTCGCAAGATGTAAGATCTGGTAGATCGTAAAAAGTAGTGCTAGTTTCCACATAAACGCAATAAGTCATAGAGGCGACCGACTTAAGAGATTATAGAGGAAAGTACAGTGTTAGTAAGCTCACGGGGGTTTGATCTTCATGTACAGGGAGTGGTAAAGAAAAGCTGTTAATATATCCTACGAAGTTATTCGTAGTTCATTTCAACAGAAGTGCTGAATTTCTATATAAAGCAGCAGCAAAGGAATCCCGTGAGCTAAGCTATCGAGTGATTGTTAGTTTCACGTTCATCATTCTTGAACATCTGTAAAATCACATGAAGTGGATAGAGATTCAAGTCCGATATATATTTTCGTTGGATTGTTTGACAGAAAAACCCAATCTGGAATACCTTGATAAGTAACAGCAATGTTGGTACTACCTACTATAGTGGCATACGTGCTTTGATAATAACCGTAGTATTTGGAGAGTACTTTTAATAAAAAGTGGATAAACTACGCTTGGTGGATGACGTGAGTACATTCAGTAGTATTTACGAGTAGTAATCAAGTTTTGTGTGCAGTTTAATGTAGGTTTCTTGCGGGAAGTTTCCCAAATACATATGTGTCATGCCGCACTAACGTCACATTAACAGATACGTGTAATTGACGAGATAGTCTGTTGTAGTGATGTAGACTCGATCGGTATTCACTGGTGAATAATTAATTTATGCGAAGGTACAGAGATTAAGATCTACCGATAATGAATGGATACAAAGAGTTCATCATGAAGAATATACCCATTTACAAGAAGACGTTAAAAAGGTTTTCTAAGATTTTAACGCGGAAGGAAACAAGTATGTCCGATTAGCCTCGTCCAACGGATGGCATGTCAAATTCTCCTTGTCAACCTTGATGGAGTTTTCTTGAGGAAACATTAAAAATAAATCGACGTCAAATAACTTCTGTATTTGAGAGTTCTTTTTTATTACGAAGCGCCTTCCATAAAGAGAAGAAGTATTTCTTCAGTTGGGTTGGAGGGCAAGCAAGAGTTTCAAATCCATGAAATTACACTGATACGGGTGGAACGATTGCAGTTTGTAACAGTGACCAAAATGAAACATACTCACACTACTAACAGTTAGGTATTAGCAATACAGCTTCATGTGCATAAAATTAACGTCATCTTCTGTTGATATAGTGTTGCGATCACGAATTCATCACATAATGATAAAGAATCACAAGTCAGTATACACATCAACAATATATGCGTGCTGTTTTGTTTAGAATCGGTATTCAGGCATGCCGTGGATTGATCACGTAGAAAGAGCTTATAAACTGCAGGACCCCCAGAATAAAAAAACACCGATAGTTTGAACCCAGAAATTCTGTTAAAATGGAATATAGCGTGAGGAATATCATTCTGTTAGCTCCTCTTTAGACAGACTACAAACAATGTCAATAGCATGATTTGGTTCTTTCGTTCTCGGTGGACTACTCATGAGTTCACAATAAAAAGGTGTCAGTTGAGTCAATATTTCCAGATGATTAGATTGACAAACACATTTTGTTATATTTTCCCTACACATTTGCGAAAGGTCATGACTGGGATACATGGCTGGTTGTACCCACCCATCAGTTCGAGTTAGCTAGTTTGTCGCGATTTGGAAGGAACAAATATACTTCCGGATAAGCTTAATAATATATCTACAATTTAGGTGAAAAGTAAATGTAACCCTGACAAGATGGTTTGCAAACACTGCTGAGGAGCAAATTCTTAGAGCTAGGTAGTCCATCTTAAGGTCACTTGTTAGGTCTGTTAAGTTTGACCCAACAAGACTTTCGTGCCGTTTCTTGTTGAATAGTTAACTTCATTTCTGTTCTCCAGGAATTTGTCCAGTCTGTTTCTGTGGGGTTTGTTTCCCTAAAGATCCCAATCACTACCGATTGTTTGTATCTCTCAAAAGTAATCATTGGAAGTCTGCTTTCATTTCGAGTTCATCCTGAAGTTCACTGCACATTTTGACTGCAGGTTTATAGATAAAAACGTTGCGCATTGTCTGACGTAAGAGAACCAAATAATCTGGTATATCTTAGGACCTAATAGTTTTGTCGCATGTTGTAGTGGTGTTCTCTTTTTCAACGTATTATATCAACAAATGCCAACGTTTGGTTTAAATTTTGATCAAGGAGAAAATTGGTAAACGCTTGGGGATATAATGGATACACGTATCACTCAGCTGACAGGTAAACAAAAACAAATGTCCACTGCAAATCACATGATCACGCGCATTGCATGGACGTTATCTGCGGCCACACAATAAACGGAAATGTACATATACAACACAAAAATTGTATAACGTTTTCTCAATTAAAGAACGGGTTGCATAAGTGTTATTTTGTTTTGTTTGAAGAGTCAGATATCGGTCAGTCATACTTTAAAACCTTGTAGTCTTCCCCGAGCAACAGCTAGTAATCTCTAATGCAGCGCTCTAGACTGCTAACGACTTCTTTCACCGTAACCTCACGGTGGTGGAGTACAAGGTGTTTAACGCTAGTCTGGTGAGCTTCGATTGACTATCTAAGTAAACCACCTTGGAGATTACATTAAACACGAGGTATCCAAGAGGCATTACTATCTTCAGTAGCTTAGTAAGGTGCCTTCGGTTGCGGTCCAACAAATTAAGCTGGATTTTTGTCAAACTGGTTAGTACCATTTTCTGAAATGTGACGGCAAAGCAGTTTAACTGTGTTGCTATAACAGACAGTGATGAGTTGTCTAGAATAGTCCGTTGTCAGAGATATTTTGCATCACATCACGGTTTGCGACAGATAATTGGAACAAGCCCTTAGCCGATTCTGATTCTAACGGCATTTTAGTCACTTGAATTACGTTCGAATTTGTAGGGTTCAGCAGAGTGATTGTAGAAATAGTGACGGTGAGCTCTGGAAACGCTGTGAATTGATGAGTTTGGCATGATAATGATGACAATAATAAGCACCTCATGTTTGACTCTGAAATGTGGACAACGGGATGTAGATGAGAGATGTGATCAGTTCACGATCAGTGTCGAAGAGTGCGTTGAACTCACTAAAAGAATTTCACTCCACAACATAACTGCTTTTAATGGGAAGAAGTAGTTAGTTGCTGCCAGTTACGAAGAACTATTCCGTTAACTACACAATCAGTTTATTTTGGTTAGGAAAAGATTATGATTATTTTCAACTGTAACAAGAGAATGTGCTTAGTGGTCACATATTTCATCACTGCCCAGAGAATTTACTCCGCGTTCTCTTGATATACACGTCGATTATTTGCATGAAATCCTCGGGAGAAACTACCATTGTTGTACTCCATTTGTGACATCATGTAGACTAAACAATTCGCAAAATCCGTTACCAGTAATTAGGCCTTGAACGAAGGAAGCTGGCCCAACACTCACGCGATGTCGGACTAAACAGTTTTCATCCACTTGATTGTGTTTTGAATGTTTTCAGGGTTGACTAGTAAAACGTGTTTGTCTTTGGGTTAGCATTAGATTGGGGAGTGTAATGCATTATGTTACATTTAATTATTGATAGCTGGACGAATAGTACGAGACAAACGATACTGATTTTCGTATTTATCTGATTGGAGTAATTTTACGTTTTCCTGGATAGTACGAACTTGACGGGTTTAGGAGATGACTGACTAATAATCTACTCAAAACAGGCTGATAGAAGAACCACTACAAGTGTGCATGATTTCATTACAGTCACTGAGGGTTGACATAATAAGAACAAGGGAGTACTTACAGAAGAGAAGAAAAGGGCCGACTTAAAGCCCATGAGGATGTGATAGCTGCGATCAATTGTAATTGGTGTTCAGTTTATGTGAAAACCAAAATCCCTTACAACTCACTTTTAGTTAAGAAGCCTCATAATTCTATTCCCGTCTACTCATAAGCGATTTTTTGGGTTATGTTTCAATTACCCCACTTTGATCAACACCGGTGAACCAATTATATTTTCGTTCATCTAACTGTAAATTATTTAGCCTGGATCGACAAAGTCCAGATAGCAAACACATAAATCAAACTGTTTTACTTTATATGTAGAATCTAATCTCAGCGATAAAACGATGAACCCACCAGTCCTCTGGGAATAATCTTTTTCATTTTCAGGTATCAGTCAATTACCCTCAGCAACATGCTAGGAGGCAGTTACCAAAATTTGTTCCAATTACCTTTGCAGAAGACGATTTGTACACAAAGGTAGTGAAACTATCTATACCAAAATAGTACTGCTAATTTACGTGTCTTAATACTGCAGCGAATAAGTAAAACACGTTTTTGCTATTTCACTCAAATATTTTCAAATTTCCTCTGCGACACTGGGGCATAAACTCTTTAAATAAAAATTTACAGCAGCTTCCGACTGGATCATTGAAATTCTGATCTAAAACCAGCTGTATTCTTGATGACTCAATATGACCTATTTTATAAGGAATTCCGTTTAGGATATATTTTGTCCAGTTCACAGTCCTACTTGTTCTAATCAATATACGCGTTCACACACATATCAAATGACAAACCGTCCCGATGTAAAATTAAAATTATTTTTTGGTTTAAAGAAACTTAAAGAAACAAGGGTTTTCTAACCTAGAGATTGATATTCGTCGTCTTGATCAATAACCCAAAAAACTAATGAAGCCTGCTTCCAGCGATGTAGTAAATTCTATTCCAATAAATTGAACATCACCCACAAGTGATCGCAGCTTTCACACTCCCATAGATTTTCCATTCGACCTCTTTCAAAAAGAAGCACTAGACTCGAGTTTCGCTCTCATTAGAGCTCGTCAGTAGTGCATATCATCGCCACTGCCAGACCTAGAACTTCGGCTACGCTGTTCATGAAGCAACAGTGTTTACCACTGCACCATTGACCTCATGTTGGTTACGACCAAATTATCATATATGAACGCTCAACCACTTTCGCTTGTGAGTAATGAACAGGTTGCCCGATCGTCTCAAGAGAAGACACAGTTACTGTCTGTTAACCCCAATCGATGACATCTTGACTAGGACTTCTCTCTAAGTTGAAATCATGGAAATCATTGACTCGTTGAGTGGTATTTGATTACCGATGAGTAGTATGGGATTTTGGTTTTCATATAAATTGAACATCACCCACAATTGATCGCAGATGTCGCTGACGAGCTTTAACGAGGGCAAAATTAGAGTCTAGTGCTTCTTTTCAAAAGGGGTCGACTGGATAGTCTATGGGAATGCGACAGCTGCGGTCGGTTGTGGGTGATCTTCAATCTATATAAATCAAAATCCCCTACTACTCGTCAGTAAGTTCTATTCAGTTCTAAATGTTGGTGTCTAACTACACACAGGTATACAGCTGTGATATAAATGATAAAAGTTTGACAACTAATATTATTTCAAATTGAATACAATCCATACTTGTTTATGGCATTCGCACTTAGATAATCCCCTGGACGTGCTCAGTGCGATGGTTGCTGTTAGTTTTGAGTTATATTGCTTCGAAGTATGTTAATAAATAAAACACTTATTTAAATCGAACGCCGTTTGGGAGTCACTAGAGCCAACACAATCTCAGTAGCATTCTAACCAGTGAATTTAGGAATGAATTCATAAGCTCTAGTTTATTCTTGTTAGAACACATCACTAGTCCTTACCATTGCCACGGTTAAGCAATGAACTTCTGCCAAACATTTCCATGATAATTGTTTTGCATACTGGGTGTGACTTCATGTTGGACACGACTGATATATCATATAAGAAAGCTCAACCACGGTTGACAATGGAGATGAGCTAATGATGAATTCTTACAAGATTTAGGATGCTTCCTTACAAAAAAGATTAAATAACAAGGAAACTGTGCCAAAATCTGAGAGATGGTCAAATTAAACTAACCAACTCCGTAACTATTCACTAGTAAAACCAGTTGATCCAAATTATTTTACTTGTAAGTATGCGTAAACTTTTTGTTTACTAAACCAGTTTACAGATGAATGTTCGTAGTTTCAACTCGAAATACTCACGAGCTCGTTTGGATCAAAATTCATTGAGAAAGAATACGTTTTGAAAAACTTTAACGTCGGATCGGTACATATATGGAAGCTAAGAAGCCCAATTAGCTTTAGGATAACGCAGTTGCGTTTATACAAGCAGGAAACAAGTAACTTAGTCCTATCCAACAATACGGTGGTTTTTATAGCCTGTCTACTTTAGCCTCGTATGAATAAACAATAGTTTTGTAACGGCACAAGCCAGGGATTTAGTGAATAATTGTTGGCTAACTATTCTTTTGTGTTTGTCGTTTCAGATGTGCAGACGAGGGACGTTAATGAGCAAACGGGAACAAGACACGTACCGAAGAATTGCATTTATGAGGTCAGCAAGTTCTCCGAACCCCGTTTGTAATCAACTTATGTAAAAGACAGAATGGAATGAAAGAGTTGTACACTTTTTCGGTTTTGTACCATACACAATACACACGTTGTTCTCGCGGCTCGTTGTTCTAGTTGTTCCGATGTTCTGTCGATTGACTGGTTGCTGTGTGTTAGGACTACTCCGCGTATCCTACATTGACCGTACAATGTCGCTTTCGTTTCAGCGCATCCGTGCGCACTGAAGATTGTGCTGATCTCTTGTGCATTACAGTTTGGTTTGTAGTTTTATAAGGGGTCAAGAAAAAAAGTAATTGACTTAAATTCTAATGACAGAATTAAACAGGACGATATACACAAATAACTGAGGTTTCAACTGATTTTGTTGGTTTGACAGTACAGTGACCTAGGCCGCTGACAAGATGAGCTGTAGGTGACCATGCAATGCTCACCTAGGTCCACGTTGTAACCTCTGATTGTCCCTTTAATCTGACACTTGAAAAAGACATTTTTGAAAACCAACCCGTCATGCAAACGTTCGCGTTAAATAACCTAATTGACGGGTTTTACCGCAGTTTGATAAGTAAAACCTTTCACTCAACAGTTCGAGTGAAAACTTGTCCCAGATAAATAACTGTGCTTGTTCGTTGTGCGTCCGATACAGATATAGACGCTTGGCATGATCAGTGATTCCAGAAAAACCTTCAAATCAACCGCCGTTTCTGCTGAAAATCATACTAGAACGTGGTAACAGATGATCAATTCCTACTCACCATAGCAAAATGAGTTTGGACCAATACAAATCATATGTGTGGATCACTGCATCAAAATAGCCGCAAATACAAACCGACCGAGTTCAACATTGGTAAGGGTACGGGGGAGTTGGAACGCAGTTTCACCGAATTGGTTGACAATGAACCTAACAAACTGATAGTTCAGTAATGGAACAAACTAACGATAAACACTTGATAGAATAAAGGTACTGGCCACTTTGGTCTCAACAAACAGTTACGTAAACTTTATATGCAGTCAGAAGATGGGTAACGCCAATAAATATATACGTATAACACAAGCATCGGTGTAGAAATATAATTGAATAACAAAAATATATAATTTGCCTTTTGACTACCAAAAACATTGAATGCACGGCGAAAATAAAGTTAACTGTTGTGAACCACCGCCTGAACTAGTGGGGTTTACGGGGTAAGGCGTAAGAACACGTTGATGTTTAAAATAGCCGAATAACTTTCAAATGTTATGCCTGGACTTAAAAATTCTCTCAGTTGGACTGTGCATCCTGTAGCTCGTACGATGGAGTTTAGGCAAGATATGTTGCGTAGTTCTGCTTTTGTCTGCGATTTATTGAAGCGTGGATGTGTGTTACAGAGCCTCACATTTTTTGTGTGGAAGTGTTAGTAGTTAAGATCCATACCAAACAATGAACAAGGTAATGTGTTGGTAGCAGCAAAACACTAGCGTTAATGACAAAGCTGGAATCGCTGGTCATGTCTGGCGTTTACTGTCAGATGTTGTATTGGGCCTAGAAGGAATAAACTTAGATGTTTAATTGGGTCACGTTTTCCTTCAGCCTGGGAATTAGTCATGAGCGTTGAACCACGTTGAGATATCAGGTATGACGTGTTAACACGGTCATTAACGTGAGCATTTGCGTGGCCGACTCAGCAGGTTGATAGCCGAAACTTGTGAGCGTCAATTATGAGCGTCAGGTCGGAAGGACACCCAAAGACCCATGTCTTCCAATTTTACCACATTGCCGGTGAGTAATTTATCTTAACCGGAACTGCTGTTTGAGAGTTAGTTTCCTGGTGATAATTTACATATAGTTTCCCAAAAAGTGACCTTCCTCTGTTGTAAAGCCTCCTAGCAAATATTATTTCCAATGGATCAGCTTTTGGAACTGGGCTACCTGTGCATGGTGCTTGTCACCACCTCCGGTCATGAAGATTTAAACCTCAGACATACAAGTGTGTTTAATCATTTAAAGTTTGCATTTCTGAACATGATATAATATTAACGTTCAATTTGTTTAATTAAGAATGAGCCAACTTTTGGAGACTCTTGGCTTTATTTGAATTCTAACTAGCGAAACAGTCAGTATGCTGAATGACATTTGATTTATTAGATGAGACCCAGGTATATTTACTAATCTTCTGACAGGAACTCATCTATTCTGTGTCGGGTGGTCCTGTCAGCTAATGCAGGACAGAACCTTTCAAGTCATCTGGTAAGTTGTGGAATTAACTTTGTTCCTTGAAGCACTAAATTCTTCCCATTTTAGAATCATTCGCCTTGTCTCCTCATGAAGCAATCTGGACAGTAAAATGAAACGTTACATGTGAAGTAGTCAACCACGAACCAATTAATTTGCACAAAACATTGACAGTGCAACCCGTTAACCACAATGTTTCTGAGTGAGGCTGGGAGATTGAGTATTCTGTAAAATCCAGATCAGTATTTGTACTACCGTCGTGTGACTATAGGTCGAGTACATTAACCATATTACCAACAAATTTATTTTGGAAATACCTAAATCGCCATATCTTAAAAACTGTTCATTCATGACTTCCGGTGTTTAGAATTCTCCGTTGTTATTGGAAAGTAATCGAAATTGCCCGGTTCACCATATTTTATTATTCTGCGATCAGGAGTTTTTTCAGATTTGTTTGTTCAAACAACCTATTCAAGCCGATCAAATAGGGGCCCAAGTTTTACACACACAAACATCACAAGACTCGAAGAATGCCTTGGTAAAATAGAAGATTCGATATTTTGATCGCTAAAAGAGGATTAATTAAAGAGTATATCTGGGTCGGAAGGCCACGATCGATTATGCGTGGTGCTCAGTTTGCAGCGAACAAACTTTTCAGAATACATTCAACAAATGAGACATCATTCACTTGGTTTGATGAGATCATCTGCCCAAACCGAACATATAAATATATATTTCATGAGGTTTTCGTTTACAGTGAACAAGATCTGTAGTAATTCTTAACCAGAAATGATTAGTTTTTTGGTAACTATAAACAGGAAATTGTTGACTATCGCTAGGATAGGATGGCTTGATTGCATCTGTTATGGGTCATTTGGAGTAGCATGTAACTAGGTTGCCTCAAAGTCAAAAAGGTAAAACTAACGTTTTGTCTGGAAAAAAAGAGATTTACTACCATTGAGATCTATTAAAAGCTTACCCAAGTATAGTGCTTCGGTTGAAACTGGCTAGACAAAACGCTCGTCTGAACACTAAAACTACGATCAACATTATATGGAATTCAGTCCGTAACGTTAGTCAAACGAAACTGCACAATTTCTTCAAACAAGTTAATACCAAGGTGATTAGCTGGTGGTTAGATAGTATATCAGCCTGGCGACGTGATAGCCAACTTCGGTAACGGTATAATTTTCTTGCGGTCAGTTTTCCCGTTTTTATAAAAATAACTCCTTTCTATATCAACCAAAAATCACGCACATTTGATCGCAGCTCTCACTTTCTCATAGGTTTTCCATTCGACCCCTTTCGAAAAGAAGTATTAGATTGGAGTTGCGCACCTTTAAGGGCCCGCTACGAGTGCATATCTCACCCACAGTCAGGGCTAGTACTTCAGCAACACATTAACGAGTCAACCATGTGGACTACTGTGTCACTAACCTCACATTTCAACCGACCAAGTTATGGTATGAAAACGTTCAACCACATTCAGTTGCAAGAAATACTTAGATTTCATGATCATCTAACCAGTAGACACGGTATCTCTCTCGTTATCTCTGATCAGTAACCCCACGGCTAGGATTTCACAATGAATTGAACTCATAGAAATCATTAACACGTTGAACGATATATTGATTATCAGTGAGTAGTAGAGGACTATAATTTACATAATTTGAGCGTCAATCATATCTGTGATGTTCATACTGTATGAAAAAATAGCCCGCTACACATCAGTAATCCTGAGTTAATTTGGGCGAATTTTTACCAAACAACGCTTCTAATGATCTCAAATGTAAATTTCCTACATTTAACTTTTTCTACATCGCCTATCACCGTAATTACTGTTGTTATCATCCTTGATTCTTTAGCGTCATCGCACCAGTTTTTGTAAATACATCCATTATTTGTGAATACATCCACGTTTGTCAAAATTTTTTTATCAGGTAGACGTATCTCAACAATATTCTTTTTGAAGTGTTCTTTGCAGTTATGTGTGCAATCACATACACTCAACGTCCTAACATGTCACACTAATCGGAGCAATCAAAGTGATGTTTCGTTTGAGGATGTGGCACTTTTACTGACCAATTTTTTCCAGAATCTTTCAAAACCTGCACATTATTCATCAAAACTCTGCCTGAGTTCGCGACTCCACTAATGCGTTACCATAACGATAAGATTTTATTCTGAAGAGTTAGATAGACTGGAAAATGTATACCTCTAGAAAGGCTGAACAGTGCGTTTTTGTGATTTCCGTCTAGTAGTTTGATTTGTACCCATAAACCAAAAATAGGCACTCAGCTACATGTTATTGCGACATAATGTCTCCCCGAAGTAGAACTAGCCATTGATTGTTAATGTGCCGGTCACATGATTGCGGAAAACAGACTAGAATTCGACAAATATACGCAGCTCAGCTAGAATGTATCAGTTAGCAGCAACCTAAACTAAGGATATGTATAGTTTTGGAAAGATGAAATTCATAACCTTGATGTACAACCTCAATTTTACTAGTAAATTAATAATTGACCATCAGTCGTATAACATTTAAGCGTAATGTCAATTCAAACCGATATTAATCATTCTGTGTAAGCGATGGGGTCGCAAAATGTCAAAACCAGTATTTGGTAAAGATACACAAACTACCAACCTAACTATAAAACTTACGACGAGAATATGAAACAATGGCGTAAATATTTTGTTTCCCATCCTAATTAAGTTGATATCGTTGACGTGCAGATATGTATATTTTTGTAGGAGAATTTGAAAAACTCGAATTATTTAAATCGCTTTTTGGACCGTCGCTCTATGAATGAAAAGCAAAAAAATCTATAGAATTGGCTTGCAGCTATTGCACACCAAATTGTGGTGCACTGTTTGAGAGATCTGGTGTAAGGGTGCAGATCTGTGCCCCAAAATTCCAATTCTGATGAGGTGCTTCTCAATTTTTGAATTGGTTACTAGACAATCCGTTAAATGAAACTGGGTTCAGATCATCTTCCTAATAACCTTTGCCAGCTACTTTGATATATCACAAACAACGGGCCAGATAGAAACAAAACAACTTACCTAATGATAGAACCTCGCTGGAAGCACACGATCGGTTTCCTGGCTGTTGACAGTCACCAGGTATGCGTACCCGTTAAATTTTGACCATACATCCTACTACCGGAACAGTAGATGATGAAATATGTAGATACTAACTCACTTGACTATGGTGTTTATTTCAGATTCAGTGAAATTTCAGTCAATGCTCTTAGCATCACCTCTCGTATAAGGTCTCTTTCAAGTTCGAGATAGGCGAAATAACTAACTCGAAAATGAGCGGGTACCTATAAGTCGGATTCAGTCGATGCATTTGATCCACCCCACATTGGGTGTGTATTACGAAGCCTGTGGCCAATCTGTGGCTGGTTTAAGGCTGTTCCGTTGCAAAATGTGCACAACTGGCGAACTTCTGTGAGTAGCGGAAAAGCTTACACTGATCACAGAGCCGCAATTCAAAACAATTCAGACGGACACCCTAGAACAATACTAGATTTTCTTCGGTTCATTAGGGTTAAGATGTTCAGAAGATTCTTATTAGTTCAACGTACGCGAGGTGGTGAGAAGCGAATGACCCAGATTATTTGTCGTGTGCAGCGGGTTAACCAATAAGGTGGAACGAAGTCGTGAACATCGAAGGTTGACATAAGCACGCCGCTCTAACCTGAACAGGCAAGAAAGTATTAGAACAATAAAACTGACCTCCAACAGTACCATTAACGTTCTGATCAAGGGTGCATTTGCCCGTAACTACTTCCTGCTGAGCATCTTAAACATGCCGCCAGAGAATTCAACAAGGGCTGATTATCAGAATGAGGACCGCTTGACGAGCAAGGCAGGTTAACATGACAAAAGCAGTGATTAGTTCCGATACTAGCGAGTCTACCAAACCTGATGGTGATCTGGATAAAACACACCTCATCGGGCAGCCAGCGGTAGTCCCCTAAATGTTTGACAGAACATGGCAAAATAAACAGACAATTTTTGATTATCTACCCGACTACTGATCAGTAAAATTATTTATGTCAGCAACCAATATCGGATTAAACCGTGTACAGGGTAGCCAGCGTAAACTACAACAAACGTAGTGGTGTACTGTGAATTCTGCTACTGCGTTTGCTTCACGTTTGCGAGACACTGTATTTTCGAACACTGCAGAATCACAATCTGGCATTCTAGCATAAGTATGCATGCATTTAATTTCGGTATTATTGGACCATATGACGATTTGGATCCCACTCACAAGTGATTACTGTTCTCGCATGCATTTATAATTCAACCTTGTTGATCACTGTGGCACTGATCTCATTTTAAGCATCACCGAATTGTCCTATTTCAACTCTCAGTCACTTCCATATGCATGTAATGATGGATTCGCCCGATTTTCTCTATAGAAGACTAGCCACTTCCCATTAACTACAACTAAACTCATTGGTACAGAAGACGGAAAGACAGAGTTAGGTCATGGGGTTGATAGCACTAATAATCAACTGACGTGGCCCTGAGTAGACCCGCCACACATTCTGGTAAAATTGACTAACGGACAGACAGGCTAAAAGCTCCACGATGCATCCATCAGTGTTAATCTATCTCTAAACAGCTCACAGGAGGTAAAGTGAGTCGTTGTTCATCCCCATCATAACAACATGTTACATGTCCCTCCAAGTCATGTTCTCGAAAAACACCTCTGTTGAGAAATTCAAATGGGTGGAAACTAGAGTATTTTACTACCCGATGAACCAACTGTCAACTGGTAGAGAGTTGTTGAAACAATTTACTTGCTGGAACCTGGGGTTTTCCATTGACAGTGGAAAGAACGTTTTTCGCCATCGCCCCCCTTATGATTATTCTGCCAACAGTTTGTACACTGCATTACTTTAAGGAATCCGTGATCATTGCTTCATTCATCACTTCTAGTACCCACGAGGTGCAAGGTCGTTTTCTCTTTGAATGTGGCTGTACAAGCTCCTCACAAGTTTGCCGCCTTTTTTACTCGTATCTTCCCGATTAACTGTTCAGTAATCGGAGCAATCAGTCCTTGACTTGTTTCAATAGAAGCACATTGTAGTAGTATGTTCCTGATCAACAGTGAGAGAAGTTCCATGCCATAACACGTTAGTACACTTACAAACAGATCAAAATTTGTAAATGCATGGATGCAGCTTACTTTCTGTAGGATGTGTTGATTCACTAACTACCCTCGGCAGGAACACCCATACAGTAAGTGCTGATACTTCCCACATTGGGTGGCAGTCAGTGATGTTATTTCAGTGACGGCAGCTCAGGTCCTAGTGGGAAGTTTACTTTGTCTGTGAGCCTAGCCATGGACCTGGATTGCATAAGAGCGTAATGTGAGTGTTAATAGAGGAAAACTTCCCCATCCACTTTGAACAGTGATCTGATCCACCGTGCAACAACCTATTACCGTACACAGGGCAGTGAGGTATCATCGTCATACTATCTGCAAGGCCAGGTGGCACTTATAGCAACGCCTAAGGCATATTGAACTTGTACTCGAATCAGTGAGGGAAATAGAGACATTACAATGCGCCACACACAACATAAACGGAATGTAGACAACCGTATTGAAAGGGAGTGGTACAAGCAGATTATGGAAACATTTTAGAAGGCTTGATTTATAAGACATTTGAGGAGATTGTGTGCACGTATGAATGCTATGATCTGGTTTGTTCTGCCAGACTGTTTGAGCGTTGATGATTAGGCTTAAATGTGGCTTAGATCTAGCCAAATTCTTTGAATGGCACTTTCTTAAACCAAAAGTGTATACAACTTCCTGACGTTGTTTTTTTAAATGCTTTCTTGCTTTCTAGAACAATCAGGAAACAAACTAAGCATTTCATTAATTATAGTCCGGACTGGAATGGTGGAACAGTCAAAAATGAATTTGACTCTACCAAGATTAAATTTCTAGAGTGGTGATTTAGCAACTGGGAGCTCTCTCGAGGTTAACTATGGATCGCAATCCCCAATTGGCAACCCGAAGACAATGGTCAATCAACTGACCAAGCTATCTAGACTTGCTTCAAATGTTATTACCAGTAATAATTGCTGAGAGGATTGCGATTCCGTAGAGGCATTAGAAAACTATTTTAGCTAGCAGTACTAGCCATAAGTGTCAGCAGAAATTTTATAAATTGAACGGGCGATCCAATAAGTAAGAACTGAAAGTGGAGCTGACAGTTTGAGTCCAAAAGCTAGCAACATCTTTTAAAAACCGTTACGTTTATTGACAAATAAAACAGCAGAAAATTGCATTCAACTTACACTCCTTTTTCTTCTAAGTAAAATACAAAATATTCCACTGTTAAAACATTTTTGAGCTTTTTCCGTATAAATATTCATGTATAGAGATTAACATTTAGTTTTTCCTTCTTGTATGTTTTGATTCCCCATGCACGCGTTAGTGACCCTTCTAAGCTCATCAGCACTTTATTATCTCTAATCTCATCTTCCTTAACCAAACGCATTTTTGTTGTCATCGCTGTAGTAATTACAGACACTTGTAAGATGTCTATTTTCATTGTAACTTGAGATTATCGACTGTGCTTCACATCAGCCAACCAGCCATAAATTCACAGTTAATTCTGAGTCATTTCGGTCCGCCAGATGGTCGTGTGTTTCATTAAAAAGATCCATACTATCAGGTCTCGTTGTGTTTTCTAGTATTCGACAAAGTTTATGAAAACCCTGAAATTTTGAAATCTAGTAAGCGGCTCAAAAGATCATTTATGCCAGTAACCAAGTTAGGCAACTCTGTGACGTTCACTTACTGTCCACAAACGTCCTTGTACAATAAACGATTGATTATATTTGTGAGCTGTTCGGGGCGAATCACTTTATATTGTCACTCCCAACCGACATACTCAAGGCAACTTTGATGCTTTGTACTAGGAATGTCAGTTTTTGTTTTCTCGGGCAGTCTTGTCTTATAAGTGGAGTTGCCATAGGACGTCCGCTGGGTGCCATCTTACCAGACATTTTATGTCAAAAATTGAGCAAGCTTGTCATACTACAAGTGTTACGTCGACGACATTGATATTCCATCGATCCAAACAGGGAGTAGAAAACCCAGTTGCAACGCCTAAATCGTTACCGTTCTGACCTGAAGGTTACGTGTGAATTTGAAACCAACAACTGCCTGACATTTCTAGACATACTCATAAGTCGCCAAGAAGATGCCTTTAATAGAATAGCCGCCTGTAGGGAATCCATCTTGTCCGGCTAATCTCTAAACTCTAGCAGCTACACACGGGTTCAAAATAAACGAGCACCAGTAAAAAGGCTGTTCACATGAGAAGAACGAATGTGTACTGAAGACAGTCTTCCGGAGAAACTAGACCAGATCACCTCTGTTCTGCAACCAAACGGTTAACCCAGACAGCCACAGTGGACAAAACGCACCTTCCGAAGAGGTGATCACGATAGAAAAAAAGGTACAACACAAGGGTGCCATATAAGAGTGATAATAACAAACAACAAACAACACAATGATTGAAAAATCCACATAAACGAACACTTAATGCATTTATTGAGTTTTGTGAACTCTTCTGAACCCAGAAGCTACTAGTAGCTTCAATCAAAGGAGATCAGCCTATCGGTTCCACTTTACATTGTGTTTACCAACTTGTACGTAACTGCGAAGAACGTTACATAGAAAGAACCAGGAGATGCTTGAGCTCCAGAATGAAGAAACATTTACCCAAATGGGTGTAGACGTCCATGTTACTAGAGAGCGGCACTGTTGCTGAAACACGTAAACAGCCAGTTTCCTCAGCCGCTAGACACAGCTTGATCATTCATACTCCTGTTACGTCATTTCAACCCACGATTCTTACAGTCTGTCCAGGCGGTCATGAATGATGGATTCATACCACCTTTCTGTGTTAAGAAACAACTGTTTCTTGGACCTGACCCTTCCGTAGACTTAATGGCCTATCTTAACCCGATGACTGATTATTTATCTCCTTGGCTGCTTACTACGAAAAGCCCATCCGTGTTATTGTAAATTTGGTACTGGCGAGTCAAGACGAAATGTTTAAATCTGCCAACAGTCATGTTCTAACCGCCTTGTTCAAACTTCTCAAGGGAACTATTTAGTTCAGACGATGACACCACTAAGTCTGGTACTATTTCGTGTTAGCAGCCAGGGTGTTTACTTGCCTACAGTTTGGTATTCAAAATCCAAACACAGTCATTTAGCGGGATAAAAGTACCAGTGCTTGAGTGTTTGGGCGTACAAGTTTCAAAGTTACCGTTGCTCAGTTTTGATGAGCCCTTGTCTTTCGATATTCACCTCTTGCTGTTGTACAACTTATAGCTGCCATTCGTTCTCAAACTTAAATTGCATCGTCTGTCTTCTTTATCTTATGATGTATTCGTCTTCAGTTTTACCCGTGCTGCCTCCGAAAGCCCTCAAGTCATCCCGCGAAAGCCTAAAAGGGATGACGTACCACAGTTTGACAAATAAGGTTCCAAAGTCAACCAAAATTGTAAAAATTGGGGAGAAACACAGCAACCTATAGTTATTGTTGGCATATTGAGCTGCGGTACCCACGTTGGGTGAGTAGATATTGTAAACTCATTATTGTGATGATAGCCTTACCCAGTAGGTATCCCGTCCCGATGTCATTCACCAGCATCCGCAGGCTGAATTGCTAAAATTATCAGTGTTGAGATACACATACAAATAACTTTTCTATCGGTGTCTGTGCCTGGACGTATGACGAAATGCTGCGATCATGTGGAATAGTTCCTTCGAAGCCATCATGAGGGCTGTTAAAACTCTCATTCCACGAAAGTTACTATAATACTAAACACTTCATTCTTTGCCTCATCCGACTGGATTTTATCCCAAGCGAACTTTCTCAAAAACGTGTCTCGTCACGTGGTCATTACTTACTGTATGTACTATTGTAGTGAGACTGTGTGATTGAACGCATGAAAGTGAATGTGTGCAAATCTCGGTCAAATGTTCCATCAGCGACGAAAATTCCCTCACGTATAATGATCATTACTCACAAGCGAAAGTGGTTGAGCGTTCACATATGATAATTCGGTCATGCCTAACATGAGGTCAATGGCGCAGTGGTAAACACGGTAGCCTCATGAACAGCATGTCCGTGGTTCAAGTCCCGGCAGTGGCGACGATATGCACTACTGACGAGCTCTAACGAGAGCGAAACTCGAGTCTAGTGCTTCTTTTCGAAAGGGGGCGACTGGAAAGTCTATGGGAATGCGACAGCTGCGATCAATTGTGGGTGATGTTCAACTTGAAATTAACCAAATCCCCGACTACTCATTAGTAATAATCAAACAGTTTATGTTGTTTCAAAATTGACCACCACTCACACTCGATCACGGTGTTCGCATTCATATAAGCGTTTCGGCTAGCCCACTTCAAAAGGAAGCACTAGACTCGAGTTTCGCTCTTATTAGAGCTCATCAGTAGTGCATATTCTTGTCCGGATCGGAGTTTACACTCTGACCCTCGTGCTTGTGAGACTAGCGTGTTAACCACTACGCCAGCAACCTCACAATAGGCATGACCGAATAATCAAATCCAAATGCTCAACCACAACCTTGTATGAATAGTGTTCAGTTTGTCCGATCATTTCGAAAGGAGGGTGAACAGAATCACTCTGTCCTATCCAATCGATAACCCCGTGATCAGGACTTCTCAGTTAGGTTGAAGTTACTGTCTTCTATGAACCAACTGAGCATGTTGTTGTTGTTGCATCAATGTATCTTGACAAACTGGGAGCTTAGAAACCAACTTCACAGCAACATTTCATTTTCAGGGTGGCAGAAGCTTCTGTTGATTTAAATAATACGCTGTCATTAATTTACCGCTGCTCCGAATATGGTTAGGTAATCAATCAACGAACTACACTACTAAACTGGAACCTCACAGATTGCTCTAAATTGTATGAGTGACCGAAGGGAACTGATAAGTGAAAATTTAAACACAAGTTTGAATGGTATCAAACCACAGAACATAATTCGTTTTGATTTTTTGCTTGAATGCCGCACTAAGACATATGCGAGAAACGAAAGCAGGTAGGATAGGGGCAAACTAGCTCCACAGTTATGCAACTTAGCCTACTACGTTATCCAATTTGAACAGTCGCAGCGGTAAATGCACAGGCACCAATGGCTTCTACTGGACCTGTCAGGGTTCTGTTTACACACAGCGTATCGATTGCTGACTCACATAATAAGACCAGTTAATTGCAGCACACGGTAACTACTGTAGATGATTTATCAGTGTGGGACGTTTATGGCCGGTAAATATTATATGCACTTACGAACGTTCGATGAACACCAGTTCGGAGGAAGGCTGTGTGAGATGCAACAGTGGAATGAGGTCGGCATACTGAGAGCTTTTGCCGGTGTAGCGCCGGATTGAAATGACTGAGCAAAGCACTTAGAATTGTTTAATACATATTTAGATGCATGCTCTGGATTTCGTCATCTTCATGGTGTAAGACTCATACTATTCTGCTTGAGTATTTTAGAACCATGATGTGTCTTTTCTAACCTCAAAATCAATTTCCAAACAGCGGGTTAGGTTTTTACTTTCTTGTGGATTAGTAACACGTATATACAAGATGCGGTCGACGGATATCAACAAAGTCCAGTTTGTTGTGTTAAATTCTTTAGGCTTGATTTTCTGCACAACGTTTGACGAGTTCATCGGTAGCAAGCCAGAGAAACGGAACACAATAGCTAAAATAATTATTTTGAACAAACTTTTTTTCAAAAAAGATGTTTTTTAAAGAACAGATACGACTTATTAACCCAAAAACTGCTTTGGCGGAAGAAATGGGAATGAACGTATCTTGGGCTGTTACGTCTTCAAATAACCAACCATAACTTGGCCCGCCGAGAATTTTAGATCATATTTATCTAGAATAAAAGATTACGGTGGATCGGCAAATAAAGTTCCAAAGCAATAAATCCGATCGATTCCATCCCATTCTCATTTAGACAGTAGGGGAACTGATGGGGAGAAGGGTAATATTCAATACCGACGTACAATTCCGTAACGGTCAGTAATGGTTTGCCCATGAGTAAAACAAGACAAGATGAAAGGCTTTATCGGATCTGTCTTGACGTCCCAAGAAACTTGGATATGCTACCTCATTATTTTAGGGTGATAGCCGCTGTTTTATTGAAGACATAGTTACTGAGTAATAGGGGACTTTGGTTTTCGTATAAGTTGAAGATCACACACAATTGGTCACAACTGTCACATCCCACAGACATTCTAAACGGCCCCCTTCTAAAATAGGCCCTTGACTGGAGTTTCGCTCTGGTTAGAGCTCATGAGCAATGCCGAGACTAGAGCGCCGGACACGCTTTCATGAGGCATAGGCAAGATGGAATCATCATGTGTGAAAGTTCAGCCACATTCGCTTGTGAGTGTTGTTCTGATTGCCCGATCGCCTCGAGAAGGGACACAGCAACTGTCCTGTTAACTGCGATCGATGATCCTTTGAGTAGGACTTCTATCCAAGTTGAGGCCACAGGACTAACTAAATATTTGAGCAACATTTGGACTACTTATGTGTAGTGAGGGTTTTTGCTTTTCGTGTAAGTTGACACAAATATCTGTCGCTTTCACCCTACGCCGATCCTGAAGGGCCTAACAAGGTAGATAAGTTAATATACACCGGAAAGTCATTCTATACGGTAGGATGACAATTTTGTTCAAAAATCAGTCCACAGTCGTTTGTTTGCTAACATTGTTCTCACTAATTATGGCATTCTTATTCACAGGTGACGATTCTTGTCTAACCTTCCCTTCCAGGGGGAATCTGTTAGTCAAACAAACGCAGCAACATACGTCAGGTGTGACATTAGGACATATGAACATTTCAACAAATGTGTTTACCGTTTTCCAATAAACGGCGGTCCAAAAACTGCCGGAATTGAGAACAAATCCCATAACACAGTTAGTCTAGTTGCTAGAAAATGTTTATTTCGAATCTACAGAGATGTGTACGGTGGAGGCAACCACAGAGAGGTTTATTATATGTTATTATTATTTATCGGCTGATCACAAAGTTCTGAAACTAGCTGTATTCTCAAAAAGTATTTCCGTAATTTATCCCATATTTCTTTACAATGACCCATTCAGGTTTTGTTTCAAAATGGGTAGGTTGAACGTGGATATTTTTTTCTTTCCGCTGTATCTTGTTTTTTTTTCAATTTGGTCTATCCGCGCTTTCCCGTACGAAGTTGCTAACCGACAGAGAAAACTCTCGGATTTTCTAACCAAGACTAATAACTCTACTAGCTGTTTGAAGTAGTGTGCAATATATCTTGTATGCTGTTCACCATTATGCAAATTACTAACGGGTATTGAAATATTCTGATAAATTCTTAATAGGGTGTTAAAAATAGATAGGCGCATTCATTAAGCTCATTTCCCAAATTGACCTATTCACTTCACAATGTATTGGCCTGAAATACAATTATCTAATAAATATGCAGGTTTGAGCGTGTCTGCATCTAACAGTGATCTTATGAACTGTATCAGTTTCAAAATTAATACATGCCATTGTGTCGTTATGATTCAATGGCCAGAATTGACATGTGTTACTTTCAAACAATGATCAACATATTGTTGTCAACATCAGGTTGCCAGCAGCCTTCGGCCAATAAATTCATCAACTGAGGGACTGGAAAGCTACTTTGTGATTGGTGCCTATCAGCAGTAAATCCCATTTTCAACAAGGGGGCCCGAAGTCTATGTTACAACCACAGAGGCACCAGGTTAGTGTCTTTTGCGTCCAACTTACTAACTGGCCTCATTTTACGTCGGCTCACTAAGCCCAGAGAAAGCCAGATACGTGAAGTACAGGCGGGATTCTGATCCGGTCGGAGGTGCGTCGATCCCATTTTACCTTAAGACGGATTTTGGAACATCGGCATTCTTATGGGCAGCTGACGGTTGTGGTCTTTTTAGACCTGAAGGCTGCTTCGATTCAGCTGCTCATAACGTTCTCTGGAGCTGTCTCCTTCGCAACGGAGTACCAGGGAAATACGTGACTCTGTTGAAGTCACTGTATGTTCACTCTGCAAGCAGGGTGAGAGTTTATGGACAACTGTCTCAGGCGTTAACCACTTTTAGTGATGTTCGTCTGAGGTGTCCGATTTCCCACTTCCCGTTCAGTTTTATCATGGACGACGCTCTGGAAGATGCGCTTGAGCAGTCCAGTGAACTTGGTGTTGAGTTTCTTCCTGGCGCCATATTGACCGATCTGGAGTACGCAGACGACATTGTCTCACTTAGCCCCTCAGCTGAAGACATGCAGACCATGCTGAACAAGCTGAGTGACCGGGCTGGTTTATATGGAATGAACTTCGCACCTTCAAAGTACAAAGTATTGCTTCAAGACTGGGACATTTCCACCCCTACCTTCTTCATTGCAGGTGATCCGATTGAGACTGTGGACAGTTTCACATACTTGGGTAGCACTATCTCGTCAGCCTGTAATATTGCTGATGAGGTATCTGCGAGGATAGCAAAGGCACGAGTCGACTTTGCCAAACTGCGCCATCTGTGGCGTCAAAAAGACGTCCGGTTGACGCTGAAGGGAAGGGTATATAATGCCTGTGTGCGTTCAATTTTGCTCTATGGTTCGGAAACTTGGCCTGTTCACAAGGAAGATATCAACAGGCGTGCTGTGTTTGACCAGCATTGTTTCCGCAAAATAGCCCACATTAAATGGACTGATTGCGTGAGCAATACGGCAGTTCGCCGGCGTGTGTTCCAGAACGCTCGGGATGCGCGATCGGTTGGTCAACTGATCACGGTGCATAGCTTACAATGGTTAGGTCACGTACTCCGTAACGAGCATTATATGCTGAGGCCACCAACAGTTGCGTAAAACCATGTGGTGGTCAAGCAACAACGTGATCACGAAATATGAAGACCCTGACTATTCCATTGAACAAAGTGGGTAGGTGTCGCCTGCCTGGATGGGGTCCTCGTGGTCACTCAAACCGCTGATTAGAGACTCTATCCGAGATGGTAGCATGTCGCATTCAATGGCGTAGCTGTATCCATACCATTTCTAGTTATTCTGCTTGGTCTTCTTTTATTAATTTTCAATCTTCTTAGTAACGTTTTCTTTTAGGATATTTCACGTCACTGTTGCGGCGAGAGGCGGCCCGAGCCACAGTACCTTTTGGTCAGGCTCATGGCTGCTATGATGATGATAATGATTACTGAATATATTGTTGATAAGTAGTTTGGCAGATTTGATAATTCAGAAGAGACCCAACTGTGACAAATCTGGACTTTGACTGCGTTCAAACCAACGACTGAGTGTCGAAATGCGTTGGTTTTTTGCGAGAAGTTTCCGGTTATCGAGAATGTTGTTTAGATTGCTAGGCTTTGTTTTACCCTCACAAAAACTGTTACGGTCATGGGTGTAATTTTGAACCATGATCTGTTTATGTTGCTTTAGGTGCTGGTCAGATGATAATGAGTTTCGGTTTTTGGTGCATTATGGTCTTAAGAATGAATAACAGTGATAAAACTTTTACCGATTAATAACTTATATATGTGTGGAGGACTTTGGCCGCTTTGTTCTTCTGTGCACTTCAGAGAAGTACCTATCCCAAACAAAGTAAAATGAATATTCTTACACCAATGGAATACCTATTATAAAATTGACAGTCTACAACCATGAACCAGTTTACAAGTTAACTAGCCAACGTTTGTAAACCAAACCAGATGGACCACACATTTTATAGTCTGGTCCTCCTTCATAAACATGGAGGAGCAGTCGAAGAATATTATGTATAAACCCAGATTTTTCACAAAGGGATCTCATCTAAGATGTCGAAGAGTAGTTAGAAACAGAAACACAAAATACTGATAAGCATCAAAAATTTTGACAGAATCAAACCGCTGCATGCTACTCACTTGAGTATTTTTGTTATTATTTAACAAAGCACGGATCATTTAATTTTGTCATGTTTATGTCTTCCCTCAGACTGTTTAGTAGGCTATAAATCCGAACTAACTGGTGGTTGCATTCCAACCTGTTTCCGACATGACTTGGTTTGTCTGTTATGCTTATCAATGGGGAAGAAAGATTACGATTTCGTCACCCTCATATTACACCCGGGATTACAAAATAGAGAACTGTAACTGCAGCGTGAGTCAACTGGTCACCCAACTTGATACATACTTTGCAACCTCAAAACAGATTAACTGATTCCAGTCAACTGCGAGGTGATAACGCTCGTCAGCCCATCTTTTCAAGTGTGCATTACCAATCGACAAGTGAGAAGAATTTATGCCATTGTCTGAAACTTTATCTTGACAATTTAACGAGCACAAAGTTGTCTTAAAAAATACAGGCGAATAAACAAATGAAGCTCATATGGCTGAGATGCCGAAATCCACAGCAAGTGCTCAATTTCCGGCGAGGCAATGATATGCACTTTGATTGGCCGATGCGATATGTCACAGTACAGCCACAGGATATTATCAACGTGACCTGCATACAATTTTCGTCTAGTGTAGCCATGTTCTCTCCAGAACCATATCATGTTCGATTTGAGAGTTCGCTTCTTATTGTTCGACTGGACGCATTTTATTCAGTTTCGTCACATTTTCAGGGGAGTTACCGGTATTACAAATTAGGAAAATAAATTCTTCTCGCTAATTTATCATGTTTGCCAAGATACTGTCCTTTTATCAGCTAGTTTTTTAATCTACTACAAACCATTGATGCAGCCAATTCCACGGTAAGGAGGACGAGTGCGTCAATGCCTTCTGCGCACAGAAAACTGTCGCGAAACTACTGTGAATTCCTGATGGGGATACGTGGTTAGACACTTTTTCAGACACAATCAACTTCGACCCGGTCGCTAACGATGTTGGAATTAACCAAATTCCTGGTCTTGGAACCTGTCAACCATCCCCATTACAACGGCATGGTTGCATCAGCAATGGACGCATACGGCGTCGCTCAGTACGGTTAGCTAATTAGTCGTACACGGCAGCTAGGCGGGGTCAGTTGCCACCCTGTATTGTGAAAAATGAGCGAGTACCGCCCAAGAAGCCTTTCCGTCATAAGTTTTAGAAGTCAGACACATACGCTAAACACTCTTGTAAAACTGTCGTTTCTACCTGTGTAAAAGACACTTGAGGTCATAAATACTTGTACATGAGAATTTTCGCAAATGTATCATCTACTACTCAAAAGGCTGAAATACTGTGTTTCTGTTCAGTGTTCATTTTTACAAGGATTTACTGAAGTCACCACTGAACGTGATGTGGCCACACGCATTTCTATCGAAAAGACAAAGTTAAAAGTGGTAGATGAGAATTTCTGATGACTGTCTAATCGGAATGAGTGTAACAGAATATGTATGAAAGCATAAGTCGCGTTAGTTGGTTCGTGGTGCAGTAGACAATATCATTCATTGTTTCTTATCTGACGCTGCTCAAAAATGAGGGCGGGTATGACGAGTTGTTTGGGTGAAGTAATTATAGTACATTCAGCTCCTACTAACCTACATATTGTGTTTTCGACATCCTTTTGACGATGAGACTTAATGATCGATGCAAATATATTGCACCGGTACACGCATTAAGCCCGTAATCCGAGTAGAGACAAAGAGCATATTTTAACACGCCAAGCTTTATCGATTTACCGAAGTATGTCAATGGCTAAACAGCCCGGAATTGTACTGAATAAAATGTAAGGCACATAGGTTGTTAAAGTCTATCACAGCCAATGAGAGGGAGGTCAAATAAGGCAACTGGATTGGTAATACATATGTAACCTTAAATAGCACGGATTATTTGTCATCGCTCCCCTCGTTGCTTTGTCATTACAGCCATGTGCTACTTGTCAAATCAGCATGCATGTACGTGTTCACGCCACCGCTGGCTATGTGTATTTATCGCGTCTAAAATCAGTCTCTCTAAAGCAATCCATACAAAGCGGTGGTAGGTTGGAAGTACTTTATGTGTACCTCTATTCTGTCAACACATCAATGCTCACCCACTTGAAGATGTGACCGACATGACTTGACCGGGATATTAGTCATGTGCGGTTGCTGATTTTGTGTACCGACAGTATGGCAGCAAACCCGTCAACATGAACTAGACGAGGTTGGTGGATGCAGAGGGAACAGACTGTTGATACTCAAACCAGCGTGTACAGCTAAGCACTAGAATACGGCATGGATCGTTGAATAATCCGTCCATACGTGGTGATCGGTCAGTTTTGGGTGGAAACCTCTCCAGAAACAACCAATCTTTCTCCTGGGATTCTTCAATCTTGAACTTGAGGAGACATCAAACCACTCTTCAACGTATCTACCAGACACGCTTCGCTTAACTTGGAATAATGTTTATTTAAAAGTATTCTTGGTTGTCAGACGGTTGAGTTTTGTGTCATTACATCTCAAACTAGAATTATATCTCATCAAACTCATGTTGACTAGTGCACTGGCGACACAAAACGGCTCGTGTCAGCATACTGGTCAGACCTAGGAACCATAATGACAAATCATTGTTCAGGAACGAGCCACTGGACGAATTATGGGGCTCAGGAACGTCCACTACCAGGAAGGACGGGCAGAATTATGTCGATTCTCAGTTAATTACAGGGGAGACTTGATTCTTACCTACAAAATACTCTCTATCCCAGGTCATCCAATAGCATATCTCTCACAAACTAAGGACGACAGGCTGAATGGTCACTCAGTGAATGTAATTAATGAAAAAGGTATATTACTCTGCAGACAGAACTGCTTCACAGTTAAGATCTGTTCACATTAGAACACATTGCCAAATTCTGTGGTCACGGCTGAATCAATTGTGAGTTTTAATACATCGGCGTGTACGTGGCAGACCACCTACACTACAAGTTTCCTAACCGTTATTTTAGCCCTGTTTTACAGGTCACCAATTACACATGTCTGAATGAATATGGTTCCAGCATGTTTTAATGTTCGTTACCGAAATGATTGCGGTCAGCAGCTTCCCTGAATTTATCTTTTATTTGGTTCCATTCATTTTTTCACACCTATAAATAATCCAGCATATTTTTTTACTAACTAACACAGAAACAAGAACATACGGACAAAGATCACTCTTCCTTTTGTAAACATTCATGAACCCACGAAATGCCCCACTCCACTGTGTTCAAAAAACTACAGCCAAATGTCCCGGTTATTGTTAGTAACTCATATTCAACATAAGTTGATAAACTTTTTTTTGGAAACATTTGACGGTAAGTCCATCCAAAAGCGCCTTGTACACAAAGTATTTTGGTTTTTCTTACTATCGCTCGTTCCAGTTAGATTTTACAACATTCATAACTCCAGTCATTCCAACCTATACTTACTTTACAAAACTAGATCGAACGTCAAAGTATTTAGGTATGTTCATCACTGGAGTGAACAGAAAATGCTACAACCATCTGTTCATCTTAAAACAGCATGGGGTGGGTAAAATATTCCCTACTTCAAAATTGTTCCTACAGCCAGACGAGTTAGCGCTTCTTATAAGCTGCAGGTAGAACAAGAGATTGAAAAAGTTTCAGTCAAACGGATATTCTAAACCAAGCACGGAAGCCCGTAAAAATGTGGATACGTACAACGTGTATAACGAACGATGCTGAAGGAAAGCATATTTAAACTTTTACCGTTCAACGTAAGTCACATGGCGATTGATATTAGTCGCAGTTGACACACGATTGCGCAATTACGCTTGTTTCTGACCGTCAAATGATTGCCTGTATAGAATCACGAAAGATGATCTAACTATCCCGTTTCTCACTCTGTTTACGCAACACTTACGCTCACACCGACGCCTACATACGGAGAATAGATGAACGACTATATTGCTGTGTAACAAAATACGTCCCAAAATGAGCGACAAGTAGCAGCGCATTACTATCAAACTGTGGAACTTATTGCCTGAAATCAAAAATTGTTGATAACTGAAAACCTCATGACGAAATACTATCAAATCGGCCCATTCACCTCCGGTAAAATATTATTAAACCATCCCAACACGACACCACAGCTCTTTAAACTTAGCTTTGTTAAGTAGAAATTATCGAATAGCGCAAAATTGATTAATGGAGCGCATCAGGATGTCGTGATGGGCACATACTAAACAATGATGTAGCGAACAGGCTCGTTTTCGGTTATTCATCATCAGGCCAATCAAATAACATTTGTATGAAATAGAGTTGTTAGGGCAAAACAAACAAAAACAAGTGGAAAATTCAAGTGAGGTCAGACACGTCATCGACACAAAGAAATACAACGTTTTGATACGATCATGTTACAATTATGGCGCAACTAGAACTACGGCACTTTGGTCGGCCGTGATGTGGGTGATTGACCATGGCAAATTCAACGCCTGAACAAAACACTTTTGTGCGCAAAAGGGTGGATTTTCAATCGAATTCTAATTGCTTCAGCTGTGGCTAAAATTCGGCATCTGACAGCGTTTGAGGGATTGGCGCTGACTCGGTGAATCGGACGAAAAGAGGAGGTCAGATTGACAGTATGATGTGTATCAACAAGGTGTGCAACAATTCCGCTGGTAATTGTCGAAAACGAGCTTGTTCGCTAAACCACTGGGGATTTTTAACCATTCGGATACATTGTATTTTCTGTATATATGTGTGTCCACTCACCGTGTTTCCACTTGTCTGAAAAATATAGTCCGCGTGTTTTACGTTTATGTCTAATATGAGTAAGCAAACTGTCAATACATCGAAATATATGACATCTATTGGCTCAGATAAAACACTAGACGGCAGCAAAGTGCTTCAAAAAATTTTCTATTTAATATTGCGCAACAGAAGAACGGAAAGTGGAAAAACTGAACAACTGCACCGGTTGGATGTACGAGGAACGATTCAAAATAGGATTCCCGTTGTGTAGCACACAGTATGCTTCCTGAATTGGTTTCGGCAAATGAGAAAAAAGTTTTCACCAAACATTAATATAGGGAAAATTCCTTACACAAATCCGACTGCCAAAAGAAGTAGGATAATTTCACCCTGTAGTGAATAGTGGTCGTACAGATTCTCTTAGGATCCCGGCTGCAACCTGTATTTTCACGCTTGTCTGATCTGTACACTTACTTCTGTGTAAACCTTTCATGGAAGATTTGATACGAATTCAATGCCACTTTGTCCAGTCGTAAGACTAACCACGTGCAACGAATGCTTGTTTTTTTCCTTACAGCTTGTCCGTTATTCCATTCCTCCAGGTCATTTCACGTGCACTTTTCCTAATGTTGTTTAACGTACTCTAACTTTGCATGCCGTTTTCTGGCGAGCTTTTGATCGGCGCTGGGTGTATTGGGGCTTATCTCGCTTTCCTCTACCTTTTTGCTGTTACTTGTTGTCATTAGCTGTACACTGGGCTAGAACTAACTACTTATTATATTTCTAAACAATACTGGTAATATCCGGCTTGTTTCCGAACCAAGCCGCGTTCTTTTAGTTAGATATCTGTTGGGACTACGCTCCGACTGTTCTTCAGGGAAGGCGTTTTTAATTGTTAAAGGATGAGGAACGAACGTATACAAAGTTTTCTATCACAAGTCTAATTCTGGTAGTTACTGTTTGCTCATGTTCCCGGAGCAAAATTCTGACCTAAGTAACCGGTGTCAATGTATTGCTGCGGCTTCTCAGCTGATTAGGATGGCAATTAGTTGATGGGGTTCGTAGTACGTGGTTCGAAAATAGGTGTCCCTACATTGACTGATATCGTTGATTAGATTTAATACTTGCCATCTCTTCTCCAATAATGAACTTATGCTGTGACCCACAAAACTACGATGAAGGTTGTAACATTTTTGCTCCACAGTTGCTATTGCAGTGACCGATAAGTCAAGCAACGTTTGCATCGGCTGACATCCTTGGTCTGAATTAGGGAGTGTAGTCATCCTAAACTAAGTGCGAGTTTCCCCTATACGGATGAGCGATAGTGTATAGATAAAGTACATTCAAGAAATCATACCAAAAGTGGACAGAAGAGATGACAATGTCAGACTGTGGCTGTCAGTCTTGTGAAGTGGAAGCCGGGAAAGAAATGAACAGAACGGATCTGATGCACCTAAGAAAATGGATACTGCCGGATAAATAGAACCTCACATAAACTAGGGTGTGTTACCAAGGCTTATTAACGTAATACGCTACAAAACAAAGTGAATGAGAAGGAACTTGATTGGACGAGCTCATCTAGCTGAGGTTAACTAAAGATTTACTGAAGGTCACAGCCGACCAAGTGTAGACCATTCAAACAAACTAGCACATCAGCACAGTGACTAATTAAGATGTTACTAAGGCGCAGTGTCAAATTCTTTATAATGGACACCCGAAAAAAACAAGTTTGGCTGTATCAAGCGTTAAAACCAGCCAGCTCCAGGCAAAGTCGAGCCAATCAGTAGAAAAGCCGAGGTTTCGGCGCCAACTGTACCTCTTCATTTTACCAATGCTTCTTTTGCACGAACTATTTCATGATAATTCAAAAAAAACCTGAGACTGCTTACTGTGACACCTGTTGTCTTCTTGGTTTCACTTCTCAAAAATGTAGGGGTTTAACAAATAGTATATTGACTTAGTTTGTTTGTCTCGCTGAAATGTATACGTCTTTAAACAGTAAGAATCTTGACATACACGAAGTAGGTTGAAGAATAAATTTACCTATCATTCTTAATCAAAATTAAGGTATAACATCTGTATTGAGTCTGAGGGGTGAAATTTGTCGAACATTTTGGCTGTGCACTATTGGCTAGTACACTATTTTTCGGGTGTACTTCTTGTAGACTTTGCTATTGAACACTATTGGTTTTTAAAGTCAGTATTCTGAAGGCAGAGTGTGATGCTTCAACCTATCATTTCACATAGGAGAAAAACAACTGCAAGAACTTTTGAACTAGTAGGGTTTGATACCTCACCACAGAACTTGGGAGATCCTTGTAATAATCCACCGGTTGGATGGACTGTCTCAAGTTGCACATTGAGGATATCTCAGTAGTTATTTTGAACCGATCTCTCTATGTTTGGTATATATCGACAGCTCAAGGTGAGTGGTGTCCACTGCAAAAGTCAGAATATTGAATATCCACACACTAATAATTTTGTGGTTCAAGTCCCGGCAGTGGCGATGATATGCACTACTGACGAGCTCTAATGAGAGTGAAACTCGAGTCTAGTGCTTCTTTTTGAAAGGGGCCGACTAAAAAGTCTATTTGGATGCGACGGCTGCGATCAATTGTGGGTGATGTTAAAACTTGTAATCACTTTGTGTTAACGGGCCCATAGTTTTGTTGTCATCAGCTTGTTTGATAACACTGTGGTTACCCGTTTGAACTTCTTTCGGATACTTCACACTTAGAAAGTACAAACAAGGAGGATACCGGTTGTGACGTCCCTTGTCAACATTGAACAGCACAATGCCATTACATGCCAGTAATATCGAGTCCTAGAGAATGCAAGTGATAGAAAATTTGGTGCCTGTAGGTTTGCACTTAATAAACGGCTACATAGACCTTATGATCACCAAGGTTCGCCTTGTTTCCGGATGGCGGGCTCAGTCTGCCAAGTTATAAAAACGGGGAAACCAAACACGAGGTTTGGGGGCAATGTTGAACAGGGTTTCATATAAGAACATGTGCCCAAGTGCATGATTTCTCTTCACCTGTCACTCACCATAACACCACCCCCATTTCCGTATGTCGGTAATCATTACCATTCAACGTGTTAGCTCTCAAGTTCCGTTTGATCTGGATGACATAAGCGCCGCACGGTTTTGGTGCGCCGTGTAACGCATAAAATCGATTCGGAATACGCGGTCATCACAGAACGCTCAATGATTAACTACTATCTGCTGGCGCACTTTCTTAAGACATCCTGATCGAGTTCCTTTCAAACAAGTCTGTGCACACTCATTGTTACAGAACTCTATTATTTCTACCCAGAACAGCCCTCTTTTTTGAAGAAAACGATTTTTTCCAATCAGAATGGAGAGAAAATCCGAGAGCAAGCTGAAGGCAATTTCTGCTATTTCTTTTATCTGCTAGAATTTTGTTCCGCTGTACACATTGGTGGTTCATTACACCTGACTATAATTTTCAATAATTGTTGTTCCGTCTTCTGATTTGAGAATGTTCTTAGGTCACTATGCACCATATAAATACCCTGTATTTTTCACCCTGTGGCATACATTTTGAAACCAAATAAGGTGGCTTTTTGCATTCATCCTTTGATTTGATCTGAGAGCAGTTGGTTGAGACAATCGTATTATTTCTGGCACCAACGCATTTCGTTTTCTCTAATCTAAGACGGAAAGTTCAAATTTTGACAGCTCCGTTCTATGGTCGATCTACAGTAATTTTTCGGGGGTTTAAAACATTCGTGAGTGGTGTAATGGCCATCAAATTAGGCATTGCGGTATAAGGAAGGCTGACATGTCTGATTCTCATGCAACGTATTCATTATAAAAATTCACGCCACGGTACATAGATTGATTGTTATCATCCTCAGAACATCGCGGTTAAAATTTAATCAATTTTTGGCTCTAACTAAATGATGAGGTCTCTCCAAAGACAGTACGGTGAGAAACCGGTTGTGGGTGTGAAAAACAAATAAATGAACTACAATAAAAACTATCACATATTTCAACATGAAAGTAACTCATAATTTAGAAAATTAATGTGGATGTAGCTCACATTTTTTGTTATTTAATTAACTGATCTGTTTGAATACCTCGTATTTACCTTCATTGGTTAACTTGTAAAGCAACTGAAAGACATCATGAGCGGCATTTCTTAGAGCAACGTTTCACCAATTCTGTGCACCTAAAAGTGAAGGTAGTCACAGTACAGTGAAACATACTCAACGCAAGACGAATCTGTACACAAGACAGTCTTGTGGAGGAATTAGAGTTGATCACGACTGTACTGCAATCAAATGGTTAACTAACAAGGTTCGTAGAAAGGCACAGTAGGCCAAAACCGCCATCCGAACCGGTGGTCACTGTTAGAAAGAAGAAGGTTTATATAGAATTGCCTTTTAAAGTTGATTACAGTATGCATCAAACAACTCAAAAACTGATTAATTCGATCAAATCAACATTCAACACAGCCGAACTTTGTGTACTAGCTCGAACCCAGAAGCTGCCTGTGCCCTCAATCAAAGGAGGTCAGCCTGTCCGTGTCACCTCACACTGTATCTACCAATTTACATGTAACTGCAAAGAAAGTTACATAGGCAGAACCTAGAGGTGCTTGATTTCCAGAGTGAAGAAACATTTGCCTAAATGGGTGCAGAACTTTGTATCACCGAAGAACGGCAATATTGTTGAAACACGCAAACAACCAGTGTCCGCAGTCGCAAGACACATCCTGACCACTGGTCACGTGATCGACCCGGCTTGTGCATTCAGAATCTTATTACGTCATCCCAGCTCAAGATTCTTGCGGTTTGCTGAGGCTGTCTCAATCACTTGACTGAAGCCGGTCCTTTGTGATCAGAAACAATTGTACGTGAGCTTGACCCTGCCTTAGACTTAGTGACCTTTCCTAACACATCAATCGACTATCCACCCAACCCACCCCTAAACTGTTCGATATAAAAAACCGTTTCATGTTATCGTAAATTTGGTACTGATGAGTCAATACGAAATGCTTGCAACTACCATTAATCGTGTTCTAACAGTTTTGTTCAATCTTCTGAAGGGAACAAAATGTCTGAATACTCTGTTTGCTTATTGTTGATAGTGCTATATTTTAGCTTTTGTCTCGATAGCCCACAGGCTTTCAACAAGAAAGAACTTCCTCCATACAGTTTCATGAAGATTCTTGTAACTTGTGTGGTGCTTTTCAAATCCTATTGCGTTTATGGTTTGTGACAACGGCATTACCATTCCATTGTCTATTACGTTCTTTTAAGCCAACATAGAACGTTTTGTTTGAAAGTTTCAGACAATATAGGACAAAAAAAATTATTGTATTTTCTTCTCACACAACGGGACCCATAAAACTGTCTATGCACTTAGAAGCCAAGATCTGACTTATCATAAACAAATTTGTTTTTTCCACAAGCATGGGAATAGATTTTAATTGGACGGACATCAGTTCGAATTGAATTTTAGTAGACATCTATATATTGCTGAGATAAAAACATATTCGTCTGATATATCATAATTACAAACAAAATGCAAAGAGTTGATTGGACAACATTGTATTTTTATTTTTTTCTCTGTAAACAAGCGGAGTAAATAAAAGGGTCTTGTGACAAAAACAATCATATTTAAAAGTGCAATTGGGCAAATGTGACGGAAAATAAAGACTATTAGTATTATACCGGGTTCGATAGTAAGTTGCTGTACGTTAAAGGATGTAATACACAGGGATGATTGGAGAATGTACGCAACGTTTGAACAGTAACACTTTCAGACAAGGCAAAACTGTTCCTTGTTTGCCACTTTCAGTTGGCCATCATTTACTGTCAACAGAAAAATGTTTGCCTACTGAAAGTCAAGCACAACGGCCGTCATTCAATATTTTCGAACTTTGAGAGTCCTAGACTACATGTAAGTAAACCTAGTGAGTTAGTAAGACATATGTTTGAAAACAATATGCATCACAGGTTCGGTTGTACGACAACGAGTATGACTGCGTCAGCACATTCTGAAAGTAGAATGTCGGTGTGTACGGCTTGGTTGACAGGGCCTTGCAAAACGTCATCATCTGTCCGTTCCAAGACAGTGTGCGTCAATGCAACTGCTAACGAACTGGCAAGTGGCGTAAGAGACAGACTTCTCTGAAGAAGAGTGCTTAGTGCAGTAGGGAACTATCCTACAAGCGCCAAATAACAGACTTAACCTTCTTGCATAATAAATGTGGCCAATAGCAGATTTCGGCTTCCCAGTTACCGTTAAGGATGATCGGCTTCTTTGACAGTGATTTGGTTGCAGATCTACTCATGGACTGATTAAGAAATTTTTGAAACTTTGAAGGGTGTTTATTTGAAAACAGATCAGTTCTTATGAGCTCCTTTTCATATTTCACGCTACCGGAAGTGCATGGTTTTCTTGCTTGGTGATAAAGCTTTTGCGTTAGGCTGGAGTAACGAAAGACTTTCACGTTCAGCTCAATAACTACTATTTTACGTTACTCGCTGACGATGTCCCGATATACGCACTCGTTGAAACAACAGCTGGGTCCACGAAAAGATTGATCACGTCAATGAGCTCCAGGCTATATGCGGGAAACAACATTTATTTTTCTGGTCAGTAAAATGAGGACTTCTGGGTCAATGGAAAAGCTGAATCAGCCATGCCACTTAATCTCAACTGGATTTTAGCCAAACTAACCTAGTAACTATCACCAGCATAAAGAATGCGTATAACAATCAAAATATTACGGAAGATAAAAAATTTTGCAGTTTTCAAAATCGATCTAGTAGGATAAATAAAGACGTGTTTAGGGGGTTCTAAAAACGAGCTATAGAAATCAACCATTAACAGAACGTTAATTGTGGGAAAATCCATTTCAAAACGCTGAGGATTCGAACACAGATATTTTTCTTTGTAGAGGTTGGTTTTTCAAAACTCGGAGTGCCTGCCAGTAACCTGTAATTCGTTGTCACTACTGAATGAATAGATAAGTCATAAAACTCGTAAGGAGGACAATCTTTTCCACCATCATATCCGAATTGAGAGAGTGATATCAAGGAATACTGGAAGGTATTCATAAGTTGCACTCTGACATGAGAGAAGCAAAATACCATGTCTGGTGCGAGAAATGCTCACTTACATGTTTAGGTATCATCTGATCTACGGTATCTAGTGAAGAGCGTACTATGAGTGAAGCACGGAATGTTCGAGGGAGGATATGCAAAAATGTGAAACAAGGTAGTAAATAAACAGTAAAACATTTCGACGACATTGATCAACCGTTTCCTCACAGTTACTGAGTTAGTTAAAGCGATAACACGTTCTTGCCACCGAATGCAACGTTAGAACTATAAACTTCGTATAATTTACTAATAGGGCCTTTTAACATGAGCGATATCAGATCATTTCTAAAACCTGTATTATGTGTGAAATATTTGAACGTTGACAGCAAAGTAGTCCATTAAAAAGTTAGCATTTTTTAACAAAGAACTCTAAGCTTAATATTTTGGACGCTATTAAATTGATTGATTGTTGAAGGTAGATGTATCAAATTAACACAATATGTGTTCCGAAATGTCTGCATATTCAAAGATATTCAACAAGTTTGGAAACTGATTTTAAGTTCTTGTGGAACATGGATGAGGGCTGCAAGCACATTTTGCTCAATTATGAATGACATGAGCAGTATACTCTGATAGATAATAGGCTTCGTGTTCAAATGTGTGTGTGATGTTATCTATAACAAGATGAATACACCTTCACTAGCTAAGATGCATTACGATCTATATTTGGAGTGGACCGCGTTGTAAATGTCGCTAAGTAATCCTTAGTGGCAAATATATTTTATTAGTAAGAGGCTCTTCCAGGACTGGTACCGCTGAAAAAGAAATTAGCGAACACACCAGACAAACGTAAGTGGTAAAACATCCGAATAGTTTGCCGCGTGGCATGAGTTGTATTCTAGAACGAACAAAAAGTGACTTTCAGACAATTCATTTCATTTGCTGAATGCATATACTTAGACATGTGTAAAGTTGTAAATCATGTGCATTTAACATTTATTTGTTTATTAATGATGTGATTATCTTTCGAAATGCAAGCATAACTCAGCAAACTGACTATAAACAAAGATAGCAAAAAATTTGATAACCAGAAATAGGTCAAGGTAGGGCAACAATGAAAATGTTGATCTAATCTCTTATTTTACTTTCAGGTTCTGTGCCAAGTCAGATTCAAAGATTACAAAATTTCAGCATTATTTCAGGAAGTCATGCATAAACAATTTTTTCAAACCCTGAGGCTCCCTTGGCCGAACACGGCCGCCCAACCCGTGAAACAATTTGTGCCCATCCCCCTGTCCCAGCCTGATTAACACTGACTAACTAGAATCAACGTCGTTTCTGTTCCTAACCATGGCGAAGTAGTGTTAATCTTTTATCCAATTACATTGTCCCTCTAATAATCTTTGATCAATAAAATTGTAGATAGTCCCTTAATTTTATATAATTGTACCAGTCAAAGAGGAGAATTTATCGAAAACAGTCTGTTCGCTGAAACTTGGTTTTTCAAGAATGCTATGGGGATTTTCAATTATCTGAAGTCATGCATAACCACGGAACTTTTGAGAAATTGGCATTACCCGGAAGTTTGTCTGAACTATACAGTTTAAATTATTTTTGCTGGCCTTATTAACAAGACAATAAAGTAAACAGACACCATATTGAATGTTTCAAGGTTTTACGTTAGATTGCTTAAGTATTTATGTTAAACTAAATTTTAACGCACAGAAGGTGAAGTCGTAGAAGTTATTCGTAAAACTCTGCGTGTGGTTTAACTGTGGTATTACAATCAAGTATAATTATATAAGGCTTGTCCTCATATTTTGTAAAACTACGGGATAATTGACATTTTAAATCGATTTTTACAACGTTATTTGAATGTATTGACTTAAAGCAACTAGTAAACGTAGGACGTTTGCTGCCAGATGGCGTGCATGATGTCACGAATATCTTTGCTAACTACAAAGCGGAGCCAGTTAAGACGGGAAGAGTTCGTTTTTTCACATTTGTGTTCAATAGACAAGAGTTGCTATCATTAAGCTGCTGTCTGTTTCTGTCTAGAAAATACAAGTTGCGAACAGCGAAGCTGTTTTTATAGTTTCGGGGAGTTAAATTAGCTTTGAATTACTGATAAGTAGTTTGAGACATTTGATAATTTGCAAAACATCTGGACTTCAGCTGGGTTCGAGCCAGCGACAGAAACACTTATTAATAATCCAACGTCAGTGCTCATCGGTGGCGTTTGTGGATTCCAACGAGAACAGATCGAGAAATCCTGCTTGGGCAGTCAATCGGCTGGATCATTTGGTGGATTCCATATTACACAATAGGTTGGTGGGTAACTAGATCCAAATGTGAAATTTCTGAGCTTCCGGCGTGGCTTCGTAGCTCAGCTGGTATAGTGCTTGCCGCGTTTGGGCGTGATGTTTCTGTCGCTGGTTTGAGTCTAGCCGAATTCCGGATTTTTCGCAAATGGATCCCTTCTAGGTGAAATTCGGAACAAAACGTTTAACCGATCAAACGATAAAAATACGCGTGAGGGTTTGAAAATAATTAGATATTGGTTGTTGACTGCATTCTGCAATTCAGATTTTGCCAGAATATCTCAAAGTTCGAAACATACGGTTTTCCGAAACGAAGGTGAATAAGATTACGAAAAATTTAAACCAGGTAAAGCTCTTTCAGCAGAGGCAATTTGACTGTATAGCCAAAACGCTACCTCGCTATTTCTTTAAAGAAAAGCAATTTTTTATGTTGCTAAATTGTCTATTTTAATAACTATTCCTCTTCTGTAGCTCTCTATGCATTCGGCAGTCAACAACACATCATAAGTTAGTCGGTTACCTACTTACTATTACTGAGTATACTATGTGGGTCGTACGATGTCGAACTTGCCCAGACGAATTAAGTAGCATCATCCACTTTGAGTACAGACTGATAGGCGATAGGAACTTGCAGTTTACTGAGCTAATAAGTGACCGTGTTAATAACGATTGATATGTGTAAGTTTCCGTTCAACAAGAGAAATGTGGACGGTGATGAGCAAGCTGTGATCTGATTAAGTAATTCGCTTCTATGGTGACTGAAGAAGAGTGTTCAGTTATTCCGCATATTTCTGGACACGAATGGTCAACTAGATTGACGTTCAGTCAGCATACATCCGGTTAAAGTTCACAGATTCAAATGGTGTGTGGTGATTATAAAATACTGACCAAAGTCTACTACTGTACACTGATATTCTGTTTCGGAATTGTCTACATGTAATTGCCTGTCTTAAGTTCAGGCGAAATATCGTTATCGAACTGTTCGTTCTGTAATAGGATTTAGTGAAATTAAACAAACATGTGATATGCATTAAACTGCTTTAAAAGTTTAATCGGAATGTCTTCAGAAAGAAATCAGCGAATAATCTGAAAACATTCGTAAAATCCTAACACATGTAAATGAGTTGATCATTTTGTTCATTAAAAATAATTTCGACCAATCAGAACTTGCTAACTGGCGTTATGT